>CM077161.1:172176037-172665277 GCA_039583875.1 Platanthera guangdongensis
TTCCATCGGCACAACGAATTGCTATGGAGAACCAATTTTCAAAGGCTAACTCAATGTGAGAGTCAGTAGATGACTACTTGCATGAGTTTACGAGATTGGTAAGATATGCAGGCTTTACGTTTGCGGACGAGGAAAGGAAAACAAATCAATTCTATGAAGGGCTGAGAGATGACTTGCGGTTTCTTCTCTCAGGATCGATGACGTAGGGTTTTCTACATTGTGAATACCTCCCGTGCCTTGAACTGTATATGAAGCTCATGCAGCATAAGAATGATATAGAAGTAAAGAAGTCAGATTTCAAAGTACCCCTCATTCATCAAAGTCTGAGTACCGAAAGATTGGAAGCCAAAAGCTAGGTCTTCAGGACCTTCTGCTTCTTCGAGTAAGCTTGAAGTGACGACAGGAAAAAAGTCCTCTCACATGTTTATACATGTGGTAAGGTGGGACATATGCCTCGATATGTTGGAGTGGCCTTCCAAAAGGGGAGAAAAAGATGGGTGCGTCTTATGCTAAAAAAGGAAATGTAGTGGTGGAGTCAAGTGCATCTTAAGCGCAACCTCAAGTTTATAATCTTGGACAACAGGAGGCCAAAAAACAAAGTGACGTCGTAACAGGTATGAGTTAAGATACAGTTTTTAATGCTTTCCATACTTAGTACCTTCTGCATTGCTTATGTATGATTGGTTTGAATTAGGCTTTGTCTTGATATCGGAATATCTGGCGAGAGCATTGTTCGATACATGAGCTTCTCATTCCTTTCTGTCTGAGGACTTCGTGGGGCATATCAGAGAACCTTCGTTTATGCCGACAGATAGAGTGAATGTGTTGCTACCTAACAAGTAATTGATTCAAGCGGATTGAGCCTGTTGTGTTGAGATGCGAATAGGAAGTCGGGATTTTGGATTGAAAGAATCTGTGCTGCCGAAATCAGAGTAGACTTTCCATCCAATCGTCTCGCAGAACCACTAAATGGATTGAATTGTGGTTCTGGTTCAGGTTCAGGTGCCGGGCGGGAATCCTGAGCTGAAATATTCAACAATTACAGCAGGTTCGATGCAATTGTGGTTCAAGGCATGCTATCAGTTGAATACTCTCGGAAATTAATACAGCAGCAAAAAATTGCTTCTATTAAGTGAATATATAATATTGCCTGATTTATGGAAGGTGAAAAATATGCTTTATTAAAAAGGAAAATGCCTCCAACATAGCTTCCTCTATTATATATTAATAAATAGATAATATTATTAATCAATTTGAGCTAATTCGAATCATATTTCGAGCAGTTCAAATCTGGCTCGAAATCTGCTCGAAATCAGATTCGAATCGACGTTCAACGACGTCGAGGAGATCCGGCACTCGCACTCACCGCTTCAGCATCGCCGTCCAGATCCAGCTCTCCCGAGTATGCCCTAGCCGATCACGTTGTCGCCAGCTTCCAGCTTCCCAGTTTTGCGTCTCCTTGAACGACCTAGCCCATCGCGTCTTCCGCTCCTTCGACCGCATCCGAGCAAATTCTTCCACCTAGCTCTCATCTCCGCCATACATCGCACCGCCGTCGGCTCCGCGCTCCCCGATAGCAGCGCTCGCCTCGACGCCGTCGAATGTCAACTCAACGACCAAGCAAGCTCTCTCGCGTTGATTCAAGCAATTCACCAATGCTTGGAGACCAGTGATTCCCGGCTAGACATCCCCTCCTCGACACCATCGCCCGTCGCCCGGGGAGAATCCCTCCACCGGTCAGCCCGCCTCACCGTAGACGTTAACTCCACTCGCCGCGCTGGCCTCAGCCCACGTTCCGCGCTCCATCGAAGTTCCTCACTTTAACGACATTGATCCCCTAGGATGGATTGCAAAGGCAGAGCAATTCTTTGGCATTCACGGCACCCGGGAGGGATAGAAAGTGCCCACGATGACCCTTGCCATGAGGGACTTGCCCTCCATTTGGTTTGTTGGCTACTCCATTGGGTTTGTTGGCCACTCCAGTTCACCACACTTCTTTCATGGACCGATCTGCCCAGGCGCTGGTGAAACACTATGATCGTCGGTACTCAGGCAATGTGGTAGAGAGCCTAGGTGCTCTACAACACTGTTACTGCTCCGCGAGTTCATCGAGCTTGTCAACCATGTCCCCGGACTCCCTCCAGATCATTACCCCCCGGCTTCTTTCTTCAGGGTCTCCAACCCCACAGTCACTCCCGCTTGCACAAGCATCATCCTTGTGATCTCTGTGATGCGATTGAGGGTGCCCAGTCGGTGGAAGCTGGCTTTTCGATATGTGCGGGAGACCGCCCCCTACTACCTCCGGGAGCTCCTTACCCCCCAGCTCGCATGACGTAAGTTACTCCACACCGCGACTTCCCGCAGTGGATCAAGAACATCAAGCCGCTCCATCAAGGCCGGCCGTTTCTCCTAGGACACCAGCACCCCCCCCCCCCCAATCACATTTCCACTCAGGAGTACAACGATCCGCGCAAGGTTTGTGCTTTCGTTGTAAGTAACCTTATTCTCTGACACACGTCTGTCTGTTGAAGGAGCTGCGGGTTCTCATGTGCGCGGACGAGGACACGGTGACGACCGCTGATATTGAGGTCCTGTTGCTAGATGGCGATCCTTCAAAGGGGCCGACAGATGTTGTTGGACCAGGATGAGATTCTCAGGATCTTGAAGACTCACCTCCACTGCACCCAGCAGAAGATGATCCACCATGCGAACAAGCGTCGGAGGGAGGTCCAACTTCAAGTTGGGGATGAGGTTTTCGACAAGCTCCGACCCTACCTCCAGACTTCAGTGGCGGCCCACTCTAATCCCAAGCTATCTGCTTGCTTCTACGGACGTTTGAAGTGATCGCCTGGATCGGCGAGGTGGCCTGCCGCCTCCGCCTTCCCAGCCACAATCGCACCCATCCAGTCTTCCATGTGTCCAAACTCACGCGGGTGATAAAAGACAACTTGGTTGAGGAAGCCCTCCCACCAGACATGGCATCTGACGGCTCCACCGTTTAACTTCTAGAAGAGATCTTGGCCCACAAACCCTTCACCGTGGAAGGTCGGGAACATGAACGGGTTTTGGTCGTGCGGGGACAACGCCCTCACTCTGATGTGACGTGGGTGGACAGCGATCACTTTTGGAGCCAATTTGCGGAATATTGCCTAGAGGACAACAAATTTTCCAGATTGGGATATTGTTGAAAATACAGAGGACAGCCTAGAGGAGCATCGTCGACGTGACGCGTATATTCTCGAAGGAGTAGGTCAGCAAAATGACTACAGCAGCATGATGCGGCATAATGAGATTCAGTTATGTTTTATTTTAGCCGTATTATCTTTATCGTTCTTGCTAGTGCCGGGAGAGATTATAAAACTCCCGTCCCCTTCTCGTTTTATTGCATCTTGTATCTTAGATTTTTATGGCAAGCGGTTCGGTTCGGTTTTATATAAAACAGAAACCGAACTGAATACCCTCGGTTTTTACTCACCTAAAACCGAAACCGAACCCAATCGGTTCGGTTTTTTGACCGTCGGTTCAGTTTTCTACATTTAGAAAGTTGAGAAATTTAATATGTGTAGAGTGAGCTTGGTTAGCTATGAAAATTGGGGAACAAGAGAAGGCCCAACCAAAGAGTGTGAAATCATACATAAAGAATGCATTCAATATCATAATTGTTGCTAATGTTCATAGATCGAATACTTTAATATTATAAACAACTCTTAACACATACTCATCTTCGATAATTTGAAATCGTCAATGGAAAACTTCATACTGGAGGTACAGGGGATTGTCACAGAATGTCATAATCAATGCTTCATCATAATAGTTCCTACAATACACGGATGTTGGGCATTTCCAGGCCAATAGTTTAAAGAATGACATAAACATCTAGATGTCCTGAAGTAAAATTTAAATAACAACAACCTTATCATAGTAGTTTCGACAACAAGAGAATTGAATAGAATAACATTTGATGGAGGGAAACATTATTCACATCTCAGCAAAGGAGATTCGATGGAGGGAAAACATTAGTGGACTAATATGAATCATTAGTGGATTTAAATAACATATTCATTGCAGAGGAGAGTTTTGCAAGCAAAAAAAACTCTTACAGTTTGGTCGGCTGCATCATAGACTACTATAATTTTCACATTGCATTATGGAGCAACTAGTGGATTCATTGCAGGGGAGTGTTGTGCATGATAAAAATTGGAAGAACCGTAGAGGCCGATGATGATGTCGGGGTAACAGGGTTGCCCGAATGAGAGCTTACCAAAGATTGGAAGAATCAAAGAGGCCGACGGGCGATGGGCTGAGAATTGGAGACGAAAGGGTGGTGGCGTAACTGGAGACTGGCGTGGGCGTGTAGCGTCGACGCCTCCTTGAACGAGAACGGGAGAACGGCGCAGCACTGAAAGGGAACGAGCCGCAGAAAACCCGATTGTCGCTCCTTTGAAAAGCCGTAACCCGCTAAACCCTAATAAATCTTATCCCGCTATGCAGCGCTGCTTGTTATTGGTTCAGTTCAACCGGTTTTCCAAGAGTGGAAACCCGACCGAACCGAATTTGAACCGATTTTCAGCCATATCAAACCGAAATCGAACTGAACCGATCGGTTCAGTCCAAAAGTCGGTTCGGTTGGATCGGTTCGGCTCGGTTCGTGCGGTTTCGGTTTTTTATGGACACCCCTACCTCTGGCTGGCCAAGTGGAATCTTCCCCTTGGAGTTAGTTTCATTCCCCCAGCCGTAACATTCTCCATTAATTCCTTTATCGATATAACTTCAAATATATTAAAAAATAAATATAGAAACCATGAGGTTAAGCGATTAGAACTTCGAAAAATACCCACTTCTCAAAATTGAATTCACACAATTTAAGTCACATAATGAAACATGACAAAGGGAACAAGCATTAAAAGAAGTGGCAAGTAGTGAGAGAGGAAGTGTGAAAGTACCTTGACTTGGTGTTTTATTAGAGTGACCAGATTGCTTGGGCCGCTCAGGTTCTTTAAAGTCCAAGGGGGGAGCAAAATCCACCTCGCAATCTGTTTCAATAATGCTAATGGCAGATTTGGGTTTTGTTTCAACGATGTCTATGTAATACTTCTTGTTATTGTATGGAACCATGATACTATCACCCGCAGTCAAGCAAGAATAGTTCCTCAGTGTAGTTTCCAAGCTGTATGTTCACAGATATATATGTTACTAGCTACATGCACCGCTCCAACCAGAAAACTATAATATAGCCTAAAATTAAAATTAAATAAAAAAACTTACATTGCCTTTGGATTTGAAATGTCTAGGAAGTCTTTTGTATGTGGCTGCAGCTTGACATATGTGCCCTTAGGCAAGGTTGCATTCTTGATTTGCACAATGTCCCCTTCTTGTAAAAGCAAATTCTGCATCATCTGTAAAAATGTAAGCAATTCCAATTTAGGATGACAAGTCCTGTAGTCAAAGAGAAAGGAAGACTATTCAGGGGTATAAAAATCATCTATGACACAAACCCAATATGGCATGTAAACCATCCCTTCCTCAGCTATGAACTCGAGCACACCACAATGAGAAATTCGATCCGTTGCTGTATTGCACAGTTCAAATAACATGGGATATTCAATATGCAAAGACGCTGCAATGGAGTTTTCCAGTGTCGTTAGCTGCGTGCAATTACTACATTAAATGGAATATAATGTGGTAATATAAAAAGAATAATATAATGAATGATTGAGGCACAGCGATCAGCGATCGAAGCTGAAGATTTGTGGATTAAAATAGAGCAGTTGCAGGGGCACTAAAAGAAGCACAACCTTTCTGTTGCCCACTATTTTGGGGACTTGAACAGAAGTTAAAGAGACATTGAAAAAGTCCTTTATAAAAAGAATGTTTTCAATAATAGAATATATAAATAGAATGTCTTCAATAATAGAATAGTATAATGTCTTTCTTTGATGAAAATGTGATCTTAGTACATACCAAGGCGATCTAGGGCCGAAGGTGGCATTATAACTGCAATTCAGCAAACATGTAAAAGAGAGTAGAAATGAGTGAACAATCAAAGAACAAAAATGATAGCAAGAGCAAATGCAACATACTTTTATCGCCAGCCTCCAGCTGTGGCTGCAGAGTAACAGGATAAAGAGGTTACTGATAACGCAGATGCAGGCTATTATAAAAATTAAATGACAAATGACACTACTATAGTCAAGATCATATAATCGTTTGATAATCTTTATGGAGTGAACAGATAACCTAGGTTTCTAAAGAAAAAATTATTCTGAACAATCATTTACATGTTTTGTGTTGGAGGAGAAAAGTTAATTGAGTTTATTCATCCACATGGGGGTATTTATACAAATACAACGATATGTCATGTCACTGATCCGTGTGCTCTCATATTTTCTAAATAGGAATCGATCTATTTAGGAAACAAATAACGTAATCAATACAAAGATTATATGCAATACAAAGATTATATGCAATACAAAGATTATATGCAATCAATGCAATATCCAACACCCCCCCTCAAGTTGGGCGTGTGATGTCAGCCATGCCGAACTTGCCAATAAGATCTGCGAACATACTGGAACTTAGACCCTTTGTGAGAACATCGGCCAACTGTTGGTCAGATGGTATGAATGGGATAACAACGGTTCCTCGGTCGATATTTTCCTTGATGAAATGTCTGTCAATCTCAATGTGTTTCGTACGATCATGTTGTACCGGATTGTGGGCAATGAAGATTGCAGCTTTGTTGTCACAATACAATCTGATGGGCTCACTTCCTTTAAGCCCAAGTTCCTTCAGGATAGTGGAGACTCATAATCCTTCACAAATGCCATGTGCGAGTGCTCTAAACTCGGCCTCAGCACTGGACCTAGCAACAACATGTTGCTTCTTGCTTCTCCAGCTGACCAAATTCCCACCAATCATGGAACAATATCCAGTTGTTGAGCGCCTATCGGTGGGCGATCCAGCCCAGTCCGTGTCAGTGTAAACTTCAATAATCAACTCCTTATTTGGTGAGAATAGGATGCCCTTCCCTGGTGAGGACTTCAGGTATCGGAGGACACGATGCGCGGCATCAATATGACGGGCCTTTGGAGAGTGCATAAACTGGCTGAGAACTCTCACAACATAAGAGATATCTGGTCGAGTGTGAGATAAGTAGATTAATTTCCCTACCAGCCTCTGGTAACTGGGAATGTCATCGATCACATCGCCATCTTCTCTGCCGAGCTTGTGATTGGATTCGATTGGGGTGTCGGCAGGTCGACACCCGCTCATCCCAGTGGCTTCAAGGAGGTCGAGCACATACTTCCTTTGTGATAGGAAAATGCCATGTTTTGATCTTGCAACTTCAATGCCGAGAAAGTATTTGAGATTTCCCAAATCTTTCACTTCAAATTCTTTTGCCAATTTCTCCTTCAGTGCTTGAATCTCCTCCTTGTCATCCCCAGTGATTATGATATCATCCACGTAGACAATCAGGACGGTTAACTTTCCCTTGTTGATTCTGATAAAGAGGGTGTGGTCGGCATTGCTCTGACGGTATCCAAATCTGTTCATGGCTTTGTGGAATCTTCCAAACCAGGCCCTGGCTGATTGTTTCAGGCCATAGAGTGGCCTTCGTAATCTGCACACTTTCCCTTTTGATCCGCTAGGGCTGAGTCCCGGAGGGAGAGCCATGTAGATATCTTCTTCCAGGTCGCCATGAAGATAAGCATTCTTCACATCCAATTGGCAGAGTTGCCAATCCTTGCAGGCAGCACAAGATATGAGGATTCTGATCGAATTCATTTTTGCAACAGGAGCAAAGGTCTCCTGGTAGTCTATGCCCTCTGTCTGAGTATAGCCTCTCGCCACGAGTCGTGCCTTGTATCTTTCTACAATGCCCGAGGGGTTCTGTTTGACGGTGAATACCCATTTGCATCCAACAGCCTTTTTTCCTGGTAGCAGTTGTATCAGGTCCCATGTGCCGTTTTTTTCCAGGGCACTCATTTCTTCGAGCATTGCTAACTTCCACCTGTCGTCGAAAAGGGCATCCTGCCATGAAGTGGGGATGGAGACAGAGGACAAAGAGGAAACAAATGCTCCATGGGAAGCTGTTAGGGATGAGTAAGAAACAAACTGAGATAATGGATGTTGAGTGGAGGTACCTTCCGTAGGGATGATGGATCCCGACGACGGGTCAGGTGGGTGGTCTGATATCCAGATGTTGGGCCGCGTGTTCGATCCCTTGGGTCGACGAGAGTACACCTGCGGAGGTTTAGTAACAGGGACCTGGACAGGAGGGGCGCAAGGAGTAGGAGGTGTAGACTGAGAGGGATGATATACCAGAGGAATAGGTAGAGGGGTGTCAGAGTAAGGTAAGGTACTCACTTCCGTTGTGGGAAGAGACCCCCCCTGAAGTGAGGACTCATAGTAGCTTTCAGATTCCCGGAAGGTAACGTCCATGGTAACGTAAACCTTCTTGTTGACTGGGTCAAAACATTTATATCCCTTCTGAGTAGGGGAGTAGCCAATGAAGACGCACTTGTGCGCACGAGCATCAAGTTTCGGGCGATGGTGGATATGGACGAAACAAACGCACCCAAAAACACGTGGTGGGAGAGTGGTAGGTGGAACCCCAAGTGTGGTGAGGGGAGTTTTGAAACCGAGAACACGGGATGGCATACGGTTTATAAGGTACGTTGCGGTGAGTACAGCATCCCCCCAGTAGTATTTAGGGAGTTGCATGTGGAGGAGGAGACACCGAGCAACTTCCAATAGGTGGCGGTTCTTACGCTCAGCCACACCATTTTGAGCCGGGGAGTAGGCGCAGGATGTCTGATGGATAATCCCCAGATTGGCGAGGAACTGCTCGAAGGTGGAATCAATGAATTCACGGCCATTATTAGTGCGGAGAATCTTGATGGGGGTCGAAAACTGTGTAGAGACCATGTTGTAGAATCGCTGGAACAAGGGAAAGACCTCATTTTTGGCTTTCATAAGGTAAACCCAGGTGGTACGTGAAAAACAGTCGATAAAAGTTACAAACCAAAAACAACCCGAAATAGATGCAACCCGGCAAGGACCCCAAACATCACTATGTATCAAATGGAAAGGAGCAGGGCTTGGAGAAGAAATATGAGTAAAAGAGGTACGATGATTTTTACCACGATCACATGCATCACAACGAAATTTATTAACTAACCCAGACGGTAAATTAGGAAATAAACGTTTCATAGATAGGATAGACGGATGTCCCAGCCGACAGTGCCAGGTCTCCAAAGTAGTTGTCCGATCCACATGGAGAGCTCGGGGAGGAGAGGCCGGGGTGGAAGAATCGAACACATATAGCCCGTCCACCAGACTACCAGTCTCAATCACCGTTCCCGTCTTCAGGTCCTGAAAAATGCAAGAAGAAGGAAAGAAAGTTACTGAGCAGTGCATAGAATTGGTTATATGACTAATAGAGAGGAGATTGCGGGTAAAGTTCGGAACATGAAGAACCGAGGAAAGAGTTAAGGAGGAGCACGGGATGGAGCCTTTTCCGGCAATGGGAGAGAGGGAACCATCTGCGATGCTCACTTTGTCCCGACCAGACAACGGAAGGTAGGACACAAAACCTGAGGAGGAGCCGGTCATATGGTATGTTGCTTCAGAATCAATGATCCAGTGAGTAGAGGGACGGGTGGAGGCAGCATGAGCACCGGAAGGCCCCTGATGGGCATATGAGGACGAAGAGGCATGTGGCTCTGGTGATGGGCCCTGCATCAGGCGTCGGAAAGCAAGGACCTCATCAGGCGTCAGAGTCAATGTGGGAGTTGTCGGAAGCTGTGGCTCGTCGAAAACATCAGACAGGTGCGCGGAGCGAGGCTGGGTAGAGCGACCCGAAGTGCGACCAGGACCACGACCGCCACGAGAGGAAGAGCCGCCACGGGGTGTAGGGAACTCATGAAGCCGAAAGCAAGTCTCTCGTGTATGACGGTTCTTCCCGCAATAGTCACAGAGGAGGTGATCCTTGTCAGTGGACTTCGGCTGAGAATCACGAGCCGCGCGTAGCCCAACCGGGGCCATAAAGGCCGAACCATCTGGAGGAGGCTCAGGAGTCCAAGTTTGCCTCCGATCAAATTCCTGCTGAACGAGACTGAAAACCTCTGGAAGAGAGGGTAAGGGTGAGCGGCCAAGTATCTGCACACTGATTTGGTCAAAGTCCCTATGTAGCCCATGAAGGAACTCGAAAACTCGGTTGCGATCTTCCCGTGCGCGAACCAGTAGCTCATCCTCAGGCGATGCCAAAGTAATGGAGTCAAAGTGATCGTACTCCTGATATAGCTGGGTGAACTCGAGGTAGTAGGCAGACGGAGGGCGATCTCCTTGGCGAAAAAGGAAGATCTTGCGTCGTAGCTGAAAGATCTGGGCCGCGTTGCCGCGACAGGAGTAGGTAGTTTCCGCCCTTCGCCAAATGTCCGCAGCCGTATCCAGAAAGAGATAGTTGCGAGCGATGGAGTCGACCATGGAGTTAGTCAGCCAGGACATGACGAGGGAGTTCTCCGATTCCCATTGCACCCAATCTGGGGAATCTGAATGAGGTATGGGTGTCGTGCCCATGACATATCCAAACAGCCGCATGCTCTTCAAAGCAAGAGTAATAGCCCGAGACCACGGGAGATAGTTGGTACCATCCAGACGAATCGTCGTGATTTGAGGCGTATTGTGGTCATGTCCCGGGCGAGGGAAGCCGCTGGACGTCACGATAGTTGGGGGTGTACTGGTGGTGGAAGATTCGGTAGGGGAGCCGTTGGTCCCGGCCATGGTGAGCAAGCATACAAAGCAAGATCCCCCGGGAGAGCAAAGAGCAGCCTAGATAGAAACTAGGGCAGCCTCATAGAAAGAGGAAGGAACCAAAAAAATGATGTAGGCACCGGAAAGGACATTAGGAGGAGCAACGCATGTGCGGTATCAAGGAGACGACGCAGGACAGGGGTCGGACGTACTGGCGGTGGCCGAGGGGCCGCTGGAAGAGGGCCGAAGCCCGACAGGCGCTGGCGCGGGAGGCGCGGCGTGCGTACAACGTCTGGAGGCGGTTGTGGGGTGCGGCGGAGGAGTGGGAGGGGGGATCGGTCGAGGCTAGGTGGGGCTAGGGGCCGCCGGAGCCAGCGGGTCGGGAGTTGTTCGCGGAGGTCGGCGGAGTTGCGGGCGGAGGTCGGCGGGTTGTTCGTGCGGGAGAAAGGAGGAAAAAACGTACGAGAGAGGTATTTTAGCCCTAAGGCTCTGATACCATGTTGGAGGAGAAAAGTTAATTGAGTTTATTCATCCACATGGGGGTATTTATACAAATACAACGATATGTCATGTCACTGATCCGTGCGCTCTCATATTTTCTAAATAGGAATCGATCTATTTAGGAAACAAATAACGTAATCAATACAAAGATTATATGCAATACAAAGATTATATGCAATCAATGCAATATCCAACATTTTGTTTTGATGACAAAATTTGTTTGGACTGGAAGGATTTCAGATACTTTTCAATGGGCCATATTTATTCATAAATATAGCCTTCAACTCACAAATTTATTCATAAACATTCTTGTACTCAGGTTGTCATTGACAAACATCTACTCATCATTGACTTCAACTCACAAATTTACCAGCCAACTCATTTCCTGCGCATGCAGGAAATTGAGAACCATGGCAGCATCAAAACAAAATAAGCAAAATAGCGGTTTCATTAAACCTTAATTAAAAATATGACATGTGAATCTGTTACGGGTCCAAATGTTACGGAACTACACGGCGACGAGCCACCATGACAAGTCTACACACGCCGGACGCGTATAGCGCAAACGCCCACCAAGACCACGGAGAATATTTAATAATAAATATGTTGTTATGTTTGTTGACGCATTTTTAGTATTTCTAGTATTTCTTAATTTCAATATTTCTTTTTATATTTGCTCCTTGACACTATAAGAGGGCCGACGGACCTTGTAATATTTATCTTGGAATGTATGAAGGTTTATAGGGTTGCTCCCTAATTTCGTCTCTTCTCGTCCTCCTTCATTCTCGCTCACCCCCGCCGTCCCTTCCCCTTGTCGGATTCCTCTTGAAATTTATCTGTGATCGTATCAATTGGTCCGATCTGTCGGATCGCCCGCTCTCGCTGCCGGTGCTCGAGTTTGCCTAAAGAATTCAGAAATCTGTCTCCCTGGTCCACTAACCCGCACAACACCTAATCCCCGCCGACCTGCGTCATCACGACACAGCCATGTTTTCGCGACACAACACCCAATCCCGCGTCGCCATAGGAAAGACGAGCGGCCCGATCATTGTCGTCGTTCCGCACGACGCGCAACCCAGACGACGCGCGGTTCACCCTTGTCGGACATCCCGACCCCGATCCACCTCCGGCATCACGCCGCCAACGCTAATAGGCCCCGTCCTGCCCTCCAGCAACCGGAAGGGCCCGCTCCACCTCCTCCAGCAACCGGATCGGCCTCCGACATCCTTTCCGCACTCGATCTGCCACAAAGCCTCCTCAAACAGCCAGTTGATCCAGCCACGCCCCAACCACGTCGTTGCAGCCCTCCGAATCTTCCGCCGCCTAGGGCCTCTGTTCTGCATCGTTCACTTCGCGGCGTGTGGCCCCGCTCCGCTCCAAGTATCGACCGTCCTTCTCACGTGCTGCAGGGCTTCTGTCAGCCGGATGTGCTTCCCCTTCTGTTTCTGATGCAGGAAGGCCGCCACCTCAGGCCTCTATTTCGCTGTTTCGATCATTGTGTTGTCACGGACATCGTCGACATCACATCCAGCCTACATCCTGGGCACCATGACCGTCGCCCAATCGCCGCTCCCTGGCCACTGTTCTTGCTGTCGCCGACCACCAACCCTCGGCTAGATTTCTCTGACCTAGCTGCACAAATCCTGGCCACATGCGCCTCCCTCCACGTCAAAGTCGATCGTCTTCTCGTGTCCCACGGGCGGGCTTCTGCAACCCCCCATGAGGTTCCATGCCCTAAGCCGTCTCCACCACGGCTACCTCCTGCACCATGCGAATGTTTTCCGACTATGTCACCTCTCTCCACGGTCACTAATGCACCACCTCTCGCTACGGTGGTCGTCCCTCCGCCGCTTCCACCGGCCGTATCACCGCCTCTTCAGCCGCCCCATCTGGTAAACTCGTCGCCCCCTCTACCGGCTCTTACTATGTCGGCTCCAGTCTTGCAACCCCCCTTGATCATCAACGCCACTTCTATCGCTCCATGCCCCGCTGCCCCCGACGGATACGTTCCTGCTGTCGGTCGTCGCGTCTCCGACATCCTTGTGGTGGCAGCTCAGCACCGCCCCACAGACCTTGCGGAAGCAATTACTTCTGTCGTCTATCCGTCCGATGGCGCCGCCGCTACTCACCAACACCGCCGCCACTGCTACGTGCTTCCTGGCCTTGTTCTGGCGGGAGGTCAAGATACCAGATGATCTGGCCACCTGCTTGGTACACGAGCTTGAGGGCAATCTCGTTTTGAAGGAAGGATGAAGTGTTACAGATCCAAATGTTACGGAACTACACGACGACAAGCCACCATGACAAGTCTGCACGCGTCGGGCGCGTATATCGCAAGGGCCCACTAATACAGCGGAAAATATTTAATAATAAATAGGTTAATATGTTTGTTGACGCTTTTTGGTATTTTCAGTATTTCCTAATTTAAATATTTCCCAATTTTTAGTATTTTCTAATTTCAGTATTTTCTTTTATATTCGCTCCTCGCCACTATAAGAGGGCTTGCAGACCTTATAATCTTTATCTTGGAATGTATGAAGGTTTCTAGGGTTGCTCCATAATTTCATCTCTTCTCGTCCTCCTTCATTCTCGCTCACCCCCGCCGGCTCTTCCCCTTGCCGGATTCCTCCTGGAATTTATCCGTGATCGTATCATAATCTTAGAAAGACAGATCAAATTTTACTAAATTGCATCGTTTTCCTTTGGAGATAGCCTCTAAGATGATGAATGAATTGGTTCTAGTCATCAGTATTTAGACAGGCAAATGCTAAACATCTTATGATGCATCTAAAATTAGTTATATGTCAAATCATAAATAAAAGACTCGGACAACATAACTGTGAGAACCGCAGTTTACATAGTAGTAAAAAGAGCATGTTAATATATATAACAGCAATGGAAAAAATTTTGATCTGCCATAAATGGAGAAAGTTGAAAAATCAGAGTATACATGAGAAAAACAGTCCATACCTTATCAATAAAGGAAGCCGGATAGCACCGGTATGTCTGTTCGAAGGAATTTCCAAGATAATCATACCTCTCAAAGTACTGACAATGGAAGAAAAAATTAGTATAGGAAGACAAAAATGCATCAAAATGGTAATTAAAAAACCAATAGAATTACAAAATAGTAAAAGAACAGAGACCCTACCAAAATATAAGAGCACTACTAGAAAATATGTAACGGGTTTGAAAAAAAAACAAATAGCAGATGTCAATACTTGAAAGAAATGAATGGCCAATGTATTACAAATGTATTACAAGGCCAATACCAAATGGTAATGGAACAAATGCGACTGATGACCATAATAATGCCAACGCTAATGATGCCAATGCTAATGATGCTGTAACTGTATAGAATAACAAACAGCTTACTTTCAGACAATACATTCTGTATGCTGAAATATTTTTAAGTAAATGAATTCTATTGCAAGCAGTGCTGTAAATATTATTTGGTGTGTTTGGTAAATAATGTGGAAAAACACTCTTCGCTTCAGGTTCAAATCTCGTCATCTTTGTTAAATTATTAATTTGATATTTATACTAAATATTGTTTAAATAAATAATTTATTTATTATTTATAATATTAAATTAAAAAATAAATCGAATGGTCAGAACTAACCTGGTGGTCCTTAGCATTAGACCAGGGTACCACAAAGTTTTCTTTCCAATATAGTATAGATTATAGATATAGATAATAAGAAAATATTGTTGAAGTGCATGACCATGTAAAGGAAGTTGATTGTTGGAGGGGAGTAACTTCATACTTCCTAAAATGATAGTGTTAAAACAGTACTGAAAAAAGTTTGAAATTTTGAGCTTAGATTTTATCCCAACAATATTGAATCTATAAAAAGCTTGAATTTTTTCTGCTTGATTGATCATTTATTCATTTCTCCTTTTATGTGGTTCAATGCTTGCACATATTGATCATTTCTCCACCAAACCAAAAGTTGAAAAGCCTTACAACCATTCCACGATAGTACCTTCCTGTGAATCTCTTACAAGTTACTATTATCAAACTTGGTTTTCAGTTCTTCATTCATGATGATACCTCCTTAAGGATGCATGCCCTCTCTCCTAAGCTTTTTCATGTGATTTGTGCATATGGATTTACCTTTCCTTTTTAAATTTTAATGTAGTGAAGCCAGTGCATGCTTCCCCTTTCTGGTGGTGTCTCATGCCCCTTATCGTTGCCATTTGTTGCAAAAGATGCTATGATTAAGAAGATGCAAAGATGAATACTGAACTTAGCTTGATTTCTTCACTTTGAAGTTTTTCTTGTTTAGTTGATGGTTTATACTGTACACATGCAAAGTTATGAAAAGTTTATCAAAAATGACTGATGATTTTCATTGGACTTCCCATTCAATGTGCATCTGCTGCTCATATCTTTTTAATGGTTCAATATGTGATGTAAGCATGAGTTCTCGGTGTAGCAGGTTGTTGAGGTCGAGTCTCGAACCCTTTACATCCTTGATGTAAGCTCTTAACACCAGCTCACATTACCAACTGCAGTTAGTAATGTGAGCTAGCGTTAAAAGCTTGCATCAAGGAGGTAAATGGTCAACAACCTGCCGCGCCGAGAACACGTGTGGTAATGAGTTTGGGTGTGGTCCGCGGCCCATAACACTCCCCCTCCAAGATTATCCGCTCAAGGACATGTTGTCTATTAAATAATGGTTTATTATAGTCTAAACAATCTCCTCGCTCTTGATTTAAAAAGTTGAGCTCCAAATTTCTTAACATGCGGTTTTCCAAAAACACGTGTTTATTCTAAGTTCATCCATAAAACTATCATATTATTGTTCTTGTAGATATTATCATCAGAGGGAATGATGAACAACATATTATTGAAGCTAAAATGGATATGGTTTCCACTTTTGATATTTTTCTTATGGCTGAGATAACTCGATCATTTGGAGGGATCATTATTTCTCAAAGAAAGTGCATGTTGGATTGTCTTGTAGAAAATGGGTATCTTGGAATTAAACCTATGGATAATCTGATTGATCCCAACTTCAAAATCTGTAAGGATGACTCTCTGATTTGGACAAAAAAATTTGAAGATTCAACAATTGATGGTAAAATTGATTTACTTGACCGTCACTCAACCTAATATCTCTTTATTGTTAGGAGAGTTCAGTCAAGCACAATCCTAAAGTTCATCAATATGAAGTTGTTATGAGAATCTTAAAGTATCTCAAGAAAGCTTCAGGAAGGGATTTCTCTATAAGAATCATCAACATCTAGATGTGCAAGGCTATTATAATGTTGAGTGGGTTAGATCTACTACTGATAGAAGATCTACTAGTGGCGCACTACATTCGTGGGAGGCAATCTACTATCTTGGAAGAGTAAGAAAAAAGTGGTTGCTAGATCCTCCACTAAAGCAAAATAATATGGACATGGTTTTGGTTACCTGTGAGCTCATGTAGTTTAAATTTATGAAGCAGGGATACTTCCCCGAAGACAGCGTACCCGTACCAGATACGTATCTGGTATGGTATGTACCCGATACTCAAAGAATACACCTATGTAGACACACGTGGACTTATCACATCATTCTGCATATTGTGATAGGAGTCTGTTTTTCTAGAGTAAACAAAAGTTGGCTCTATGCTAGGAAACGTTGGTACGTCCAATTAAGCTGTGTATGTGTAGCGAGTATGTTTCTGGTACTGGTAAGTTTTTGTTACAAGTACATGTATTTAAAGTATTGATACAATGCAAGTTATTAACAAAACGGCTAACTTGTCTCTAGACTAACCAGAGATTGAAGATGTTGATCTCCAACAATGAAGAAGAAGAAGAAAAGAGTGATAAGGAGGGCTTGAGTTTAATTTTATCTGTTTTGGTTAAACATATCAGATGTTAAATTTTGTAATATTTACAAATATTTAATGTTTGAAAACTTCATGTTATGTTGCATTGATTTGTGAACTTGTACTTCCAGTTATGATTTATGTTTGATGTTTCGATGTTTTGAAAATTATTTATTGCACTTGTGATATACATATACGTATGTATGTATATCTATATATATTATTATATTTGTTATGACGTATCATGTCATACTCATGTTCTTGTTTTCAAATTTTGTTGTACCGTCGTACCGGATACGTATCGTATCCCGTACCCGTACTGGTGCTTCCTAAAAACCTATTGTAGAAGAGTTGAATTTTCATATTCACTGGATACATACCACTCTATTGTGACAATCAGGTTGTCATGCACATAGCATCTAATCATATCTTTCATGACAGAACCAAAAACATTAAAATTGATTGTCATTTTATCAAAAAGAAAGTTCAATCTAGATATCTCCATTTCCTTTGTTCCTTTTGACGTTCAACTGACAAACATGCCAACTAAAATTGTGTCCGGTCAAAAGCTCCATAAGAACTATTCACGTGTGTGGGATGATAGATGTTTATTATATCCGTTCGAGGGAGAGAGTTAAATTACAAACTCAAGATGTTGTGGTAAGCTTACCAGGAGGTAACCACAACATCAAAAATAACTCTGCACCAAAAGATGTTTGCTTCTAAGTTAAATTCAACTTCGTAGAAATGAAAGGATCGGGTCATGATACCAGTGAAGAGCTCATCCTTTCTATGCTTGTTCCTCCATGTAATTTTTTTTTGTTCGATTAGGTGCTTGGCAATGACGAAGCATACCAGTGTGAGAATACTGGGGAGAAAATGCAAATGTTGTTGGGCACTGTTAGAAAAGCTCATGTAAAAGGCCCATTTGATGGCCCTTTTTTCTCCTCCTTCTTTAGTCCCACATCATGTATAGGATTTATTCTTCTCTCTTCTCTCCTATATATTTGTATTCTCTCCTTGTATTTACATACTGAAATAATACATACAAGCTTTGGGCTCTTTCAACATGGTATCAGAGGCAGGTTCCCGCTAGCTGCGGACTGCCTTTTCTGTCCGCTCCGCTCTCCTGCGGACTGCTAGCTGCGGACTGCCTTTTCTGTCCGCTCCGGTCTCCTGCGGACTGTCTTTCTGTCCGCCTCTCAGCGGACTGCCTTTCCTGACCGCTCCGGTCTCCTGCGGACTGTCTTTCTGTCCGCCTCTCAGCGGACTGCCTTTGTCTGCTCCGGTCTCCTGCGGACTGCTCCTCTGCATCCGGCTCTCTTCTCTCTCTCTCCGTGGTTCCACCCTCCTCAGGCTTCTTATAGCCATCTTCTGCCCGACTCGCGGGGGCCCACCTCTTCTATCCGCTGCGGGCGTTCCTTCCTGTCCGCTGACCGCTCTCTTGTGTCCGCTCGAGTCTCTTTGCTCGCGGACTGCTCCACTCTAGCTCGCTCTGCTTCTGTCCGCTCGAGCCTCTTTTGCTCGCGGACTCCCTATCCGCAATCGCTTGCGGACTGCTCCTGTCCGCTGCGGACTCTCCGCTTGTCCGTTGCGCGCTCCCTCGCGGATTCCCTATCCGCCATCTCTTGCGGACTGCTCCTGTCCGCTGCGGACTCACCTCTTTCCGTTGTGTGCTCCTTTTTTTCTCTTGTTGCGGACGTTCTCTTTTATAGCCTTTTCTCTCTCCGTGGGACCACCTTCTTACCCGTCCGTTGCGGCCTCCCTCCTAGTCGCGGCCTCTCATCTGTCCGCTCCTGCGCTCTTTGCTTGTTCGCGGCCTGTCTTGCCTGCGGCCTCTCTTCTGTCCGCCGCGGCCTCCCTACTCGTCGAGGTGCTCCCTCTGCCCGCTGCGGCCTGTTTCTGCCCGCTGCGGCCTGTCTCTGCCCGCGCGGCCTGTCTCTGTCCGCGCGGCCTCTCTCTACCCGCTGTGGTCTGCCCTACTCGCCTCGACCGACTCCAGTCCGTCGCGGACTGTTCCTGCTCGTCGTCGGCCTCCCTTCTGCTAGTCGCCGACTTCCTCTCCGCTAGCTGCCCGGCCTCGTCTCTGTCTCCGCATGGCGCCTGCTGCTTCAGCTGTCACCTCTGTTGTGTCCTTCTCTACAGAGGGTATCACCTGCCTTTCTCATCATCCTTGTTGGATCGTTGATTCTGGCGCTACTCACCATATCTCCTCCCAGAAGCCCCCAGCGTATCTCCAACTGCCTCATCCTGCTCGCATCACTGTGGCCAACGGAGACACCCTCCCCGTCTTTGGCTCCGCTGATCTTCTGCTTACACCAACCCTTTCTCTTTCCTCGGTTCTTCACGTTCCGGGGTCTCCCTTCAATTTATTATCAGTTAGTCGTCTCACACACGACCTTGACTGTTGTATTACATTTTCACCCTCTTCTTTTCTTATGCAGGATCGCCGCACCCGAAGTACCATTGGTCAGGGGCAGCTGGTGAATGGGTTGTACATCTTGGATATCCCACCAACTCTTCTCTCTACATCGGCTACCACCATCTCTACTGTTGATTGGCATTGCCGTCTTGGACATGCTCCCCTTCCGATTCTCAAGCGAGCTCTTCCTGATATATCTTTACAAGAGTTCTCCTGTGAATCTTGTGTCTACGGCAAACAACACCGTTCCTCTTTCCCCCCAGCATGTGTCAGGAGTACTACTCCCTTATCGTTAGTTCATTCTGATATTTGGGGTCCTTATAGGATCCCTAGTATTTTTGGCTTTCGGTATTTTGTCACGTTCATTGACGATTACTCCCGTACCACGTGGCTTTATTTACTCCATGATCGCACTGAACTTCCCTCTGTCTTTCGCGCCTTTCTTCTTGAGATGCGTACACAGTTCGCCACTCCTCTCAAAATCATTCGCACTGATAATGCTCGGGAATATACGGGTCGTGCCTTCTCCACTCTCTGCACTGACTTTGGTGTCATCCATCAAACTTCTTGTGCGTATACCCCTCAGCAAAACGGGGTGGCCGAACGCAAAAATCGTCATCTTCTCGACGTTGCCCGCTCTCTTATGTTCCAAATGCACGTTCCCACCGAATATTGGAACTTTGCTGTTTCCACCGCCTGTCATCTCATCAACCGCCTTCCCTCCTCTGTCCTTGACTTTGCCTCGCTCATCCAACTCCTCTATCCCTCCATCCCCCTCACCTCTCTCCCACCACGGATCTTCGGGTGTGTTTGTTATGTCCACCTTCTTGGCCCTCCTTCCGACAAACTTGCTCCTCGGGCCGCCAAGTATATGTTTGTTGGCTACTCCCGCACTAAAAAGGGGTACGTCTGCTACTCTCCTACTACCGGCAAAATGGTCGTTTCTGCGGATGTCACCTTCTGCGAAGACCAGCCCTTCCACTTACCCCGCATCTCCTCGTCTTCTACTCCCTCGTCTTCTGCTCCATCTCTTCCCCGGCCCGTTGTCCCGGTCACGCCGTTTGTGCCGTCTTCTTCCTCCTCCCCACCCGTTCCTCCTCGGGTTCCTCCACCGCTAATCCGTGTCTACTCTCGTCGCCCATCCAAGGATGCTCCCGTGCCCCAGCTCCCTGCTGCCAGCGATAGTTCGGTTGCGGTCGATCACGCTCCCGTCTCTACGGCTCATCCCTTGGCCAACTACGTCTCTCTCCATCGGCTAACACCGCCTCACTACGCATTTGCCACCTCCCTTTCCTCTATTTCTCTTCCTAACAATGTGCAGGAGGCGCTTCACCACCCAGGATGGCGGGCTGCTATGCACGATGAGATGCAGGCTCTCTGGGCTAACCAGACCTGGGATCTGGTTCCTCTTCCTACTGGCCACACCCCTGTTAGCTGCAAATGGGTCTTTGTCATTAAACATGCGGCGGATGGCACTATCGACCGTCTGAAGGCCCGTCTTGTGGCCCGGGGGTTTACTCAGCAACATGGCCTTGATTACGAGGAAACATTCTCTCCCGTGGCCAAATTGAACACGGTTCGCGTTCTTCTCTCCTTGGCTGTTCATCGTCACTGGCCTCTTTATCAGCTGGATATCAAGAATGCCTTCCTCAACGGCGATCTACAGGAGACCGTTTTTATGCAGCAGCCTCCCGGGTTTGAGACCACGGGGGAGTCTTTGGTCTGTCATCTTCGAAAATCCATTTATGGTCTCAAACAGTCCCCGCGTGCGTGGTTTGAAAAGTTCAGTAAGGTGGTTTGTGCTAGTGGCTTCACTCGGAGCTCGGCTGATTTTTCTCTCTTCACCCGACATCGGTCAACTGGGACTGTGATTCTTCTGGTCTACGTTGATGATATCCTGATTACTGGCGACGACACGGCCGAAATACAACAGATCAAGGCACAGTTGAATTCTGCCTTTCAAACCAAAGATCTGGGCAACCTTCGGTACTTTCTTGGGCTTGAGGTCGCCCGACGCCCTGATGGTCTTGTGATATCTCAAAGGAAGTACTGTATGGACCTCCTTCGTGATGCAGGTTATTCTGGGTGCAAACCTGCGGAGACTCCTATGGACGCAAACCACAAGCTCTCGGCCCATAGCTCTGACTCTAACAAGCTACTTACAAATACGGAATATTACAGACGCTTGGTTGGGAAGCTAATCTACCTTACGGTGACTCGACCAGACATCTCATTTGCTGTAGGAGTTGTGAGCCGTTTCATGCACGCTCCTCGGACATCTCATCTTCAAGCTGTCGAGCGCATCCTTCGATACCTCAAGATCGCCCCCGGACAAGGACTCGTCTACAAGCCATCCACATCTCTATCTCTTGTCGCGTATTCTGACGCTGACTACGCAGGATCTATTGATGATAGACGCTCCACAACTGGATTCTGCACTTATTTTGGTGGACACCTCATAACTTGGCGTAGCAAGAAACAGAATGTGGTTGCGCGTTCCTCTGCCGAAGCTGAGTACCGGGCTATGGCTGCTGTTGTCTCTGAGCTAACCTGGCTTGAAGGCCTTCTGGGAGACTTAGGTGTTCGTCTCTCATCTCCGGCAACCTTATTTTGCGACAGTCAAGCAGCAATCCATATTGCCAAGAATCCGGTTTTTCACGAACGAACAAAGCATATCGAAGTTGACTGTCACTTTATCCGGGAAAAGGTACAGTCAAAGAAGATAGATTTGGAGCATGTTCCTGCTACCGACCAAGTTGCGGATATCCTGACGAAAGCCCTCTCCAGGCCGCTATACTATCAGTTCTTATCCAAGCTTGGCGCCTACGACTTGTACGCTCCAGCTTGCGGGGGAGTGTTAGAAAAGCCCATGTAAAAGGCCCATTTGATGGCCCTTTTTTCTCCTCCTTCTTTAGTCCCACATCATGTATAGGATTTATTCTTCTCTCTTCTCTCCTATATATTTGTATTCTCTCCTTGTATTTACATACTGAAATAATACATACAAGCTTTGGGCTCTTTCAACAGGCACGATGTAGAAAGTGAGTGAATGGTTTATGCAAGATTATATGCATATCGGAGAAGTGGATTTTTTAAGTAGACCTATAGAAAAACAATGTGCAAAAAAGTGGGTTGTGTGCATACAAAAGAAGAGAATGTATAGTTATACACTATGATGGGATTATGCGTTTGTTGAGATAATGTAAGGATACACGTGTCAATCAAAGTAGCTATACGATTGCATGAAAGAAGTGAACTATTTGTGTGGTTGTGTGTGGGAATTGGAAATTGTAATACATACAAAACACAATCTAAATAGTGGGAGAAGCATGCTAGCACCAATCATTTAATAATCATAAATTTATAACAAGTCAATTACAGAAAACTTAGACCTCAATTTGTAGAAGAGTATCGTAGAAAATAATAGAAAGCAAACTTATCCTAAAATGACTGCCCTTATTTCTCATAAAAATTAAACTAATAATAGAAATACAATGATACTTCAACCCAAAAAAACGCAGCACATAATCCATGTTTTCCTTCAATCTATATGAATTACAAGTTTGTTCAAGAATAAGCATTCATGTCCCTTCTCAACTATGCATCAAGAACAAGACAAAGACTTTTGGTATTGGAAACAACTTTAAAAACAGGGTTTATTGGTATAATTACTTATTATTCATTTTCTCAAATTCCTGGTGTCAGTTGAACAATATTAAAACTCCATCACTTACAGATACCTTGTACTGCGGCTCAAGTCCAAACATCCTTAATTTCATAGATGCTCTAATGATTGCATCCAGGGATATTTCATTTTTTAATCCATAAGTTTAATTCCCAAAATTACAAACATTATAGTAAGCTTATTGTTGAAGTTGGTGACCGGGCGGTCTGGCGGTTTGTCTTGGCGGGTTGAAGACCGCGCGGTCTGGCGGTTTGTCTCAGTCGGCTTGGAGACCGGGCGGTCTGGCGGTCTGCCCTGGCAGTCTCTCTTCCTCTCTGGTGGTAGCCGTGCGGTTAGCCCTGTTGTCTAACCGCGCGGCTTGTGCGGTTTGTTTTGTATAGTCCGCTTGTCCTGTAAATTATAGTCTCACATCTCTTATTTGTATTCTCTCATCTCTCCTCCATTCTATATAAAGGAGGGCATACCTTTGTAATAGATATCTTTTTTGGATAATAAAATTTCAATTATTCAAAAGTTTATTCGCTTGTTCTCTACTTTTCGCTTCTTGTCTCTACTTTCTAACACTTATACTTGTCAATAACTTTCCGGATCATTGCAACATGTAGCAATTTCAAATAACACAGTTTAATAAGTGGCAAGTAAAATAGTAAATTAAAAAATGGAGTAAACATACTATCAGTGCAATGGAAAATATACTCACTAAAGGTCCATTAAAATAAGAACAGCAAATTTCGCTCTATTTAGTAAAACAAAGGATGTATCATTCAAGATCTCATAGTTTACCAAGTATAAAACCTAAGAGACAGTTTGATGCGCAAACAAAGATTGATATAAATATTTTCCTTTATGAATTCAATATAAACGAGAAATAAGATAACGAAGTCATAAAATAAAAGCTAAGAAATAAATTATTTGACATAACCTACCATTTTTCCTCAAATTGAAGCGATTAAAATCTGGCTAAACCTACAAAACAACAAAGATAGATGATTAAACTTATGAGCAAAGCTACTTCAATGAGTATTGTAAAAGTAATTGATCCTCTATACACAAAGTTTACATATAGCAAGTGCAGAGAAAATACTAAAGCTTAAACTACAGTTATGAGTCTTATGACAACATATTTCCACATACCACAACACTAATTTCTCAATATCACACAATGTGTTCTAATGATCCAAACACCAGTAATCAGCTGAACCCATGAATCATATCAATGATATTCCCATGTTTAACCACCAATAAATCTTCCTACTTAATTAAAAAGTATCTGCTAGTTTGCAAAGAAACATTTGACGTTGAATTTGACTAAGCATAAACATCCTATAGAAGACAGCAACAACTGACTTGTCATTAATATTATGAATTGTAAGGCATCTGGTACCATAAGGGAGCTTTTTATTCATCAAACTTATTTTCTTCTATCCATATAGCCCATATGGTTTCTTCAATGTTTGCATTTTACCCATTTTTTCCTTCATCAATTTGCTTATTTCCTTCCTAGCAAACTTAAAGTACTTAAATATAATGTCAATATGAGAAGATGTAATCATCTTCTCAAAATGGAAACCTAACAGTAACCCTCAAGATTTAGAGTGGTACCTATGCACATCCCTAAACCCTAAATCAATCGTTCCCCATTTATTACATAATTGTGCAGTAGAAATCTAATGCCCAAATACAAAGAGATCCAGTGGTTTGGATAACTGACACGTTGCACCCTCGAATTACAAGATTTTGGTGTATTGCACCCTCAATGTTTAAATTTGGCACATTGCACCCTCAAAATCTATTATGTTTGACATTTTGCACCCTAGGATATTTTTAGATGGGTAATTTGGTCCAAAAATTAGCCTAACGCCTTTTAAACAAAATACATCTAACCCGACCCATGCCTCTGCCATTTCAGCTTCAACTCCCGCGAATTGGGGGATTGTAATCCGTTTATCTAAGTGATTATTCAAATAAAAATATCTGTGATCACAATCTCATACATTCCAAATATATTAACCCTAAGATATTACTTGCCAGATTAAATATTCGATACATTAATTCATTTGACAACACAAACAATCAAAGGTGAATTCGTATAATCATAAGAACAGACCAAGTAATTGAAATTCAATGATTGCAAGAGAGAGATATCTCTACTTGCCTTAAATAAGCTCAAGTTGACGAAGGCAGCCAAATGGTGCGAGCAATGATAACAATCCTGTTTGAACTTGTTAAGAACAACGAAAGAGGCAATGACCTAATAAGAACACAATGCTAGCACATGCAAATATATTACAAGGTCAAAAGCACGAGAGAGAACGATTTACCTCCCTTAAAAGTGAGGGGATAGGAGACTATCACACGGAAACGGAGGCTTGGAGGCGCTTGGGCTTGGGGAAACCCTAATTCGGGGAGGACTTCTTTCATGAAACGTCAATTGAAGCGACAAACGACACCGGAAATCACAAATACACAAAGGTTCGATTACGATAGAGGGAAAAATCATGCATCCCAAATGTACGCAATTTGGGGCACAAATAAAACATTAGGGTTATAGAAAAATCTGAATAAGAGTGGAGGAGGAGGCAATTTGCAAAATGCACCCTGGAAATATAGGGTTTTGGCAAAATGCACCCCGAAAGTTTAAAATTGGCAAAATGCACCCCCAAAGTGGGTTTTCTTGGCAATGTGCATCCTCACTAGGCAAAAAATAAAATGCCCAAAATGTACTCTAGGGTGCACATTGCCAAGAAAACCCACTTTGGGGGTGTATTTTGCCAATTTTAAACTTTTGGGATACATTTTGCCAAAAGTCTATATTTCGAGGGTGCATTTTGCCAATTGCCCAGAGAAAACTTACCCAAAATGAAGTCAAAACTGAGCCCAAATTTTGAGTAGAGCAGGATTTGAGCAAAACCCTAGGCGAAAATGGAGCCCAAGGAAGTGGGAGTAAACCCTAGCGGCTTTTCTAGCCAAATGCCGGACAAAACCAAGAGGGAAGAGGGCTGCTGGAGGGGAAGAGCTGTTGCAGGCCTTTGGGGGACCGGCGGCCTGAGGAGTTGCTGGGCTGCCGATCAAAGCAGGGGGGGACCCGGGAGGCGGAGCTGGCTCCGGGAGCAGAGGAAATCGCCGGCCAGAGCAAGAGGAGGAGGCGTCGGGGCGATACGGGAGGAGGAGACGGGGGGGATTCGGAAGCAGAGCCGAAAGCAGGAGACAGCGGGAGACGGGATGGAGCGGGATCGGGAAAACCTAGGCCGAAAGCTTGCTAATGAACGGGGGAAAAGGCTCGGCTTAAGTAATAGAAGGGTTTTATTTATGAGATTGTTAATTGCAACCCGTAATTGGCTGTCGCACTTAAAATCTCTTAATTTTTCGCGTCTTTTCGAAATACGTTTTGTACATACAATTTCAGGAAAAGTATTCAACACGAAAGTTGTAGATATCAACGAGATCTACAACTTTTGTGTTGAACATTTTTCCTGAAATTGCATGTACAAGGCGTATTTCGAAAAGGCGCAAAATCTGGGCGTATTTCCAAAGTACATCTTGTACATGCATTTTTAGGAAAAGTGATCACCACGAAAGTTGTAGATCTAGTGGATATCTACAACTTTCGTCGTGAACACTTTTCATGATATTGCATGTACAAGGTGTATTTCAAAAAGGCACGAAAATTGAGAGATTTTGGGGTGCGACTAACAAAATAACGGGTTGCGGTTAATAATCACTTTTTTTCTTCTATTATTTTTATAAATTTTATTATTATTATAACATATATATTTAAAAATAGAGTTGTTACAGCTAGCCTGATTTTTTGGACCAAATTACCCCCTTTAAAATTATCCTAGAGTGCAAAATCCCAAGCATAAAATATTTAAGTGAGCAATGTGTCAAATTTAAATATCCTCGATGAAATATGTCAAAAGCTTTGTACTCTGAGAGGGCAATGTGTCAATTACATTTGTTGTCTTTCTAAATCGAATTTAGAAGCACTTAAGAGTAACCATCAACATTTAGAGCAGTACATAGAAGCATCCCAAATCACCCATTCCCCTTTTATTTTCCAAAATTGTACATTGCAAGTTCAATAACCTAATACAAAGACCTTGTGGTGTCTTGAAATCAAAATTTGAAACACTTGTTAAACAACACTTGAAAAAATTCACCACAATGTTCAACCTACTCCGCTTGATCCTCTACCGACCAATACTATATGGAGCAGCCCTACAAGGCTACAAACATTCATCACAGAGTCCACTATACTTTGTTTAGTCACTATTTGACAAATATCTCAAAGCATGCCACAATACATGAATATAAAAGGAAATAAAATGAATACATCAAAACAAAAAAGTATACCTCAAAGCACACCTACAATCGTCGAAATCCAGCCGTAAAAACAAGAAGCATGCGAATTGGATTAGCAGATTTTGCAAAGCCCTCTGATTACGAACTGGATATATATTCTCGGGGGCGGACCTAGATGGAGGCACACCCGGGCACGTGCCTAGGTCAGATTTTTGAACTTTCTTTAATAGACTTCACTGGTCTCGGCTAGACTGCACTGGTCCCGACTAGACTGCACTATTCCAGCCTTCCAGGCTAGGCTGCACTGTTCCTTTAATAGACTGCACTGTTATAGGATTAACGCCATCAATGTTCCAGCCTATCTTTTCTCCTTCGATAGACTTAACTTCTAAGCTCTCTACCTCCCCGGCTCCACCTTCTATTCTCCGAGTTGAGTAGCGGTCAGAGTTCTATCTCGTTCTTCCTCGATGGCGCACAACAACGATCCATCTCGTTCTTCCTCGATGGCACACAACAACGATCCATCTCGTTCTTCCTTGATAGCGCGCATTAGCGAGCCCTCTTGTTCTTCCTTGACAGCGCGCATCATTTTGCCCTCCACAGATCAACTCAAGTGAGAGAATCCCACATGCGAGGATGGGCTAAGAAGATTTGCTCAAGTGAGCAAATTCCCATCATTTTTTTCCGTACGTGAAATTTTATTGATGGAAGAATCAGAGAATTTTATTAATGTATTTTTGTTTTGCTGCTACTTTTAAGGTAACAATGATTTTTTTCAAGTTTTTTTTGAAGTAGGAATGTAGGATCAATGCATAGATTAACATCCGTCAATAATTATTGATTTTAGCATATTGTTTCCACTTGCCGTTCTTCCTTCCCAAACACTTGAGTTTCCAGTTCCTTCAATGTCAAGGCGAGTTTTCAGTTCTGAGCTATTTTTGATGATTTTTCTAATGTTGTGCAGGATATTTTATAAGCATCAAGTTCCTCCTTAATATTTCTCCTTAATATGTGGTAGGTTATATCGGTGAAGGATTAATTTTAAAATCTGGCAGTAAAATTGGGATTCACAAATATCATTTGCTCCTTTTGTCAAACTTCGATAATTTTATTTACAATTGTCATTTGCTCTATTTTTTTCGTTAAGTGTTCACTAATTTTTTTGTTATTTGTTTTTTATCACTTCTAATAATATGTTTTAAAATTTTGAATTAAAAATTTATCAAAAATCTATATCTTTTACTTGGTGCCCGGGCTCGATGCAAATCCTGGGTCCGCCACTGTATATTCTCACGGGTAAAACCTGCACAAAAATGCCTACAACCAAACCACAAATTGGAGAAGATGCATTTTCAGAGCAAAAATGATAATTAATTTTCAGAGCACAAATTGTTAATGTGACCATGTAAGTGTCATCAATAAAATTATGAAATGGCCTAAACATAAAGAATAAATTAGTTGAAATGTCCTAAAGATATACTTTTTAATATAGAATAAATTAGTCCACCATAATCACCTTTCAAGACACACACAAACATTAAACAAAAACATGCATGAAATTTATGAAAATCAAATAGAAGATCAGGCAAAATAAAAATTCCAATCCAGGAGAATAATAATAGCCATGTATGTTCTGAATCAAAATCAAAACTGCAGAGAATAATGATTCATGTTTTCTATAGAAAAACCCTATAAGGGGAGGAGCAAAACGAGGAGCAGCATGGGGTCGGATTCTCTGATCTCGACGAATTACGTGTTATACACGAGGTACAAAATAAATTCTCCATCATGGGATGCAAATACTAAAACTCCCCACCAATTGGGTGCAAATAGTAAAATTTTCAATCAATTGGTGCAAATAGTAAAATTCTTCATCATATGGTGCAAATAGTTAAATTCCGCATCATGGGTGCAAATAGTAAATTCCTCATCTAGTGGTGCAAATAGTGAAATTTCTCATCAAATGGTGTAAATAGTAAATTCTATATCATGGGATGCAAAGAGTAAAATTTCCCATCAAATGGTGCAAATAGTAAAATTTCTCATCATGTGGTGCAAATAGTAAAATTCCACATCATGGGGTTTCAATAGTAAAAATCCTCATCATGGGGTGTAAATAGTAAAAATTTTTATCAAAGGGTGTAAATAGTAAAATTCTCCATTATTGGGTGTAAAAAGTAAATTCCTCATCTGGCGATGGTCTGTGTATAACAAATATGTGCATGACGGTCTGCGTATAATAAATAATATGATTATGGTGTACGCATAATCATATCCGTCATATCATCACAAAACTATACAAACAAGTGTGGGCATCACATAAATTGTTACGGTTTGCGGATAACCGCATAATCATCGTAATCACTGTAATCACCACTTATTTACGGAAATGTCACCCTCAAAAAACTCTAAATAGGACTCGGGACCTCCTTCATTTCTATCTTTTTTCTCCCCAGATTTCCTCCTACGACTCTCTGTGTATCTCTCTCTTCATTTCCTCCTGCGACCTTTCTCCCCCTTGTGTGCACTTGTGCGCTCCTGCGGGCGCCTCCTCCTAACGCGCCTGGGCGCGCCTCCTCCTAATGCGCCTGGGCGCGCCTCCTCCTAACACGAATGCACGTGCCTCCTTGCGTGCTCTTGTGCGTGTCTCCTCCTTGCGCGCACCGCCTCTTTGGGCTCTCCCGCGCGCGGCGCCTCCTTGGGCTCTCCTACGTGCGTCGCTTCCTTGCGCGCTTCTGCGCGCACCGCCTCCTTGCGCGCTCTCTCGAGCGCGCGCTTCCTTACGTACTCTTGCGTGCGACTGGTCCAAGCGCACCTCAGTGCGCTCCGCCGCCAAGATCGCTCCAAGTGCGCCACCGTACGCTCCGCCGCTACGACCACTCCAAGCGCGCCTCTGTGCGCTCTGCCGGCAAGACCGCTCCAATTGCGCCTCTGTGTGCTCCTCCGTCAAGACCGCACCAAGCGTGCCTCCTTCCCTCCACCGACAAGACCGCTTCAAGCGCGCCTCCGTGCGCTCCGCCGTTAAGACCGCTCCAAGGGTGCCTTCGTGCGTTCCACCGTCAAGACCGCTCCAAGCGCGCCTTCGTGCGCTCCGCCGACCAGACCGCTCGAAGCGCACCTCTGTGAGCTTCGCCGTAAAGACCGCTCCAAGATCGCCTCCGAGCGCTCCGCCTTCAAGACTATTCCAAGTGTACTTCTGTGTGCTCTACCATCCGGTCCGCTCCAAGCGCATCTCTGTGCGTTTCGCCGTCAAGGCCGCTCCAAGTGCGCTCCCGTGCGCTCCACTCTCAAGACCACCATAAGAGCTCAACGCCCTCAACTCAACAGCAGACTCCCCAGTCTAGAACAAGTCAACCCCTTTGGACTGCTCTATACACAACAGGAGACAAGTCAAAGAGGATAAAGAGCGCAGGACGCGCCGCTCGAGTTTCTAAGCAGCAGATACCAAACAGTATGCAGAGTGTGCTGCTCCCGCTTCCAAGAAACATCAAAGCACCCTGAAGTACAACGAGAGCATCACCTCCTGAAGCACACGAAAAGATACTTAGCTCCGAAAGTTGCGGCCTGTCACCCTCCGAGCTCTTCCCTCCTCCCACTGTCAACAATTATAGCGAGAGGCGGTCTATCACCCTCAAATTCTTCAAGAAAGTTCCGTACATCAACCAAAAAAAGTAAAACTTTGGCCCGCACAGATTCGACCACGTAGTTTTTCATCCTGTTGAAGGATTTTACACGTTAAAATTTTTCTTTTTCAAACTTTATACTTACTGTGACTGTCTGCACGCTCGACCACTTCCGAGCTAAGACGGTTCAATTTACTCCGATCTAACGGAGCGCAACAAGTTGCATGTTTCCCCAAACAATGTTTTTCCCTTTTACTATAGTATGGACAGTATAGATAATGCAAAACATATAAAACATAAGCTACAAAATAATTGTGCCATATCCATTTCTATACTTACCTCTACATAGGTGGTTGGGTGCAATCCAGATAGTATCTTTGGTAATTTTCGCGATCAAATGAAATTAAAATCCAAGCCCAATACAAACCGATTCTAGAATTCGGGGACGAATCTAAAACCGAATTTAGATATTAGAACAAATCCCAATCTAAATTTTTGCATTATATGATTCAGTTCCTGAACACCTAAAATCCACCATTTTTTATAATTTTTCTTTTACAATGAAATTGAAAAAACTATCATTTATTAATTAAAAAATAAATAAATCATGATTATTCAGTAACTACGGTTAGGCTCCGTTTGGCTAGTCATTTTTGATTCTGTGAGTTTAGAGAAAAATGTCACCATTATATAATGTATGTCTGACATAACTAAGAGTTATAACTGTTAGAAAAGACCGTGTAAAGGTCCATTTATAAGGCTCATTTATTTCTTATTTTTAGTCTCACATCTTGGATTGGGATCTTCTCTCCTTACTCTCTTCCTATATAAATGTATTCATACTTGTAATTATTCATTCAAAAAGTATATACAAGGTTGGAGGTTTCTCTACTTCTACAATAACCACTACCAAACAAAAAAGAAAACTAGTTTTAAATATAAAATTGAACAAAATTCTTTAGATAAGATCGGACGTTCGCAAACGGCGATTCATAACACCATTACAATCACGACAGTGCCAAGCAGAGCGTTATAGAAACCTGAACCTCAATGAAGACGTATAAAAAAAAGAATACAACAGCACTAAAATTTATAAAAAAAATAAATTTTAAATAAACAATCAGCTTATGATTTAAACACACTTTTAACAATTAGTTTATTAACATTTAACAAAAATGACAAGGTTAATATAACAAAGACTAATATACACTAATTAAAGTTAAATAGTTTGTAAGAAGAAATAAAAAACATCTCATCGTAGAAAGCTTTGGAAAATAATTAGAATTAAACAACAGCAGCAGCAACAAGCTCCCTCCTTTAGAGCAGATCAGATATTTACAAGCTCGCGGAATTATCAGTCCAAAGACGCTTCCTCGCCAAGAGAACCCTTTCTTCGCCACTGGAGAGGGAGTCAGCCCCCGGTTCAAATTCGAAGGACCAAGCATCCCATTTCAATGCCTTGAGATACCGCCGAACATAAGTAACCACATGGGGTCGGTCTCTGATGATGACGAAGCCATGCGGGCGCAGAATTCGATCCATCTCGATCAGGAGGTCCTCCAGGCTACAGCCCTGTAGCTCGACGTGGGAGAACACGAACCAGGCGTGAAGCAGCTCGTAGGTGCGCGGGTAAGTTGAGAATGACTCGCACCTGCATCCACACAAGCAGGGTTGCGTAGCAATCATGGCATGTGGGCTGATATGAATTTTTTGGGCAAAAAAATGGTTGAATCCTAGTCTGCATTTTGTAGGACCTGCGAATTTGTTGGCATTGCTCGGGTTCTTAGATCTACATCAACGAAGTTCCGCGGGAGGTTTCTCAAGGCCGACTCTTAACTCCATCTAATTGTTCTCGCGTTCGATGCATTTATAAACTAACAAGACAAGCAAATTGGATCGAAATATGAAGAAGAAATTAGAATATGAGAATGGTGAATAAACCTTTGAACATCCCATGCCTAGCTATCCTCATCAAAATTGTCTTCAAATAGTATATCAACTAAAAGTATAAAACTCAATACTGTACAATACAATTTTAAATTTTTTTGAAATGAAGGGAAATGTTTAAGCTATTTTGACTGTTAGCATACTTGTAGTTTGTTTTGTGATTAATAGTATTAGAATATTCCTTAAAAAGGTCTAACTATAACTGTTGAATTATTTTCCACTATTTTATATTGATTATATATATATGAGTGAATAAAATATCTCATATTTGATAATTAGGTTTAGCTTTACGTTTCTATACTTGATTTCACTGAAGTCGGCCCTTCTCTTGCTCGCACTAAGTTTGTCATCTAGTCTTAAAATTGATGCTGAAGTCTCTGCGCCTAGCTTCGCAACAAGTTCATCAGCCCCACTGTCACCAAATCCTCGCCATTGTCTTATAGATGCTCGCTATCATATTACCAAATAACAAGATAATTAATTGAAACCAAGATACAATATATCGAAGTATACTCGATATCCAACTCTTGAGGGCATGATCCCTCTAAGAGTTTGTTGAGGGCTTCCCTTGTAACATCCGCTATTTTGACTCGAGGTTATACATTAATTTTCAGGGTTTGTTCGCGACTGGAGCTGATCGAATGTTTATCTTGCCAAGATACGATTCTAGTAGGGCTAAATATTATTAAGTTTATAGTTGGTTTATTTTCTGCCGTTGAGTACATGTTCACGGCATGTTAATTGTAGTGCGAGAGCATATCGCAAAATTCTAAGTGTTCGAGCACAGTGGCATGTCATAGCAGTAATAATTTGGAACTTGTAAAATTCCTCATAATCTTAGAGAAGAGGCGCAGTCCAACTCCAGCGGTTATAATAACCGCAGGTGTAGCGCCGTTTAGGGTTGAAAAGCCGTAACCCTCATCACGTAACTCTATTTTCACTCAATAGGAACCACCGCGCCTATCTTCTCTCCCGCAACCTTCTCTCCCGTAGAAATATCCCGCAAGGTTTGCGTCGTCTTCGCCCTTAGGGCCCGACGGTTAACGCCCCCTCTCCGTTCCGCAGTTGGCGGAAGCAGCACCTCCTGGACAAGACGCCAACTCCAGCTTTCGTCTGGTTGCCTCCCTTGCCCTGGACCGTAGTTCTTGGAGCTTTCTTCCTTCTTATCTTACCAGCAAGGTATCGTTTTGTTCCTTCTTTCTTTCTTGGCTTTCTTCCTCAATTAGTTGAGCCTTCCTAGTGTTTAGCCAGTTTCTCTTCCTTCCTAAATCCCAGAAATTTGTAAACGATGATGTGGTTTTTTTCCCCTTAAATTCCAAGAACCCTAACTGAGACTCCAAAGTAGGGGCGTGTGGTGCCGCCGTGCCGGATCCCTTCCTCTCGGTTTTGATCAGGTATCTCGTACTCTTTTCTTGCCCAATGTTTGTATGACCTCCAACAAAAACCCTAAGGAATATTGGATGAAGGGTTGGGGTTCTTCATCCTTTTTATGTTTAGGTAGATAACTTCTAATTCTAGAAGAGGTGTTTCTTTTTGCATTTCAGAGAGCGGAATACTTCTGTAGTGGAGTAATGAGTTTGTGATTTAGCAAGCTTTGTGTTGTTGCTCTTGCGCTAGATCTCCGGTGGGATTGGAGGGGAACACCACCCCCCCCCCCCCCCTCGTTGGCAATCAGAGACAACGTTAGTGCTTCAGAACTTTTCTCAAGGAAAGCTATGCCGCCGCGTCAGGTGTACGAACGTTGTAGTACCACAGTAAGAAATTCTTATTCTTCTTGGCCAGACATATCAAATAGTCTGTATAATTATGTTTAGTATAATTCAGTAAAATTGATATGATTGAAGGAAATTTCAACTATCAATAAAGATGGCTAATGCAATTATTGTGTAACTAGTATATGCAAAATGTGTTTAATTTTAATAATTCCTAAACAGTTAGACCATACAAACAGTATAGTCACTCGGTTAGATTGACGAACAGGAAGATATAAAGTTAGAAATGTGGTTAGTCATCTCAAACCATTTTGGTGAATCGCCTTAACCATACGCACATGTTCACAAGCAGAATAGCATTAGACAGAAAATGTTGTGTAGGTACGGTGGAGATCATCTCCCGTATTTGATAGAGGCGCACTAACATTCTCGTGGGTGGTAGTATACCCTATGAGACATTGTTTGGGGGATGTATCCCGATTTAGAAATTAGTAGATTCGAGTCTGTGTCCGTGAGACGCTAGAACACTTGGGTTCGTTAGTAAAACTTGGTTCGTTAGACTAGTATTGCGCGTTAGGAGCTACTAAGCCTGGAACTCTATCAAAGAACAATCATAAGTGAAATTAGAACTCAAGTTTAGACCGAATTTTAGAAACTCCTAGATAACCAAAGTATTCGGAATTTGAGAAAACGTCATAGTTTATAAGTAATTAGAATAGTCATTTATTTTTATAGTTTTATTTTTTTTTTAGAAAACCATGCACAATACCCTAGGATACAGTTGTTCCTATAGCACAAAAATATTTTCAAAGCATGCATACTTTTCTTCTATAACAATTTTAGTGTCAACAGAAGGAATAGTTTTTCTTACTCTCCCTTGGGCTTGCCCATATTTGGGCATGTTTTCACATGGGACCCAGGTGAGAAACTGCGCCTAGGATGAGCGTGATTATGAAGTCGCTCCTATAGTTTGTTTCTTTTCAGTCGTTGTTTTACTTCTATTACCATACTGTTTAGTTTTGGATACATGTAATATTAATGTTTAAGATTTTCTTGTACCAGACTTGTAAAACTTTCAGATATGCAGTTATTTGTTTCCTATTCAATTTTAATGGCTCTGTGAAATCACCAGGTTGAAATACACTTTTAACCTTAGATTATTATGCAACTTCCGTTGTAAGCTTATATTTCAGTTCTTTTCATTCATGTCTGTTATATTCTAGTTTTAATACTATTTCTTAGTTTACTTCTTGTCGCTGGACCCGGCCGGACGGCTGATGGGTGGTTAAACTAGGTTGTGGTGTTACAAATTGATATCAGAGGCAAGTTTAGGATCTCATGACCTAGAAAATTCACAGAGCCATAAGATTTCATTTTAATCACTCTTTCAACATTAGAGTCATCAAGTTCTATCTGGTTTCGAGATGTGTATGCGTTATTCTTCTTAGTAGATCCTTAATTTTATTCTCAGGCATCATTAATTTTTCTATCATTCTTATTATAAGCACGGCGTACCAGTGAGGCCGGCGAGCCTTCTCGCCAGAATACTACACCTGAGATAACCATGGATGATAATAGTGCCCCAGCAGTGCCTCCAGCTCCTACAACACCAGCAGCTCACGCAGTGCCAGACCCAGCAGATATGACTGACATTATTGCCAGAGCGGTGGCCTTAGCTATGGTGGAATTTAGAAATGCACTGCTTGCTACAGATAGAGCCGCACATCCTGTGCCAGCTGCAGGAGATTTAGGGATGGAGCGCAATCTGAGGAACCTCCGCGATCTTCATCCCTCCAACTTCACTGGAGAAGAGACACCTATGGAAACTGATGATTGGCTTATTAAGACCCGTGAACTGCTTGAGGTGATGGAGTGCCCAGAGAACAAGAAGGTTCCGTTAGCGGGTTTTCTCCTGAAAGGGGAGGTCCATCAGTGGTGGACCAGACAACTGGCGGACGACCACGCTCGTAAGTGTCTTGATGTAACATTTGTCTTTACCTAGATTTCCATATTCTTTTAGCATAATGTTTTATGTTTATCCATGTTGTCAGGTCGTACCGCAGACATGTTCACCTGGAATGACTTCTCGTGAGCGCTAGCTAGCTGGTTTGTTCCTATGTCCGAGTGTCGTAGTCTCCAGGAGAAGTACCTTAAGCTGATCCAGGGGGACAAGACAGTGGTGATCTATGAACGAGAGCTGACCCATCTTTCTCGTTATGCGGGCACGATGTAGGGGGATGAGAACGAGAAGTGCAGCCGTTTTGTGGACGGATTGCGTGATTCGCTGAGGCAGCCGTTGATGACAATGGCGAATGCAAATTATAAGAGTTTAGTCGACACTGTCAGAAAGTTATAAGCTGATCAGCAAAAAGTTTAAAAGCGCAACAGTTTTCGTTCGAAGCGACCTCAGGATGCGCCTCAGCAACAACATAACAAAAATAGTCAGGGTAGAAACTGGAACAAGAAGCAGAGGTGGGGAGCCCAGAAAGGTGATCAGACTGGGACCAGGATCAAGGATTACCCCATTTGCCCGAAGTGTTATCGACACCATTTAAGAGAGTGTTTGTCTACCGCATGGGTTTGTTACAAATGTCAGCAACCAGGACACATAGCCCGTTACTGTCAGGGAAATTCTGAGAATCAGGCAATTTAGTTAAGTGTTTGATTAGATTTTATGTACCCCTTTTTCTTCGCCTTAATTTGTTTTATCGCAACCCTCTCTTATACTCGAAATTTGAGATTGGTGGTCCAAGTAAAGCTGACAAAGGAAAAGCACCAATGAGTGTTGACACGAGACTAGCTCCGGGACGTGGACCAGTGCAGCCTAGAGCTTACGGCCTTGGCCAACAGGAAGCCAATGAGCAGGAGGATGTGGTGACAGGTATGTGTTATAGTATGACTGTCATATAGAAAATATAATTAAATCCTCTTTAGTGACACTGTAAATTTCCGTGTTCAATTATTCATGTAGGTATTCTTATGATACATAATGTACCCTCCAAGATTCTCTTTGACACGGGTGATTCGCACTCGTTCATAGCAAAATCTCTAGTACATAGGCTGAGATTAGAAGTCTGTCCAGAGGCATTACCGTTAGAGGTCATGATGCTCAATGGATCCTTCTTGCAGACCAGAGATAAGTGTAGGGTATCGGTGCAATTTGGAGAAGCAGAGATTGTTGTAGACGTCTTGCTACTCCTTATCGCGGGTTTCGATTTGATTGTAGGGATGGACTGGTTATCGACTGTGAATGTTAAGAAAGACTGCAGAGATAAGCTGATACAATTTGAAGGACCCAACCAAATTGTTGTTACTTTCCAAGCCATGAATGGAGTCGCTAAGTTGATTACCTCGTCCGTTAAGGCGATTAGATGCATTATCAAAGGTTGTCAAACCTTCTTAGTGCTGATGAATGCAGAAACCAAGACTGATTTATCAAAGGTACCCGTGGTCCAGGAATTTCCTGATGTCTTTCCAGAAGAATTACCCGGTGCCCCTTTCCACTAGGGAGATTAACTTTCAGATCGATCTTGTGCCTGGAGCGGCACCAATGGCCAAGTCACCTTATCGTGTGACCCCAGGGAACTCGCAGAGTTGAAGGTCCAGTTGCAAGAGTTGCTCGATCTGGGTTTCATTCGCCCTAGCACTTCGCCTTGGGGTGCACCAGTTTTGTTTGTAAAGAAGAATGATGTTAGTCTGAGGTTGTGCATTGACTACCGCGAGCTGAACAAGTTGACAGTGAAGAACAAGTATCCTATCCCCAGGATCGAAGACCTGTCTGATCAGCTTGATGGTTCTTGCACGTTTTCTAAGTTAGACCTCAGGTCAGGCTATCATCAGTTGAAGATTCGAGAAGCAGATATTCAGAAGACGGCGTTCAGGACCAGATACGGGTATTATGAATTTGTGGTTATGATGTTTGGGCAGACCAATGCCCCGTCCGCTTTTATGGATTTGATGACCAATGCCCCGTCCGCTTGTTTTGTCATTCTTTCCCTCAATAGCCGAGAAAGAATGATAGAACGAGCCCACGGGAGGTAGTTGAAACCATTCAATTTTATAGTGGTGATCTGAGGAGTGGCATGTTCTGAGTTGACACGACAAGATCCAATCGAGGTCGGAGTAGGAGAAGCCGCTACACCGGAAGACATGATTGTAGAGGAATCACTTCCAGCCATAAAGAAACCCCAAATAGAAATCGAGACCAAAAATATCACAACGAATGTCAAAGAGGGGGGCGGCCCTCATAGAAAGCGGGGAAGAATCCACATACCCAATAGAGGGGCAAGGAATGGCGAGAAAAAGAAGAAAGAGACCGCCAAAAACAAGGAGATCAATACCCCATGTGACCGGCACCCCTGGAGCACTGGAGAGGGGGGGGACAGGCGAAAGTGGGTGAGCGGCGGCGCTGGAAAACGTTGGAGACGGGCGAGCGGCAACGCTGGAGGGGGGCGGAGGTGGAGCGGCGACGCTGTAGCGGTGCGCGGCAGCGCTGGAGAGGAGAGCGGCGGCGCTGGAGAGGAGAGCGGCGGCGCTGGAGAGTGGAGCGGCGGCGCTGGAGCGGCGAGCAGCGGCGCGGGAGCAGCGAGCGGTGAGGGTACGGGAGATGCGAACAGGGAGCGGCGGCCAAACACGCGTGCGAACCCTAGGGCTGCTCTGATACCATGTTAAACCACCACACCCATTTTCCATTCCAAAACCCGGGTTAAAGATAGGGGAGGCGGAGCCTATTACAAGCACGAGTGCAACGTCTGGGTAGGTGGTGTGAGACTAATCTTGGCATGCCTTTTTTGATTCATGTTGAACCGTCCAACAAAAAGTTACCAAGATTTTGTAATAAATTAGAACCTATAATATGCTCAATTTCAGAATATGTGGTGGAATTTTATTTAGAACTTCATAATTAAGGCTCCGTTTGGGGGGACTTATTTTTACCGCTCAAGCGGTTACGACCGCATGCACCGGGCCTGGTACATGCGGTCGTAACCGCTTGACCGGTGAAAATAAGTCCCCCCAAACGGAGCCTAAGTGAGATTTAGGTGGCAAAAAATTTTGTACTCGTAGGTCACCTTAAGAAAAGATTAAATTGAGAGGTTCGGCTTCGTATGAGGTGCGCTAAACAAAAACGGATAACATTACAAGCATTGTAGACTACGTTGTTACCCTTACTTTGCTCTCTAATTATAAAACATTTTTATGAGGTTACTGAATCAGTGAATCCCACTCTCAAAGTATACAGCTTTTCTTCTATATCATTGAACACCTCTCTTAGGTTGTTTGACTCTACTGTTGATTATAAACCTCACTTCTAAAAAGTTAAACCTTGCTACTTCTGAATTAATTTTGCGAGTATCATCTTCTAAACAAGACTTACTTAATACCGACCATATCATCTCTACTAGCCAGAACTCCAAAATCAAGTCGGTGTGCATAAATCTCTATCAGTCACAACTCAAAATTAAAATTGGCATACCCTGCATCCCTGCCTTAAGATTGTGGGAGGAGCATTAACATATTTAGCTTACTTTGTGGTTAATTATTGTTAACTTCTTTAGAATATTCTATTATTAAAATTATCAGTGATGATATTAATGAAATTAGAAAAGTCTTATGTAACCATCAGATTTTTTTCTCATGGATTATCATATCTATATTCATAAAGGTGACTAAATTTTACGCTGACCGTCTACCTAACACAACCCTCACCATTTTTCATCCGGGCTTGGGACCGGCAATACCTTGTTGTTTATTGTTTGCGGATGATATCGTTTTGGTTGATGAGACACGCGAGGGTATTAACGCAAAACTTGAATCTTGGCGAGATACTTTAGAAAAGAAAGGTTTTAGGTTGAGCAGGGCAAAGATGGAGTATATGGAGCTTAAATTTAGCAGTACAAGAAGGACGGATGACTTCATTATTAAGTTGGGTGATCAAGATATTTCCAATAGTAAGTATTTTAAATATCTTGGATCGATAGTTCAAAAAGACGGAGGTATTGATAAAGATGTGACACAGAATCCAAGCGGGTTGGTTGAAGTGGAGAGGCGCGTCGGGGATCTTATGTGATCGTAAAGTACCACTAAAACTTAAGGGCAAGTTTTACCGTACTGCAATTAGACCCGCGATGCTCTATGGTTCTGAGTGTTGTGCAGTGAATTGTGTACATGAGCAAAAAATGGGAGTTGCGGAGATGAGAATGCTTAGGTGGATGTGTGGACACACGAGATTGGAAAAAATTAGGAATGAAAGTATCAGGGATAAGACGGGAGTGGCACCAATTGCAGAGAAGAAGTGAGAAGCTCGTCTAAGATGGTTTGGACACGTACAAAGGAGACCATTAGAGGCACCTGTTAGGCTTTGTGAGAGTCTAGTCACTAGGCATGTTAAACGAGGGAGGGGCAGACCAAAAAAAACTTGAAATGAAACTGTAAGGAAAGACATGGCGTACTTAGGCATTAGTGAGATTATGACAAAAGATAGGGCACAATGGCTACAAAGGATCTATATAGCCAACCCCACTATAGTGGGATAAAGGTTTGAATGTTGTTTTTGTTGTATTATCATATCTTGGCCGTTCTACTCTTGTTCACATAAGCCGCTGCTATGTATAAAAAAATAATCTTTGGTGCCTAATATATCTTAACATCTTTTATCTCTATATATTATTTTTCACAACAATACAGTCAATAAAAAAAGTAAGATTAAACTTCCCAGAAAAATTTATTTAAGATAAAAAATACTTTTGTTTTTGCTTACAACAAAATGTTTTCCAGATAGTAGGAACTATTTAATTTTAGTAAGCAACGCAAGAAGACATTTATTATATTTCATCATAGGAGTGAAATAACTGGAAGCCATTAAAAAATCGAAGAGCAGATTTTTAAAACAAAATCAAACAGAAAGCAAATTTTTAAAATGTTAGGCATACCAATCATGGATGGTTCCAATTAAACCTCGATCATAGATAATCTTCAGCTTGCTAGATTCATTAACAGGGATTACGTTCATAACCCACGCATCCTTATTCTCAAGAGCAGCTGCGAAACCTCCAAGGTTTGCTCCCATATCCATTACATTTCTGAAGGAATTATTATCTACTTCGGAACCCAAATATTTCCAATATTGAATCACTCTCCAGTGCCATATCTCCTGTGATGCAGCAAGAATATGGTCAAGATACTAAAAAATTGTTTACAGAAGTATTAGACAGTGAGAAAGTTTATGAAGCACACATTATCCTCATGATACTTTTCAGAACTGACACCAATTTCTTCGAGGCGAGGTGGTGGTGCAGTCAAACGCCGAGGCCAGGGAACTAGTTCGCTGCCTTTTGCCCTATTCACTCCTGTGAGGAAACAACCGACGCTCATGTGATTCAAGCAAGAATATAGAATGCATGAAATACTAATATAAGGATTACAAGATTTTACTCAAATCGGAATACTAATGCTCTAACGATTCATTTTATATTACAAAAGCTTGGAAATCCGCCAGCTGAGAATCAGGACTATCCAAAATATACCTAAAATCAACATCATGAAAACTCCAGACCATCCATTTAAATATATTTCAGTAACGTCTAAAAGTTCACCACACGAGCTCCCTGATGCAGGACGGACGTCACACCCACCTGCCACCCTGGAATCCCACCAGGGAGCCCACCATGACGTCGCACCATGGCGGCTTTATCAGGCCTGTGAGTCGTACACCCCAACCCATCCCCGGCCCCACAACAGAGCCGATAGGTTGTTGAGACTGGGGCTAGATCCTCCGACCTCCTTGATAAAGAACACTCATGCAAGTTCACTCCCTCTCTCTAGAATTGACTCCTCTCCATATCTCTCACTAGATACGCTCTCTTTCTAGTCTTTCGTTGCCCAAGAAGAAGAATAGGCTTGGGAGATATTAAAGAGGTGCAAGGTGGAACAATCAAGGTATGGTAAAGATGAAGAAAGAAGCAATGTATCACGGAGGAAAATAAAAAAAGATATGAAGATTTAAAGACTTCAAAAAAGTCTGTAAAAGGTTTTCCAACGCTCATCCCCTTTTTTAATATTAAATCCCTCATTTATTTTATTTTGACTTATTCCATACAATAAGAAAAGGGTGTTGTTATTAGCAAACCTGAAATAGGTTTATCCTTCAAAATGACTCCCGTGTTATGCTGTTAAGGCCATCTTTCTACACAGACAGAACCCCTTCAGTCTAGCAATACATACTTCATTTGTCTGTGGATTTCCTCGTTGATTTTGCGCGGGATTCTTCTGCCTCCACTGCCCACAACGGAGGCTTCGCATGATGCCTCCCAGTGCATGTCTTTTCTCTGTTTTTTCCCTAATTCTGTGCAGGCAAGAAAATTGTTTCTTCTCTGGTTTTTTCCTAATTTTGTTTTGCTCTCGTCTACTTACTTCTTTGTAATTGAGCTCCCCCATAACATATCATTACAAGACATTTTTATGACCATTCTCCATTGTTCTGAATAGGGTAATCTGCTGTCATTGGATATGGAACTTGAGCGATTGCAGGTTTCCTAAGTCAAGGACATGTTGGTGTTGGCAACCTTGTCGTGAAAGACCAATTTGGAATGGCATATTTACTTTAAAATAGGATGCGGGTACGAAAGAGGAGGGAGAGCAAAAAAAAATTCTTGTGGTTTGATGGTAGCAAATTAATTTTCAAATAGCTATTTTCAGATTTTGGTGTTTGCTAGTAGTAATGATTTGTTAAAAGCGAAAATAGGTTTACTAGTATCAGCATCCTAAAAAAAACATATTAGGGTTCCTAAGACCTATCACGAAGAAAATTATCATATTTTGATATTTTAAATATCAATTAAAGCTAATGATACAATGCAGGGACATTTAACTTTAGCTTCACAAAATAGTAAGAGGAAAGTATGTTACCAAGTGAAAAAAAGGAAAGATGCAAGAGCTCTAATGAAAAAAAAGGAGAAAAGTGTAGGTTGTGTGAAGTGGTTACTGACTCTAATGCGAGTCCAGGTGACTGGTACAGGTGGACATAGAGTTGTCACTTAAAACCGAAAACCGTAAGCCGAACCGGAACTGAATCGGAACCGCAAATAACCGGACCGAACCGTTCGCGAATTATTCGGCTTCTAGTGTAAATTTTGGAACCGTAAACAACAATGGTCCAGCTGCGGTTCCTTCATTTTATTATCCGGACCGAACCAAAATCGGGACCACAACATAAATGACTCGAGCGGCTTTAGAATTTTTAGAACCGATTTGGATACGGACCAGACCAAAACAGAACCGAATAGCAATCCGTTTATTATTATTATTCTTTATAAAATATATATATATATATATATATATATATATAATATATATTTTAAATATTTCATTAAGCCGAACCGGAACTATCGGAACCGCAAAGAACAGGACCCGAACCTGTTCTCGATTATCGGCTTCTAATGTATTTGTATGTAAACAACTGGTCCAGTTGCGGTTCCTTTCATTTTATATCCGGACCGTACGGGACACAACATAAATCCTCGATTTAGTTTTTAGAACCGATTTGGATCCGGACCATCTCAAAACGACCCGAATCAATCTGTGTTATTATTATAATTCTTATAATATAAATAATATATATTTTTATATTTGATTTATAATAAATATTTATTATATATCACGACATACCTATATGCGTCGTCTTATTCGTCGTCCGATTGTAGCGAGATTCAAATACTCAAAACACAGGTCGCACGACATTAGGTTATTCCCTCGCTCTGCGCCGAAGGCTTTCCTTCTCGCTTTACTTGCTCGCCGTTGAAGGCTTTCATCTCACCATTCTGACAGTGTTCATTGCAGTAGTGTTAATTTTGACATTAGATAAGTATAATAATTTGTGTTACATTATTACTTGTTGTCCATCATACTAATGATCATGTTTATGTTAATTAATTTTTTGAAAAAAGTTTATTTTAATCTAACAATATTACTCATTCTTTTTCTATTTATTGCGTCAAATCAGATATTATTGTTTGCATATCTATATTATTTCAATTGCATGTATATCTGAATTTAAACATAAGAAACCATGATATTATTGCTCCAATCATTTGAATTCCAATTTTCTTTTCATATATGTATTTTTAAAGAGAATAATTTTTGTGAATGCGTCTAATGACTCAAATTGTAGAGTTATACAATGAGTAAAACTATGACACAAAACCGATTGGAATTGGAACCAACCACATAGAACCGTACCGAACCGTTAGTTGTCGGTTTGGTTTTGATTTTTGTTAAACCGAAACCGGAACCATTGATATGACAGTTTCAAAAATTATGCTAGAACCGGAACTAGAACCAGTCAAAACAAATAAGATTTTGGTTCTAATTTGAAAAACCATTACCTTAGCAGTTCGGTTCACGGTTTTACTTGAACCGGAACCGTGACAACAAACAATTAAATTATATGATAGGTGTATGTTTTCAAATTGATCCAGAATTAAAATTTTAGCAATAAAACTATACAGCTCAGCAATCAAACACAAGGTTTGCTAAACTTTCAAGTGCACTAGAAAATTGACGTTCTCATTTGCACAAATGACAAAAGCTAAACTTGCACAAATGACAAAAGCTAAACTTGCACAAATGACAAAAGCTAAACTTGCACAAATGACAAAAGCTAAACTTGCACAAATGACAAAAGCTAAACTTGCACAAATGACAAAAGCTAAACTTGCACAAATGACAAAAGCTAAACTTGCACAAATGACAAAAGCTAAACTTGCACAAATGACAAAAGCTAAACTTGCACAAATGACAAAAGCTAAACTTGCACAAATGACAAAAGCTAAACTTGCACGAATAGATTTAACAAAAACTTATAAAATTAAAATAATCGTGCAAACAAGTCAAAAACATCCAAACTATGTGATAGGCCTCCAATATACAATAAAGAAAAAGAAACACGATACAAAATACTCACAAACATGGAGATTCACTAGTGGTACTGTGAGAAGTTCGGACGGAGGAAGCGGCGGTGGTGAGCGGACGGAGAGGGATTGTTGTAGTGTGGCTATCGTAGAGGGGCTGCTGGATGTAAGGCTTCTGTAGGTGGTTTGCCGGAGACAGGGAGGCTTGGACTGCGGTTGGAGGCTGGAGGAGACAGATATTCAGCCACTAGAAAGGAGTACCCTGCGGCTGAGAGAGGCAGGACAGTGGATGGGTGTGGAGCCGACACAAGGAGGGGACGTCGGCCTGAAATAGGTGCTGGGGAGGAGGGTTGAAATAGAGTGAAAAGATCACGCCTAGGAGAATCAGGATGCCGCCTAGATCCCTAACCGCTCATAGCAAAGTTGTGGGAGATGGACGACGTGGGGGAGAAATGTGTGAACCGTGGCTTAGAGTTCATGGAAGGCTAATAGAACAACGAAAAAATAAAAGAAATAACTGGGACGTTGCACCTCGGGGTCTGCGACATCGCACCATGAGTGATTGCCGATTCTGCATCCACTCACAAAATAAACAATGACTGAAACTGAAAATCTCCGCACCTATCTATAACGAGGGATGGTTGGACACCCGACGTGAATGGTTATGATTGGTCGTTACGCCCGGTGTCCTAAAACACTAAATATAAACCCCAAAAATAAGATATATAAAATACTAAAACGGGGCTTCCAACGCACTGATGGTCTCGGATCGTCAATCCAATCAATGCCTCCTACGCGAATACATGAATGTGGACCTCGCCGAATAGTGATCTGTAGTCCAACGTCGATCCCCATCAACTCCCTCTGACTGAAAAACATTCATCTCTATAAATAAAGAGGATCGTACTGACGTCAAAGATCGAGAACAAGTCTATCGAACTTCGTCGTCGATATCCAAGTGTCATCAAAGATGGGGCATCCAATCCATTGCACCAAGTAATGACAAGAAGGACCATCTAGGGTGGTGGTGCACTCGTGCGCCATATCAGCAATGCTCTAAACTCTCACCTCTCGTGCTGGTGGAACCAAAAGAACCGGTGGAATCATGGGAGGTGCAGGCAATTCTGCGGGTCCTTGTCCAAGGCGAGCTGGAGCATTGCTTGTCGAGCCCGTACGAAACAGTAGGGAGTGGGGACGCGCTCAGGGCAGCTGAACGCAGGACAACAGACATAAGCGAAAGTTGTAGGCAGAATCAGAAGCTGCAGGCGGAATTGGAAGTTGCAAATGGAGAGAAAGTTGCAAATGGAGAGAAAGCAATTGAGGCCACGATCTGCACTAGTAGAGCTGGACGAACACGAGCGATTGTGAGACAATTCTCGTGCTGGACAAATGTAAGAAATGTTTGCACGAGTCCCGGAGGCTACCAAATTAACGGACGGGATCGCATGTTAGACCAATGTTACCAAGGTCAAATTACTTGCAATAAAACTCGAAGAACTTGGATACAATCAAGAGGAATACTCGTGTCTAATCTTTGGAGGTCGGTTCCTCTCAGAAGTCCCTATCCAAACGTGGGATCACAAAAACCTAATAAAAAACATCACTAAAACTCTCAAACCACCTCCTTATATAGGGAGGAAGACTCACATACATTTTACCCTAATATGCCTTCCAAATTAAAGATACAAAATACAAATAAAAAGCTACGCGTGCGTGCATAACAGTCAACATGAGACAATCCGAATTTAAATAGTTAGATTTATGTAATGAAACCAAGTGGAAAGAACTACCTGTTAAAATATTGTATTCATTTATTCTTTTTTCCTCCTTTAGTTTAGTCCCACATTGTCTAAATGGGATCTCTCTCCTTGTTCTTCTCCTATATATGTAAGACTTTTTGGTCCATTGGAGATATATACAAACAGACAGTTACATTTCTAACATGGTATCAGAGCGGGTTTAATTTTTCGCGCTCGCCTCTTTGCTCGCGCCTCTGCCAGCCAGTCCGCCGTGCACCTCAGTCCTCCAGTCCGTCCTACTGCCCGCTCAGTCCGCTCGCACCACCGCCCAGTCCGCCACCTCCCCAGCCCCAGTCCGCCCCCACCTCGCAACCCAGTCCGCCAGTCCGCCAGTCCGCCCCCAGCTCGCACCCCAGTCCGCCAGTCCGCCCCTCCAGCTCGCCACTCCAGCTCGCCACTCCGCCCCCTCCCCAGCCCACCAGTCCGCCCCCTCTCCCCAGCCCGCCAGTCCGCCAGTCCGCCCACAGCTCGCAACCCCAGTCCGTCGTGCACCTCAGTCCTCCAGTCCGTCAGTCCGCCTGTTCTTCCCAGTCCGCCCGTCGCCCCCAGCTCGCAACCCCAGTCCGCCAGTCCGCCAGTCCGCCAGTCCGCCCCCAGCTCGCCACTCCAGCCCGCAACTCCGCCCCCTCCCCAGCCCGCCAGTCCGCCCCCCTCCCCAGCCCGCCAGTCCGCTTCCAGTCCGCCCCCAGTCCGCTTCACCCAGTCCGCCACAGTCCGCATACCCAGCCCGCCAGTCCGCCTCTACCCAGTCCCCTCCCCTTCAGTCCGTCCACCTGCACCCCGCACCCTCTGCTCAGCTCGCTTTCCACCTCCCTGCCGGTTCCCCGCTTCCTTGCGCCTCCATGGCTGCTCCTCTGATCTCGCCTCCGCTGAAGGCCACGTCCTTCCAGCTCGCCGGCGCTAGCGACTGGCCTGACTGGGCCCTTACCGTTGAGGCCGCTCTCTCCTCCCGTGATCTTTGGGATCACATCATCGGTGCGCCTCCTGCCCCTGCCGCCAAGCCCGCCACCGCAATCGGTTCCGCCGCAACTTCTGTCGACGCCCTCTCTCTCCCGATGCCTTCACTCTTTGGCACCGGCGCGATCACGCTATCCGGGCTTACCTCCTGGAGTCCGTTGCTCGCCTGCTTCTCACGTCTATCGGCCGCCTTCCTTCCGCCCGTGCCATGTGGGAATATCTCCGTGACCGCTTCGTTCCCCGTGGTGGAGCTCGGCGTCACCGTCTTATCTGCGATTCTCCGGCTGCCCGCCAAGACGGTCGCTCCATTCAGGACTTCTACACTATGATGAGTGCCTACTGGCACGAACTGGATTCTCTGATTCCCTTACCCTGTGGTTGCCCTCGCTCATTGGAATTTCAGCGCCACCTCTCCGAGGGCCATCTTCATCAGTTTCTTGCTGCTCTGCGTCCTGAGTTTTCTCTCTTGCCGCTCAGCTCCTTCACCGGGTCCCGCTTCCTACTCTGGATGATGCCCTGATTGCTCTGCTCGATGAAGAGACTCGTCTCCGACCTCCAGTGGCTCTCCAGCCCCCTTTTCCACTTGATAATGCTCTTGCAGTTCCTCCGCGTCCCAGTGTTGTTACCTGTCACTACTGCAAGAAGGTGTGGCATATGAAGTCTGCTTGCCCCATTCGTCCCCCTCGGTCTGATGAACACCGCACTTCTGACCATCGCCGTGACGGCCGTGGTCGGGGACGCAGTCGTGGTCCCGGCTCTCACCCCACTGCTGCTGCTGCTACCGATCCTCTGCAACGCTTAGAGGATCTGATACTCCGGTCTCCGCTATTTCAATCTGCCTCCTCTGCCAGCTCCTCTGCGGAACACAGTCTCTCAGCTGCTTCTGGTACTGCTGCTGCTCGACTTCCTCCGAATGCACCTTGGTATTTCGACTCTGGGGCCTCCTGCCACCTCACCTCCGACTCCCGCACCCTCACCAACTGCACCTCCTCCCCCACTTCCCTTCAGGTCACCACTGCTGATGGGGGCTCTCTTCCTATTCTGCGATCTGGCTCCATCACCCCGACTTCTGCCCCTCCTGGACGTCTTACTCTCTCCAACGTCCACCATGCCCCTCGGCTACATATGAACCTCATTTTTGTCAGCTCTCTCTGTGATCTCGGTCTAACAGTTTTATTCTCTTCTTCTGATTGTGTTGTGCAGGATTCCCGGACAGCTCAGAGGATTGGACGGGGCCGTAGGGCTGGTGGCCTGTATCAGCTGGAGTATCTTCATGTTCCCCCCCCCCCCACCAACCTCCGCTTCGGCCCTCTCTGTTGTCTCTGATGCCGACTTGTGGCACAGACGTTTAGGACATCTGTCTCCTGATCGACTCCGAAGTGTTATCCGCTCTGGAGCTTTGGGTCGTGTCTCCCCTTCCCCCCTCTCTGTTTGTACCGGCTGCCGTTTGTCAAAGCACCTTGCTCTACCATTTACAAGTAGTGTTTCTCAAACGACAGCCCCTTTTGATTTAGTTCACTCTGATATTTGGGGCCCCGCGCCACTTGCTTCTCATTCTGGCTATCTTTATTATGTTAGTTTTATTGATGATTTTTCCCGTTGTGCTTGGGTTTATCTCCTTCGCAATCGTTCTGACATACCCGCTGTGTATCGCACGTTCACCGCTATGCTTCACACTCAGTTTGAGCGTCGCATTAAGATCTTTCGCTCTGACTGCGCTCAAGAATTTCTCTCCTCCACCATGCGCGATATCCTCCACTCGCATGGCACCCTCCACCAACAATCTTGCCCGCACACCCATGAACAAAATGGGGTTGCTGAACGCAAACATCGTCACATCATCGAAACAGCTCGTACTCTCCTCATCTCTGCAAAAATACATCTCTGATATTCTCTCCGTGGCCACTCTCACTGACAACCGCACTGTTGACACCCCAATTGAGCTAAATCTGAAACTCCTTCCTACAGATGGGGAACCGCTGCCCGATGCCTCCCGCTATCGGCGCCTCGTCGGGATGCTGGTCTATCTCACCATGACTCGACCGGACATTGCTTACGCTGTTAGCTTCGTCAGTCAATTTGTTCAAGCTCCTCGCTCTGCTCACTATGCCGCGGTCCTCCGGATACTCCGCTACCTTCGCGGCTCTGTCGGTCGCTCGTTATTTCTCTCTGCCACTTCGCCACTCACCCTCCGCGCATTTTCGGATGCTGACTGGGCGGGGGATGCCACCACTCGTCGCTCCACTACTGGGTTCTGCATTTTCCTGGGCGACTCTCTGATCTCCTGGCGTAGTAAGAAACAGGAATCCATTGCGCGCTCCAGCACGGAGGCTGAGTATCGTGCCATGGCTTCCACCACTGCTGAAATAGTTTGGCTTCGTCGTCTTCTTCGCGACCTTGGTGTCCAGATAACAGGACCCACTCCCCTATTTTGTGACAATCGAAGCGCCATTCAAATCGCCTCCAATCCGGTGTTCCATGAACGGACAAAACACATTGAGATCGATTGTCACTTTACTCGTCAGAAATTCCTCGCCAACACCATCTCTCTACCGTTCATTACCTCTGAAGAACAAGTTGCAGACTTCCTCACCAAGTCTCTCACAACTGCAAGATTCCGTTATCTTATTAGCAAACTCTTGGTTCATGATCCACCGTGAATTTGAGAGTGCGTGTTAAAATATTGTATTTATTTATTCTTTTTTCCTCCTTTAGTTTAGTCTCACATTGTCTAAATGGGATCTCTCTCCTTGTTCTTCTCCTATATATGTAAGACCTTTTGGTCCATTGGAGATATATACAAACAGACAGTTACATTTCTAACACTACCAAACAATCTTACTCTTGGAATAGGGGAAAATGCAAGCCTTCATGGCAACATTCCAAACTGCATCGGGGTCATCTTCAGAACTGCAGAGAGGTGGCTGTACTCCTGAATCTCTCCTAGAAAAGCATCCATTACTCAATGGCTTCACCCAAATTACAGTCTGATTCTTCTTCGAAGCTATTTTCCAGCACATTTTCCTTACAAGATCACTCATGGCATTCCATATCCTCTGGTTCTTCTCATCAAGCGCATAAGCCTCTGGCGAAGAGTAGACAAAGTATCCCCCAGGTCTAAGAATCCTATCCAGTTCCAACAGCAAAATCCCGTCCCTCTGGATCCAATCGATTCTGCATCGCGAGCAATGTGCTAGGTCAAAAGATCTACTCGGATATGGTAGCCTCTTTGTTCCAAGTACACCAAGGGTTGAAGGAATCCCCCTTTCGAGAGCAAACTGAATTTGGTTTTCATGGACATCGTTTGGAGCTAGAGACATGGCGATGATGTCAATGGTCAAAAGGTAAGCACCAAAGCTTGCAACACCACAGCCCACATCTAGAACAGTGCGGATGTTTCCTCCTTTGCTGAGATTCCCACTTGGAAATTTGAGCATCTGTTTTCAGCAACAATGGTTGGTCCTACTGAGTAAGGATTGAGAATAAAGAGACGGCTAAAAAGCTGGAAGAGAAGAGACATACACCTGAGCGATGTGGGCGATATACTTATCGGCACCGGTGTGAAAATGGGTGCCGCCGCCGGGAAAATTAATTTTGTCGCCGCGAACGACCATCCAGTGCTGGTCGGACTTGTCGAAGGCGAGGTGGGTGTGTGGTATGTTCATCCTCCAGACCTCATCCCGGCTCTGCGGCCATCTTATTGGAATCTTTTGCAGAAAGATTAAAGGAATGAGAGTGCAATAGAAGCAAGGGGAAACAAAGAGGGAAAGCGAGATAATAAAGTATAGGGTTTATTGAATGGAACATACTCGGTAACCTGGGGGTGGGGGGATGAGGCAATTGTAGCGGCGGTTGGGAGGAGGGCAGTGGCGCTCGTAGTGCTCCATTACAGAGAGATTCAGCTTCATCTTGAGCTGGTAGATGAGATTGCGATCCATGCAAGGTATTAGCTCCGAGAATCTCTGGTCGCATACCTAGTAAAGATTTCACAACGGAGGAAGCGATTAGAGCGCGATCGAAAGGGATGAAGGAAAATCATAATAATAAGATCGGGAGTGATTGCTGTGGTGGTGGTGGTACCGGAAAAGAGTTGAGGAAATAGGGATCGGGGGAGGAAACGGTGGATAAATCGAAGGAGTGAACGAGGGGGAGGAAAACGGGGTCGGAGCCTTCGGTGACGGAATCGTCGGAGAGGCGGAGACCGGGGGCGAAGGAAGCGCCGTAGTAGACGACGACGAGAGAGAGGGATACGACGAGGGAGATAAGGAGGTAGAAGAAGAGCCGGCGGCTGAATAGAACGCCACACCGCCGTGAGAGCTGCTGCAGCTGCAGCTGCTTCATCTCCTCCCGACGAACTCCACTTCCCTCTCTCTCTCTCTCTCTCTCTCTCTCTCTCTCCCCGCCCGCATATTTCCCGCTATATATTATTTTTATATAAGGGTATTCACGGGGGCCTCCCTCAAAACATGCTTAATTACAACTTGCAACTCATCTAACTTTTAAAAGTAATTGTTACGATCAAAACTATTTTAAATACATACAATTCAATTTTTAAAGGCAAAATTATAAAAATAGTCCCTAAATTTTGGGATCTTTTTCAAATCAGTACCTAAACTTTCAAATGATTCAAATAAATTCCTAAACTATTAAAATTATTTCAAAGTAATCTCAAATTGATCACCATGAGGGTAGACTACTTGTACTGGTTTTAATAGTTTAGGGACATATTTGAATCATTTGAAACTTTAGGGACTTGTTTGAAAAAGTTCCCAAAGTTTAGGGATCAATTTGATAATTTACCATTTTTAAAATAAAAACTCTTAAACAGTTATTTAAAGTTGATTGTTAATCGAAAGCCATTATTTTGTCAGTCGCGCCTCAAAATCCTCCAATTTTTTGCGTCTTTTCGAAATACGCCTTGTATATGCAATATCAGGAAAAGTGTCCAACACAAAAGTTGTAGATATCGACGAGATCTACAACTTTCGTGTTGATCACTTTTCTAAAAATGCATGCACAAGGCGTACCTTGTAAATATGACCAATTTTTCGCGCATTTTCAAAATACGCCTTGTACATACAATTTCAGGAAAAGTGTTCAACAAGAAAGTTGCAAATCTCGTTGATATCTACAACTTTCGTGTTGAACAATTTTCCTGAAATTGCATGTAAAAGGCGTATTTTGAAAGGACGTGAAAAATTGGAGATTTTAAGGTGCGACGAGCCAATTACGGGTTGCGGTTAACAATCACCTATTTAAAATGTTACGTAAAATGGATAGGGACAAATCATTTTCCCCATCACGTCGATAGAAGCGCTTGGAGAAGAATCCTGGAGAAGGATGCAGTCTACTAGGGCACTCTGATCGATGGGTACTTGCTCGTGGATAGCTTAGAGGGAGCTCTGCTGGCCTTCCGTTAAAAGTTGCAGGACGAACGCGACTATGGCTTCTCCAACTCCCTTGTCTTCTCAACTTCCAAGAGCGTGAATGAAGATTGTATAGATCGACGTTAGAGGCAATCGACGACCGTCCCCAAAACGAGTCTGGTACTTTTTCTACAATATTCCTATGTTGAATCACTAAAACCAGTTTGCTTTTTCATGAAGAGTTCACTTGTGTTGTGATGTTTAGCTTCTTTCACTATTCTTCCGGCTAGAGGTTCGTGTTGGGTTGACAATTTGACTTGGTCAAATTGTCAAAGTCCTTATTATTAAGTTTTTTAATGCATTTATGAATGGGAGAGAGAGAATGTAATAAATGGGTAGATGGAGAGTTGTATTTATTAGGAGAGAGTTTTTGGTGTTTTGGTTTTGCCTATAAATAGGCCTTGTGTAGTTCATTTCAAGATTGCTGAAAGTAGAGAAAAAAAATCCTCTCATCTTGTTTGAGTTTGTGAGAGAGAGCGCTGCAGCGCAAAGGGAGTTTTGGAAGCGGCCTTGCCGAGCGGGTAGAGGGGCAAGCCGGGCGAGTTGGTGCTCTCGTCGGTTGGGAAATCACGCATTTTGATCTCGGCGAGTTGGTGTTGGTCCCGGCGGTTTGGAGTCCTAGCCGCGCGGTTTGGGTTCTCGCAGATTTTGGTGATCTCGCTGCGAGGGGTGCTCGCGGCTTGTACTCGCGGGAGGAGCGGGGCTTGTCGGGTTGGTGATCTCGCAGGAGAGGTTCAGGGAAGTACTCGCGGTTTGAGCTCGCCGCGAACAGAAGCGGTTGCGGCTTGAGTACTCGCGCGTGGGGGTCTCGTGCTGAGCTCGCTCGGCCAAGGTAGTACTCGCCCAAAGGCGGGAGGTCGCGCGGCTTGGTGGCGGTCTCGCAGTCAGGTGTTGAGGTGAGGAGTCAAGTGGAATCGGTTTGTGGAGTTGAGTTTCTGCGGAGAGCTCACACACGTTTCCAACACGTGGTATCAAAGCGAGGTTAGGACCCTCGGGAGGTTTGAAGTAGGGGAGAGATGGAGTTTGGAGGTGTCGTGCCGGGGCAAGTCCCCAAGTTGACGAAGACCAACTATGGGAACTGGAGCATCCAGATGAAGGTACTACTAGCCTCAAAGGAGTTGTGGGAGGTAGTAGAGGATGGTGTGGAGGTGCTGACTGCCGAAGCAGAAGCCGCGTTGACGAACGCACAGGGGACAGCACTGAGAGAAGCTAAGAAGAGGGACAAGAAGACATTGTTCATTTTGTACCAAGGTGTAGATGAAGCTACATTTGAAAAGATATCGGACGCCGAGACTTCGAAGGAAGCATGGGAGATCTTGCAGCGCGCCATGCAGGGAGTAGACAAGGCCAAGAAGGTTAAGTTGCAATCCCTCCGAGGCCAGTATGAGATGATGAGGATGCAAGGGTCGGAGAAGGTTGGCGACTATGTGACCCGTCTGCGGACGCTCACAAATGAGATGAAGAGAAACGGGGAGACGATAGACGAGGTCAGCTTCATGGAGAAGCTCCTGCGCTCTATGTCTAAGAAGTTCCAACAAGCAGCAGTACAGGTAGCGGCGTACTTGCTAAACCGTTGCCCAACCAAGAGTGTGAAGTTCAAGACATCGTTTGAAGCTTGGTGTGGGAGGAAGCCCAGTGTGAAGCACCTGAGGGTCTTCAGGTGTATATCTTATGCTCACATCCCGGACCAGAGGAGGAGGAAGCTGGACGATAGAAGTGAGAAGTGTTTGTGCATTTTTGTAGGCTACGCTCCTGCGAGCAAGGCTTACAAGTTGTACAACCCGGAGACGGAGAAGGCCATTATCTCACGAGATGTGGTGTTTGAAGAAGGAAGCTGCTGGAGCTGGAATGAGGAGGTAAAGAACATCAAGGGAATGTTTTTCGAGGATGATGAAGAAGAAGGTGGTAGAGAGGATGAAGCGGAGACGGGTGAAGCAGAGCCACCATCACCACCAAGCGGAGGTCCAGGGGGAGCTCTCACCCCTTACTCAAGTGGAGCAAGTTCGAGCAGAGGAGGATCCGGTGGAGCAAGTACCAGTGGAACTAAGGATGATCGTCCTCATCCTCGGACTAGGAGGTTGGAGGAGATCTATGAAGAGACGGCTGCAACCCATAACAACTTTTTCTTATACTGTTTGCTTGCAGATGTTGAGCCGTGCTCCTACGATGAAGCTGCGAAGGAGAAAAGCTGGAGGAAGGCGATGGATGCGGAGATCGCCTCCATCAAGAAGAACGATACCTGGAAGCTGGTAGATGCACCTGCAGGCCACAAACCCCTCTGGGTGAAGTGGGTGTATAAGGTGAAGAAAAATAAAGATGGGGGCGTGGAGAAGCACAAGGCGAGACTAGTCGTGAAGGGCTACCGCCAAGTTCAGGGAGTGAACTATGATGAAGTCTTCGCACCGGTAGCGCGGATAGATACCATCCGGCTGATCATCGCGCTAGCCGCACATCACGGGTGGAAGATAATGCAGATGGACGTGGTCTCTGCTTATTTGAATGGCTACCTGGAGGAGGATGTGTACATCGAGCAGCCCAGGGTACGTGGTGAAAGGGCAGGAGAGAAAGGTCTGCAAGCTTGACAAGGCACTCTACGGGCTGAAGCAGGGAGCTAGAGCTTGGAACGGCAGGATAGATGCTTACTTACAGAAGCATGGCTATCAGAAGAGCCCGCATGAGTACGCACTCTACACCAAGGTAGACAAGGATGGAGGCATGATGATTATCTGCCTATACGTGGATGACATAATCTTCACAGGGAACAATGCTGGGATGTATGAAGAGTTCCGGGTATGATGAAGAGAGAGTTCGAAATGACGGACTTGGGTGAGCTGAGCTACTTTCTGGGAGTAGAGGTGCAGCAGAGAGAAGACGGGATCTTCATATCCCAGAAAAAGTATGCTGAAGAAATCCTAAAGAAGTTCAGGATGGAGAACAGCAAACCAATCTCCACTCCTGCCGACCCTGGACTGAAGTTGAGCAAGGAGTCGAAGGAAGGAGCGGTAGACTCCACTTTATTCAAAAGCTTGGTAGGGAGCCTACGCTACCTTACCTTCACCCGACCAGACATCATGTATGCGGTCAGAGTGGTGAGCAGGCATATGGAGGAGCCAAAGGAAGACCACTTCACGGCAGCGAAGAGGATCCTGAGGTACATCAACGGGACAAGAGGTCACGGGCTGAAGTACTCCACTGGAGAGGAGCTGAAGTTAGTTGGGTACTCCGATAGTGACTATGGAGGCGATGTGAACGATCGGAAGAGCACTTCCGGATATGTTTTCAACATGGGAACGGGTGCGTTCTCTTGGAGCTCGAAGAAGCAAGCCACGATAGCCTTATCGTCATGTGAGGCAGAATACATTGCAGCGGCTGCTGGCACCTGCCAAGCTATCTGGCTAAGGAACCTTCTGGAGAGTCTGCATCATGAAGTGGATGGGCCAACAACAATGTTGGTGGACAACATGTCGGCCATCCAGCTCGCGAAGAAACCGGTGCTGCATGGGAGGAGCAAGCACATCGAGACGAGGTATCATTTCCTCCGTGAACAAGTGGAGCAGAAGACGGTGGAGGTGGTGTATTGCCCAACCGGAGAGCAGGTGGCGGACATCTTCACCAAGGCGTTGAAAGTGGACACGTTCCTGAAACTCAAAGGCAAACTCGGCATGTGCTGCCAAATTTGAGGGGGAGTTTTGTTGGGTTGACAATTTGACTTGGTCAAATTGTCAAAGTCCTTATTATTAAGTTTTTTAATGCATTTATGAATGGGAGAGAGAGAATGTAATAAATGGGTAGATGGAGAGTTGTATTTATTAGGAGAGAGTTTTTGGTGTTTTGGTTTTGCCTATAAATAGGCCTTGTGTAGTTCATTTCAAGATTGCTGAAAGTAGAGAAAAAAAATCCTCCCATCTTGTTTGAGTTTGTGAGAGAGAGCGCTGCAGCGCAAAGGGAGTTTTGGAAGCGGCCTTGCCGAGCGGGTAGAGGGCAAGCCGGGCGAGTTGGTGCTCTCGTCGGTTTGGGAAATCACGCGTTTTGATCTCGGCGAGTTGGTGTTGGTCCCGGCGGTTTGGAGTCCTAGCCGCGCGGTTTGGGTTCTCGCAGATTTTGGTGATCTCGCCGCGAGGGGTGCTCGCGGCTTGTACTCGCGGGAGGAGCGGGGCTTGCCGGGTTGGTGATCTCGCAGGAGAGGTTCCGGGAAGTACTCGCGGTTTGAGCTCGCCGCGAACAGAAGCGGTTGTGGCTTGAGTACTCGCGCGTGGGGGTCTCGCTGCTGAGTTCGCTCGGCCAAGGTAGTACTCGCCCAAAGGCGGGAGGTCGCGCGGCTTGGTGGAGGTCTCGCAGTCAGGTGTTGAGGTGAGGAGTCAAGTGGAATCGGTTTGTGGAGTTGAGTTTCTGCGGAGAGCTCACACACGTTTTCAACAGTTCGCTCGTGCCGAAGTTGAATCTAAACGACGCGGAGGTCCACCCGCCGTGTCGTGAACGATACGCGGTCGACTACGACAAGTTTCGCTCCTATTTTACCATTCCACCGTTTATTTGATTTACTTAGTTGTGGTTCATGTCATGTTAGAACTTGCTCCTAAAAATGCCATCAGCAGCAGAATGTCCACCTCCAAATCCCGGCGGCATCACCGCCGCCTCCGCCCTCCGTCACGAGCCCTAATGCAATACGTTAAATTATCACTAAAAGAGAATTTGTACGTTGAATTTAAAATTTTTGTAATGCATTAAATTTTGTAACATTGATGTTAATATATTAGTTCATATTTTGCTAAAAAAAATTTAGAAATATTTTATATTGATTTGCATGTTACTTAACCTATCCATTACATAAGGTTCCATTTGGGGGGAGACTTATTTAGCGGTTAGCCGTAACCGTTTGACCGGTGAAAATAAGTCCTCCAAACGGAGCCTAAATAAAGGAGGGCACGACAGACATGGTTGAAATAATAATCAAGAATTTGATTTTGTTAAAATATAACTCAAGTTTTATGTAGAATATGTCGGACAAAGAGTGTTGCATCAACTTAGGATTTGCTTGTTTGGGCGGTGAGAGCTAGAGGCATGTGAATGAGGAAATTTATGAAACTTAGTGAATTTTTGTGAATAAGGCTCCGATTGGCACGGTGGTGGCGGTCGTAAACGCATGGGTTAAATCGTCTTTCGTTAAGGATCACCTAACAAACAACATCTGTTTGAATATAAAAAATGATAATTTAACCCCGTGTTCATGACCGTCACCACCGTGCCAAACGGACCCTAAATCCAGCATTCAGAAAACAGAATAATCTCTATTTCTTCAGGCTAATATCAATTTGTGCACAGCTTAGATCCGGCCCATTAAAACCGCATCAAGATGCGTGCAAAAGTGCATCACGTTTAGCACAAATCTTGATGCGTCAGATCTTGCCTGACGCGCAAAAAAAACTACAGGTCAGTTTGTTTCCACGATTATTCTCCTTTGCGAGTTTGCGTTCCCACAACGCCTTTTTTCGAACTGTTAGTTTGGGCGTTCCGACAGCAACGCCTCTTCAACTCTCCGTTGAATCGGAGCTTTATCGACAACTTCGCCCCTCTCCTTTTCAACGCTCCGGTCTCGACGAGGGCGGCAAACTCCAGGCCACCCTTCCCGACAGGTAACTCCTTCCCTCTTCTCTTCCATCTCCGGTCATTTATCCTAGAAGCCGCCGCCATGGTGACGATGCCGGCAACAAATCCGATGCCGGTGAAGCTCGCTAGCACCGGATCTGTCCATTATTGGCCTAAAAAACCTAAACACAGCGTATTTTTACAGATCCGTTGATGTCAATAGATCCCGTGCCGGTGAATCTCGCCGGCACCGGATCTGTCCATTTTTTTTCCATTTTTATCTGGATACATACAAGCAAACCGGATCTGGCCATTTTTATTCCATTTCCCCCAAATTTTTGTCCATTTTTTTACCGATTCTAGGTAAGTTTCTCAATTTTTCCAGTTTCTCATATTTTTTTATTCAGTGAATGTGATTTTGTGAATACAGACCGATTGCGGTATCCAGTGATTGTGATTTTTTTCAGCCGAATGTGATTCAGTGAATGTGATTTTTCATCATCAATTTGAATGTGATTCATTGAAAATGATAATCTGAAAAATCGGTGATTTTGTGCATCATAATTTTTTACCGGCTCAGTTTTTATTCAGACAAGCAGAGCCGAGCTTGAGTGTTTACTGGTTCTTGTGGTATTTTTTTTGTAAACTTAACATTCATCAAACTTGAGGACCAGAGAACATGGAGTTGGCAAACAAAGCCGATTGCTTGAGTTTTTATTTCTTTTTTGTGAACTCTACATATTGTATTTTGAAATGCTCATATCTCATTCTATATATTGTCAGCACTCTGATAATGTGTAATTTAATGCAATTTTTTTCTTATATGAGTAAACCTAAGGAAGATGGAGTGTCTGTTACATGGGATGCAAATGAGGTCTCTATTTATTGTGAGCTTTATACGAAACAAATTGAACTCGGTAATAGGCCTACCACACACTTCAATAAAGTTGAATGGAATAATTTAGTAGCAAATTTCCAAACACGCACTGGCAGACAATACAATCGAGGGCAAATGAAAAATAAATAGAATATATTGAAAAAGAAATGTAAATTGTGAAAAGATCTTAAAGAAAAAGAGACCGCTTTGAGATGGAACACCTCAAGGAGGACTATAAATGCGTCTGACGAATGGTGAGATAAGTGACTTAAGGTTGTAAGTTAGGTCATCTTAATTCTTTCAATTTCTCGTCATATAAATTCTAATGAATTGTGTATTTTAGATTGTGTCCGCAGCTAAAAAATTTGTTATACTGGCATCTCCCCAGAGCTCGAAAAGAAATTGGATATGATGTTCAAAGACGTGGCTGCTACCGGAGAACATTGTTGGACACCGAGTTTAGGGAAGCACACTCTTTTACGGGAGATCGACTCAGTGATGATGATGATGAGGAGGTGAAGCCTACCTCTACTCCAATGAATGTGAGTGACCGAAAGTAACTCGTAGTTTTACCAAACTGTTTCTCTATTTTAAAAAAACTTCATTCCCACAGCTCAATTCTTAAGGGTCAGTTTGTTTCGGCGGTGGCTGTGACAAAAGGAGCTGTGGAAATGGAGCTGTTGGAATGGAGCTGTTCAAAATGACAAAACAGTTTGGTAAAACAGCGATGACATAGCTGTTCAGAATGAAGAAACAGTTTGGTAAAACAACGTTGACGTTTCAGTTACATTAAATTATAAAAAAATTGCAATTATACTAATTAAAATGGGTTATAATTAATATTTATTATAAATTTAATTTATTATTAAAAATAATCATATATAATATTAATATTAATAAGATATTGTGATCATAATATAATAATAATAATATAATAATCAAATTAATTATAAAATCTGAAACTTAGGACTTTAGCACCGAAAGATCCAAATTACGGGAGGAGAAGGGGGAGCGTTCAAGGCAGAAATCTTCGCGGGAGGTTGGGTGGAGTAAGGAAGATGATTAATATTTTATTTTTTCTTCTTCTCACTTCAATAACTTCTTCCTCTCATGATCTCGCCGCCGAGAAATGGCAGGGCACAAAATCCCCCCAAATCCGCAAAAGCCTCTCCCGTCAACTTCTCCCCTATTTCTTCTTCCTAATCTCACGAGCAGCTGTCGCCGCAGCCGCCGGAGGAGGAGGGGGGGAGGGGAGCTTCTCCGGAGCGCAAGCAGAAATCTTCGCGGGATTACTATTCATCATCTTCCATAACAACGCCATCTGAGCTTTGAAAAGGAGCTCTCGGCAGCTTTGGGAAAGCAGCGTTCTGGCAGGAGATTTTCTTCTCCATTCCCCATGTACCGGCAAAACAACCTGGACAAAAAAAATTGCATTGCAGTCGGGCGGCAATGGAGCTTGGACGCTGAAACAAACTGACCCTAAAGCTTCATTCTCAAGGCTTCTTTTGCCACCGCCATCGCCAAAACAAACTGACTCTTAACACACATAAATATTAATCTTCATGAAGAGCTACAGGCATGCAAAGCTTCTGCCATCCTAAAAACACAGAAGGTTACAGCAAATAACTGTAAAGCTGCAAGGTCTGCCCAAAAAAGAAACTTAGCTAAAAATGGAAATAATCCCAAGAAAACCTTTAGATTGTGCAAATTCAAGCCAAGTAAAAATGTGGTTTTTTATTTACTTTGCAGGCCATGGGGCAGAATCTCCATAATCCCACAGACCATCCAGACCTAAGAATTTCATATAATTTGGATACCTGCAGCCATTAATTTAAAAACTTTCAACTCCTTTTTCTCGCCGACCTCGAAGATCTTCTGGATTTCGTGGACGAAACAGGAGGAGACGGAACGGGTAATAATGTGCCGCCTCTCAAGTCATCGGCACCGCCTCTGACATCGAGCGCTTTTTGGGCTTGGATGAAAACAGTGAAATCTCTGATCTGAATGGAAAGCGGGCAAAAGTCGGCAGTAATTCTACTTGTGTTGATAAGCGCGGATGGGCATGAATCCGCCAAATTCACAGCAGTAATTGTAGGCTCCGTTTGGCACGGTGGCGGCGGCCGTGAACATGGAGGTCAAACAGTCATTCGTTAACGGATGAAGTTTGTTAGGTGATCATTAATGAATGACGGTTGAACCCATGTGTTACAACCGCCACCGCTGTGTCAAACGAAGCCGTAGAGAGGTGCGGTTAAGAGTTCCAGTCAACTGATTCAGTTTGGACGACTAGGATCAAACCGATTAAGATTTTTAAGAAGGCACTGGTTTTAAATGGATTTGATCCTAGTCGTACAAAGCGAGGGAAGCGAGGTTTCGGAAAAGCCCATCGTTTAGATTAATGAGAGAGATTATGGGATTACCTCTTCTACCAGTTCATTGATTCTTTGATCCTTCAGTCTGAGTGTCTCTATCACCCTGTAATGTCATATTCGTTATTAGGCATGAAAAACGCAACATATATTTGAAGATGAATTACGAACATTGGCGCGAAATTAGAGAAATTCCAAAAAAAACCTCAATCTTCATTATGTGATTATTATTTTTTTTATTCCTACTTACCGTCTTAAGGCACTGTTTTCTATCTAAAGCTATATTAAAGAAGTACCACATGTCATCTTGACTGGTCTTGTATAATAATAGAGTGAAGTTATTCTTAGGAACCAAGATCAAAAAGCATGAAGAAAAATGACAAAAAGAACAAGCAAAGAACACAGAGATTTACATGGTTCGGCAATCTGCCTACATCCACGGCCGCACTACGGTTTCTCACTATTTCTTTCAGTTACAGAGCGAGATGCAGAAGAAAGCCCTTTATAATTGAAATTTAAGACTCCGAGAAAAAGGAAAAAGTACATAATTAACTCTGCTAAAATTGCTTCAGCTGAAAGCAGTGGATTAATTAACAGTATAATCAGACTTTACATCTCCAACAGTTATAAACAGTCCTAATATGGTTATTCGCGGTCTATTGATGTCTGCAGTCCAAAAAATATTCGCAGTCCATTACACACTGCACCTAAACTTTGTGATCATCCTTCTCCTAAAGTCCTAATATCCCTCTTCTTCCATGCTTACACGTGCATAGCGAAGAATCAATGATCAAACTGCCATTAACCAAGTATTATAGGAAGCCCAGGAGAATTTCTCTTGCATCTATCAATTTCTACAAAATCACAACCTACTAAATCAATTATTAACTCTCCTGGAAGCTGAATGATCTAGGAGACAGCGGCACGATTAGCATGCAAGACCTGAGAAACCTCATTTGAATGGAGTTCGTGGTGTCAGGTGGACTGAAATGGCATTAAAGAGCCCCTCTCCCTTGCTTACATTATTAAATTTTTTCGTTCTACAACTCGATTGCTGCCCAAATTGGAAAATGTACAGCTTTTTGAAGATCATTAGCCCTCATTGTCTTTGGAATCCAGATACAGTTCTCCGGATTTGGAGAAGCTTGGCAAGCACAAGGGTGGAGAACCCCGGGGATAAATCCAAGGATTTCCATTGAAGGAAGGAGCATTAACTGGAGGAAATCCATAGCAATGTGAAATCTTTGATTATGTCATCACATCATTCAAATTTAAGGACCCGCTCAAATGCGCGCAGTTCTTTATCGTCTTCTCAATGACGTTCATCACCGAAATCTTGGATTCAGAGCCCCATGAGGCTTCTGTGGCAGATCGTCTAAGCGAACAAGAATAGAGATTATATTTTGGATTTTTGGGGGTGGGGAAGGGAGAATTGGAGAAGAAGAGAAGAAGAGGGCGGAACTTGGGTTAGGAGAGGGAGAGAGGAGAATACCTGAGAGAGCATTTGCATGCCTCCATCCAAAGAGCCCCGGGTATAAATACTCCCGGGGCCAAGAGGGGCCGGTCGGCTCCTCCCAAACAGGGCTGATCCGACGGTTCAGCCCCAAAACCGCCGGTCTAGAGAGTGGGGGCTGAACCGGTTGGTTCAGCCCCGTTGCCGCCTGTGTCTTCCTTTCGCCTGCGGCCATAATGATGCCCCGAGAACCGTGCCACGTTCGGGGGCGTAACATTCCCCTACTCATCAAGAACCAGCTTGTCACCAAGGTGGTAGTCTGGGTAGAGCTCCTTGAACTCCAGTAGATCAACCCAACTATTGTGTGCTTCCGACAAGTTTTTCCAATTGAAGGGAACCTCGGATCGGTACTCTGCGCCCCTCTGTTTCCACTTGACCAACAAGATCTTTTTTGGCATTTGTTGCAGTTCGCCCACTGTAGTCGCCACGGGCAGGACTGGACTAGCCTGAATGGTGTTGTCGATCTTCTGCTTAAGTAAGGATACATGGAAGGTAGGGTAAATGCGCGACCCTTCAGGTAGCGCCAAAGTATAAGCCACTGGCCCCATGCGGTGGATAATAGTAAAGGGTTCATAGTAACGTGGAGCCAAGTTCTGATTCGTCTTGCGAGCAACTAACGATTGACGGTACAGTTGAAGCTTGAGGAAGACGTCATCACCGACCGCGAACTCCCTTTCCTTGCGATGTTTGTCCGCTTGGGCCTTCATGCGATCCCGGTCACGAAGTGCCCGATCTTCGGCCGGAAGTGTTGTACGGCCTGGTTCATAGCTGCTCAAGGATGGCGGGAGAAGACCATAAACACTCTCGAACGGGGTCAACTTGCTGTCCAAGTAGTAGGAGGTGTTATAGCAATATTCGGCCCAGTACAACCAACGGGTCCATGTCCTCAGCTCGTCCATCACAAAGCAACGAAGGTATGTCTTCACGTCCCGATTGAGAACCTCCGTCTGGCCATCGGTTTGGGGTGATGAGCCGTGCTGAGGCATAAGCACGTCCCTTGAAGTTGAAAGAGCTCCCTCCAGAAAGTACTCACGAACGTCGAATCCCGGTCGAAAATGATGGCACGTGGAATGCCGTGCAGACATACAATTTCTCGAGCGAAGAGATCAGCGACTGACTCGCCCATGTAAGGATGGCTCAACGCCAGAAAGTGTCTATACTTGGAGAGCTTATCAACCACGGCCAAGATAACGGACTTGTCATGATATTTGGGCAATCTGTCGATGAAATTCGTAGACACTGTATCCCAAATGTGACGCGGGATCTCCAAAGGTGTAAGCAGGTCGGCCGGAGAGGTCGTCTCATACTTCTGTCGCTAGCACATTCGCACATCTCATATTGTTGAACAAACTGCTGGATATTGCGGCGTAATCCCCTCCAAAAAACATTGGCTCGTGCACGCTGGAGAGTGCGGAGGATGCCCGCGTGGCCGCTAGTCGGGGATGAGTGGAACTCGTGCGTCATGACTGTCTTCCAAGCAGAGTTGAGAGGAATGATCACTCGGCCCTAATAATAAAGTCGTCCATTTTGCATGTGATAGCCTAGTGCGGTGGTGTGCCCTTGTTGGAGAGCTTCCACGATGGCACGTAGTGCGGAGTCCCGCATGACCTCCTCCTGTATATCATCTAAAGACTCGAACAAAGAACCGATATTTGGGTGACGGTGCTCTCCGGTAAGAGAGATAGGGCGTTAGCGACCACGTTCTCCTTGCCCTGCCGATAGAGAATCTCATAGTCATATGTCAGCAACTTTGTCATCCACTTTTGCTGGAGAGGAGAGAAGACCCTTTGGTCCAAGAAATGCTTCAGGCACTGATGGTTCTTACGGATTTTGAAGTGTCGGCCTAGCAAATAAGGCCGCCACATGGCCACCGCGTGGATGATCGTCAACATCTCCTTATCATAAGTGGAGAGTCCCAAGGTGCGGGGGGCGGGGGGGCAAAGCCTTGCTGTAGAAGTCTACTGGTCTGCCCTCCTGCATCAAGACTGCGCCAAGTGCCACGCCCGATGCATCGGTTTCAAGCACAAACTCCTTACTGAAATCGGGGAGAGCTAGAACCGGTGTGGTCGTCATGGCCCCTTTAAGGGCCTAGAATGCCGTCTCCGGCTCTCTGCTTCCTCCTGCCACAGGAAAGCGTCCTTTTGCAATAAATGAGTCAACGGCCGCGCAATCTTGTCATAATCCTTCACAAATCGCCTGTAATATCCCGTGAGTCCCAGGAAGCCCCGTAAGGCTCGGATCGTGTGAGGTCGTGGCCACGACAGCATGCTCTCGATCTTTTTGGGGTCGGCCTTGACGGCGAGAGCGGAGACCAAATGCCCCAAGTACTCAACCTCCTCCTGACCAAAGGAACACTTGGACTGTATGACATAGAGCTGGTGCTGGAGGAGAATGGTGAAAACGTGCTCCACGTGGGACAGGTGCTTCTCCCAAGTGGCGATGTATATGAGGATGTCATCGAAAAATATCAATACGGAACGGCGGAGGAGGGGGCGAAATATCTCATTCATAACTGCTTGGAATGTGGACGGGGCATTGGTGAGCCCAAAAGGCATCACCAGGAGCTCATAGTGCCCATCATGCGTTCGAAAGGCTGTTTTGTGAATGTCCTCCCGCATCCGAATCTGGCGGTAGTCCGACCGGAGTTCAAGCTTGGTGAACATACGAGTGTCGTGAAGTTCGTCTAATAGCTCTTCGATCAAGGGAATGAGAAATTTATCCTTGATGGTCGAACTGTTCAAGCCGCGGTAATCCACACTAAGATGATGGGCGAAGAAAAGGAACTCGTACATGGACGGATAATTCCAGCGGCAAGCATTTCTCTGACGCTGCGCTCAATCTCAGCCTTCTGGATGTGCGGGTATCGATACGGTCGGATGTTGGTGGGCTCGGCCCCCGTCTTGAGTTGGATACGGTGGTCTCGGAACCTCTATGGTGGAAGTGTGCGGGGCTCCTAAAATATGTCAGCATACTGCACTAGAATCGACTGCATCTGTATAGGTACCTCTGAAGGAATGGTGACGGCCGATGGAATTTCCATGATCACCTCCATCGTGCTTTCTTCCTCCCCAAGTCGCTTCAGGCTCCGGAGTGAGATCTCCTTCACTGTAGATGATTTGAGGCCTCCCAGACAGTACTGCTTCCTCTGCTGAAGAAACTTCATCGTCATCTGATCTCAATCAAAGGTCACCCACTGTAACTGACACAGCCAGTGTACCCCAAGCACCATATCTGAGCCACTGATCGGTAGGAGGTAGACATCAGTACTCTCTGTGTACTCCACCTCCTTCATAACTCCCTAGCATTGAAGCTTACTTCCATCTGCCACCATAACCTGAAAGGCGGTACCACGATCGATCACGTGCCCCACCCGGCGAGCCACCTCGGGGTGGACGAAGTTGTGGGTGCTCCCACTATCAACTAAGATCGTCACCCGCTCCTGGAGAACCTTTCCCGCCATCCGCATAGTGAGGGGGGCGTTGCATCCCTCCATAGCCAGTATAGACACGCCGAACTCGGTCAATTCCAAGTCCTCCAGTCCTGATTCCGGAACGACCTCATCCTCTGCATCCTCATGTAACATGAAAACCTAGATCTTCTGACATTTGTGTCCAGGTGTGTACTTGTCATCACAGTTGAAGCACAGACCTTCTCTTTCCATGCCTGGAGCTCGGCCCATGATAGTCGTGTGATAGTCGATTTGCCAGCCACCTGCAGTTCTCTCCTTGCCACCCCCGGGGTGGTTGTGGTTTTCCCTGTGATGCGGGTCCGTTACCTGTTAAAGCGTTATTCCTGAATGCGGGCCACATTGATGGCATGGTTGAGATCGTGAGGCATGTATGCCTGAATCTCGTCCCATAAGTGGTCCTTGAGACCTGATACGAAACAACTGAGTAATGTTTTATCTTCCCAACGTACTCGATTCGCCAACTTCTTGAACTCCGTGCGGTACTCCATCTTTGTCCCCTTCTGACGTAACTTCTGAAGGAGGGCCTCAAAATCCTCGTACTCCAATGACCCAAATCGGGCAGTAAAGCCCTCCACAAAGTCAGCCCAGGGAACAGTCTTTGCCCCTCAGAAATCATTGTGTCCAATGAAAGGCATCCCCCTCCAAGTGGAAGGATACTAGCTGCACCAATTGAACCTTCGGAACCTCCTGATGGTTGAAAAAAAGTTCAGCCTTCTATACCCATTCCAACGCGTCCCATCCGTTGAACCTGGGAAAATTTATGTGCATCAATTTCGGGGGCAAGTGGGCTCGCGAGTGGCGTGCCCGTGCCATCCTGGTTCTTGCCCATCCAAGCCGGTCTCCTTTGCTCTATAGGGTCGAATTGTGCGCCCGAGTATCCGGGGTGAAGCGCTGTGCCCATCGGATGTTGCTGGCCGCCCCAATGAGCATCGGCTATGTAGCCCCCTGGAAGCATGTCGTCGCGTGGGTGAGGTAGAAGACCGCCCGTACCCCACACTGGAGGAATTGGGATGCCTGGAACCCGTCCGGCCCCGCCCAGGTCACCGTCGAACCGCCTCCCTGGCGTGCGCCCAAGCCCGGTGTCACCAGCCCCGGTCTGGGCCAATCCCGCTCCCAGCAGAATTTCGTCGACCCGTCTCCACGGTGCTGTCGCACCCATTGCTCCGGTGAGTCCCGCCTAGGTGCGCCCAGGCTCTGCCGATCCGGAGGCCTCGCTCCCGTGCGCGCCCGGGTTCAGCGACCCTGTGATTTCGACGTCGGAATTTTGTGACCCGCCAGTCTCCTCTCCAGTCGTGCCCTTCCCTTTCAGATTTAGGGTTAATAGGGCCTTGATTTACTCCATGCGCGCGTCGATCTGTTCCTCTAGCCGTTGCGTGGAAGCCCTCATCTTTTCCTCGATGGAGGCTACCAGATACGTCAAGACGGCGTAGTTCTCCTCTATGGTTTCCAGCCGAGTGATTTCCTCCTGCGAGCGTGTGGTAACCATGATCGTAGGAGCGATGCTTTGATACCAAGTGTTAGGAACTAAACTGGGGGGGGGGGGGGGGGGGGGGGGGGGGGGGGGGGGGTGGAGAACTAGAGAAGAAGAGGGAGGAACTAGGGTTAGGAGAGAGAGAGAGGAGAATACCTGAGAAAACATTTGCATGCCTCCATCCAAAGATCCCCGGGTATAAATACTCCCGGGGCCAAGAGGGGCCGGTCAGCCCCTCCCAAACGGGGCTGAACCGACGGTTCAGCCCCCAAACCTCCGGTCTAGAGAGTGGGGGATGAACCGGTTGGTTCAGCCCCGTTGCCGCCTGTGTCTTCCTTCCGCCTACGGGCATAATGACGCCCCGAGAACCGTGCCACGTTCGGGGGCGTAACACATTACATATTGGTAATTTTTTTATTTCTCAAGGGTATTGGTCGGTGAGTTTGCATTTTTTTTTGGGATTCCATATAACCTGTACTGTGTTCCAACCCAGAAACATAGACATGAAAGAGATGGAAAATGACCGCCCAATCTTCATTTTTATAAAGTTCTGGTTCTGTATTGAGAACTTCAATTATGGGTCATTTGGAGAAAATCATAATTAAGTGTTGATGCAAGGGAAAGTTTAACTCCACTGCTGCCATATTTCTTTAAATAAATATATGCTTTATTTCTTAAATTATCTCATTGGGGTTTAATAAGAATTTTGAGTCTCGGTACATACTTGTCGCGATACATCTCTTGGTTTTTACTGCAATTATTAGATCTGTGTTTCAATTTTGGGGGACGTAATTATTAGACCTCTATGTCAGTTATGCCTCCTCCGAATGTCGCCGCCTCTTCGAATGTTGTCCCCTCCGAATGTCATCGCCCCCTCTGAATGTCATCGCCCCCTCCGAATGTCGTCGCCTCTTTTCAATGTCGCCGCCCCCTTCGAATGTCGTCGGCCCTTCAAATATCCCCACCCCCGCCGAATGTCCCCGCCCTCGCCGAATGCCACCGTCCCGTCTGAATGTCTCCGCCCCCTCCGAATGTCGTCGCCTCCAACAAATGTTACCGTCCTTGCAGAATGTTGCCACCTCCGAATGTCGCCTTCCCCATCGAATGTCGTCTCCCCCTCTGAATGTCGCCCCCTCCGAATGTCGCCGCCCCCTCCGAATGCCGCCGCCCCCTCCGAATGCCGCCGCCCCCTCCGAATGTCGTTGTCCCCGCCGAATGTCGCTGCAATGTCGCCTCTCCTGCCGAATGTCGCTACCCCCGCACAGGGTCCCTCCTACACGACTGCTTGTATATATATATAAGGAAAAAGCTGTCTTTGATGAAACATTCAAAACTGCCTAATATACCCTCGTGCTCATTCAAAAGGTAATAACATATATTATAATCAAGTTCAAAAAATATTTAAAATATAATGTTCATTCAAGTAATTACCCACATCTCAAAATTAAAAATAATGATGAAAATTCATAAAATCCAAAGAGGTTTTAGTTGAGCTCCTATACCTCCTAAGGTAGGTTCTCTCATTAGACATGTCCGCGGTATTTTCGAGGAATAATGTCATTATGCATGTCTGCGGTATTTTCGAGGAGCTATCAGTAAACTCATCAATTTTATTAAAGTTGATTTGGCATTATTTAATGAAGACAGATTTTTTGACAAAAATAAAAAAGTGATGTATAACAATTTTTTGTATTAATTAATTGATAGTGTCTATCTTGGTCGGGGTACTCTCGCAGTCGGCCGTAGGGGCGGAGTCCAGTGCCTCTCACTCAAATATACAATCGAAGAAGAAGGGTTACCTTTGTTCAATATCTTTGGTCTTCTCGCGCCAATGATTTTGATTTTTCAGGAGGTTTTCATTAATCTGAAAGAAGAAAAAAGAATTAAAACTTGATATAACAGTGGCAACAATTAAGAACTGGGGTAATAAATTTAACACAAGTACACAATAATGGTCTACAATCAATTTTAGAACTATATAGAGATGAACGGAGATGAATACCTCAGCCAAATAATTCTTTTCTTTTATAACTTTTTCAATTTCAAGTTGAATTCCCTGAATCTTTGAACCCACGGCACTTTCAACAGCTTCGGAAATGTGTCTAGCCCTTTTCTCTTTTGCATTTTGAAGTAAAGCTTCGTAATACTATCAGTAGATAAAAGAATGAGATGGCATTCTAATTACTTTTAGAAGTATGTGTACTTTAATCACTGCACACATTTTAATGAGTGGCAAATAAAAGCATCACCATAACTCTCAGGATGGATAAAGAAACTAAGCAAGGCATAAATAACTAATATGGTTTGACACCCCGACTTTTTTTTTCACTAACATGGTAAAAACTAAAATCTACACAATAACTCTAAGAAAAGATAAAGGGCATAAATGAATAGAATGTTTGCTGCACCAAATTTAGGTAAGTTGGCAATGCCACGGGTATTCTAAGATGCAATCCTATAATGGGATGCAACACTATGCAAATGCAAGTAGTAGTCTGATTAAAATTATAATAAATAATCAATCAAAATAAAACTTATTCAGAGACACTTTTGTTCACAAAAAATTGTTTAGGCTATCAAATTTTGACTCGCAAATAATCGAGGTGCGAGTATTTTTAAACGTGCACCAAAATGAGTCCTGCAAATCCACAATTTCACGATAACGACATATAATCTCATATCCAACAAAGTACTGTCCAGATACACAATAATAGAAAAACAAAGTCTCTTAATAACGACTTACGCATGCAAGTGGCAGCAGAATGATGCAAATGATTCAGGGCTGTTGGAGGGATGTGGTCTGGTTGCAGTGGCTTGTATTGTACGGCAAGGTTGGTGGTAGGCTGAACGTGGGGGTAGAGGTTGTTGGTGGGCTTAGGACAAGGAAAATATGGGCGGCAGCGGCAAGTAAGGGCGGAACTGACTGGTTCTAGACAGCCGGGGTTGAGTAGGGGCAGTGGCAGCTAGATTTGGGCGGCTGAGATGGAACTCGGGCGGTGGGGGCTAAATGGGTGGGGGCAGATGGATCTGGAAGGCAGTAATGGAATTCGAGCGGTGAAGGCTAAATAAGAGAATGTGTGGGTGGATCTGGAAGGCGTGGGAGGGAAAGAGGCACCTTAGAGTCGCACCAACGGTTTCTCTCGGCATCGAACCGGGAGGAGGAACGACTGACGGGGAAATGAAAATCATGATCCCCTCTCAGTCAGCCCCCCTGCATGCATAAATAAGTCGTAACTAAAATAGGGCACATGAATCACACTGATCATATTGTTCAGGCCGATCGGGTATCAGATATAACTCGAAATAAATAAAATAATATATGAAAAAGACTCGGAATGATCGTCCGGACGCATTCATGAGCTCGGATTGTTTGAATGGGTAGCGGATCACCATCTCCTGCGGGAATACACGTGTGTGGGCCGGCGATCTCCATCAACACTCTCCGGCTTGAAAGTACTCATCTCCAGTAAGTGAAGAGGATAATATTCTTGACGTAGCCTAGGGCGAGCCGCTCAAGCTCCTCAGGTGGAAATCCAAGTGTCGTCTGAAATTGGGTGGTTGCTCCAACGGAAAAGATATCGTAAGGCATCTCGCTCGCCAACTATTGTGAAGTCATGAGTGATAATATGAAGTATATCTCTGACAGACGTAGGTCACTCTGAGGATGTATCTTCGTCTAAATGCTGAACCGGTGGAACTGGTGAAGAGTGGTCCTCATAGTGATTCCATAGGTTGAGGCAGAGGTGAAGCAGGAGCAAGGTTGCAGATGTCGGAGGTTGGACTCATGTCGGTTTGGATTTTTTTTATGTCGGATTGCGGGGGATATATCAGAGACATTTTAAAATATTGGATTGTAATATTATATTTAATTATATATAAAAAAATATGTATATATTTCATAAAATATTTTCATTTATTAATTAGATGGTAATTATGTTATCTAATTAAGTGTAAACTAAAATCCATATGAGAAAAGTAAACTACTAGCAAGTGTTTAAACGCTTCGTATTGGTGTCATTTGAAGTTACCTTCTCAACAAATGTCCAACACGATATCGACCTACTATGGAAGAAGAACTAGAAATCTTGCTAGAACCTTCTAATGAATTCATTCTATACAATAAAAATTATAAAAAATTTCTAAACAATTTTAAAAAAACACAATAATGGGTCGCCATTAGTCGCTATAAACCGCAATTAGCCGCAATATTAGGCCGACATGTCGGCCGCAATACTGAAAAACGCCAGAATTATCGAACGTGGCGAAAACGTGTCCATTCCCCCTCAAAATGACATGTCAACCGACATGTTAGACTTGTCGGCCGCAATCTACAAGCTTGAGTAGGAGGAAATGAAAGATGTTGTGGTTTAGGTATGCAAATGGGGAAGGGAACCACATACACGCACTCCTCGTAAGGAGTCAAGTCCTCTGTAATATCCGACATTATATTACACTTTGCACCTCATAATTCAGGATCCAAGCGCGAATGACTACGATTGGCGTGAATGGAGAATCAAGGTATTTTCATTCTCGTACGTTAAATTTCACATATTAATCATAATTTATAAATTTTAGTGTTTGCACGACTTTGCATTGTGTCAAGGCGTAATAAATAGGGTTATAGGTACTGGCTAGTAATGGCATGATTGAAATTAAGTTAAAAATTCCAATTCCCTCTCTTAATAAAAGCCTAACCACGTTTTTCTACCCTCCCTTTTTAAGACTTACGATAGCACCCCCTCTCTATTCTTAAAATTGCCGCATGTTTTATCTCCCTCACGACCCAGACGAGAAAAAAAAATAGGGCTCACTGTTCCTCCCGTTCAAGACAGCAAGCGACACACCTTGTTCTTCCTCTTCGTCAGCTGCAGGCACTTAAATCCCAGCCGAAAATCCTACTCAACCCCACTTGCTGATCCTCGACGCTTACGCAGCCTTCCCCAGCCACGATTTTGGTCGGGTAAGTCCAGTTTCTCTTTCCATCGGTTAGTTTTTAGTAAGGCAAATTTTCTTTCCGCATATCCCTCAACTTTAGACAAGTACGACTGGTATTTGGTGTTTCGTTTCCTACAAAAATTTTTGAAGCCCTTATCGAGACTCCCCAGTAGAGATTTGTGGTTGATCGACCGTCTTTTTCAATTTTGCACATGTATTATGCATCACCTCTTCTTTTCCATTTAACATACGTACAACTCCCCATTCAGAACTTCCGATTAAGCCTTATGAAGTTTTGATTAGGGATTTTTCCGCTCAACCATGGTTGGATTAGAAATTTCAAGCTTTGTCGAGGACTTTTCCCGATTCAGAAATAGCAACCCTCCACTAATAGATAAGTGGTAAACTTTTCCTCCCCTAATAATGAATTAATGATTCCTATAATTTTAGGAGGAATAAGTGTATGTTTGATTTACCCATTTTAGGGCTCTTAAGCAGAATTGACGAAAGAGAACTATGTGGTTAATTGGAGTTCCACACGTGTATTCAGAGTAACCTTTTCAGCCATGCCAATGCCGTCTATGAGAACCGCAATACAGAGGTAAGAAACTCTATTCCTTTTGGTTGGACATACCGGATAGTATTGCATAAAATGTTCTTTTATAGTTAAGAGAATTCTTGTCCACATAGAAAAATGTATGTATCGTGATGCAATAATAGTTGATGATAAGAAACAATAAACTCGTTAAAATGTCCAGTTAATATGCGTAGAACATGTCTAAGCACAAGTAATGTGTTTTCCTTTCAGTTAGACCCCCACAAAGTTTGTGAAATATACATAACATGTAATCACATAATTCTTTAGAATGCGAGAAAACACTAAACCACATGAGTATGCATATAAGGTGGTTAACTAGTAGGAGACACAGTATAAGACATTCAAATGAATAAGTATTCAATCAAACGTCTAAAGAAAAATAATTAGTAGGCATGATTGAGGTTTCCTCATGTGATAGATAGAGACGCACTATCTTACTCATAGGGCATATCAGACCTTGTGAGCCTCAAGTTGGGGAGACGACACCCCATATAAAAATTAGTAAACGTGAGTCTGTGTCTGTGAGACACTAAAACACATGTGTTCGTTAGTAGGAACTCAGATCGTTAGAATGCACATAAGAAGCTACTCAACCTTGAATAAGAAGAACAACTTTAAAACACCTAGAATTAAGGTGTATGGCGGAATATAGAAATCCCTATAACTTACTGATTTCGAAACTTGAACGAAAAATGCATATTGTGATCACACAAAAGCTGTCATTTCTGTTTAAGGTATTTTGGATAGAAAATCATGCATAGAATGGTAGCACGTTTTCCTCAGTATAAAATGTTATTTTTAAAAAGAGCATACACCATGTTTCTTTTAAATTATTTTTAGTGTTACTAAAAAGAATGATTTTTCTTACTATTCAGTGGGCTGACCATTCTCGGATATTTCTTTTCAGGGGTCATCTGTTTGCTTTTCATTCAGATGTATTAGCTTTCCCAGTTATTGTGTCATTTATGTTTATAAACTCAATGTAACCAAAGGTGGAAGATTTTTTATGCATCATATAATATTTAGTATTTCAGAAATTTAGATGTGTGGTTCATTTCATTTCTAGTTAGCTCTGTGAATTCAGAAATTTGAGGCACCTTTTTACCCGTAGCTTCATTTACTATTTTGGCTATAAGTTTTCAGCTATATCTTTCATTTATGCATGTTATGTACCAATATTAATTTACTTAGTTTACTTTTTAACACGGGTTCTAGCCAGACTGCTGATTGTTGTTAAACTAGGTAGGGGTGTTACATCCATTACAATGAATACTCGGTTAACTCCCATCAGCCACCTCGTATGCCAATTTCAGCGCTCACACAACACAGGCATCTCTTGTGCAAGTTTCGGTGCTCACGCACCCAGCCACTCCGTTCAACAAGTTCCCCAAGACCAACGTTGTGAGGATCGCGATCCGAATCGTGGGATCATAGGATCCTACAATCTGAATTCTAAAATTCGATCTAGATCGCACTTCGGATCGAAATCTGGTCTCCTCCATGTAGGCGCCTGATCTGAATCATAGATTGTTAGGATCGCGATCCGGATGCGATCTTAATGATCTGTGACGAATATTAAGAAAACCAAGCGAGAGTCCCATTTTTTTTCTTTAGGCTTCCCGACCCGCTCTTATATAGAATAAGAAATCCTAAATCCCCATTTCCTCATTCGCTACTCCATATTTACTGAGGCTGACGCAACCAACTATCGTCTCTACCAAGCGTCGACTCCTATCCCTCATCAGCCATCGTCCAAAACTCCATATTTTTATCGAGCGCTGGCCTCCTATCCTTCGTCTGCCATCGTCCAGATCTTTATCGAGACAACCGGTACATTTTTTAGATTTTCTCCTTTTTAACTTTTATTTCTCTATTTGCATAGGCTGCATGTCACGGCTTATTATTTGAATCATCATTATCACTTAAGCCCATCATTTAGAGCAGACGCGAAAGTAAAAATTGGGTTCTATAGTTGTCTTCAATGAATGATTCCAAACGAAGATAAGAGAACAAAGATAGATGTTTCGATGAATGATTCCAAACTGATGATTTCAAACAAATAAGAAGGCTATTTAGGGTTAGACTCTGCAAAGGCAACTAGACACAAAAGAGTTGCATGTTATACATTTTTGGTTTATGATATTTTTAATTATTAAACAATAAGAATGGTGTTTTTATATTAAGCATTTAAAATGTTGTCACTTACCGCAGATTGGTAGGATTCCTACGGAGATAACTGCGCGGAATTGAAAAGATTTGCAATTCGGTACTAAGTTTAACATGTAGCTCTTTCGTATGTGAACGCAACTAGAGTGCATTTGAGATAGTGAGACCAATTGCACTGGTAAGTTCTAATATTGATTCATGGTTGTGTGTTCTTATTATTGTTTGTTATCATAATAATTAATAGGTGCATTCTAAAAGAAGAAATTGTTTACATCAAAAAAAATGAATGATCTAATTTTTGTGATGTACAACATGAATTTGATGAAACGACAAGATAAAAGGGATATGCAATTGAAGGAAATGTTTTTTAGTTTTGAGGTTATCCCTTTTGATGATAATCGGATTACAGAGAGGAAAAATCATGTTCTTCCTCGTAAGGGCAACTGATTGGGAATTCTTCAAAATAGAGATACACGAGAAACTTATAGTGATGATAGTGAGGGTGAATGAGATGATGACGAGAATGTCAGTGATGATGATAAAGAAAATATGATACTTAATGATGGGGATATGGTCAACGTACCTATTAAGGATTTGTACTTATGATTTTATGATTGACTTCCGGTCGTCGAACAAAAAGTATTATTTGATAATTTATAATGATGTGTACTTTTTTTTGCTAATGCAAAACTTATAATTATAATTATGCTTTTTTTTAGTTCACTTTTATTTGCTTTTTTTTATTTTTGATCTAATTATTCAACAATCAATCAAGCTTTTAAAACCCGGACCGGACCGGCCGGTTCAACCGGTCTGACCGCCGACCGGACCCCCGGCCGGTCCGGTCAAGGGTGAAAACCAGGTATGGCAGCGGACCGCCCAAGAACCGGTAAACCGGGCGGGCGGACCGGGTAACCGAAAACCGGGCACGATTTTGTGGAACCGGGCGGGCCACAAGCCCAATTATTAATGCATGTAAAAATGAATTGACTGGGATTTGAACCCGGACCACCTCCAGCTCAAGCAAGGTTGAAGACCACTAGAGCATTTGAACTTTGATGAAATTTTTCGGAATATATTATATAAATATACATACTAATATGAAATTAAATATTTAATTTCATTAAAATAATTTTATGATAAATTTAAATATATTTGTAATTTTATGATAAATTTAAAAAAATTATGATGCATTTAAAATATATTTGTAAATTTAAAATATATGAGTAAATATATAATATATATCATTCAAATATATTCAAAAATATATGCAATAATGAATATATATACCGTATAAAATTATATATACTTTTCAAATATATAATATACATATTCATACTTAAAATATATTTGTAATAATATATATATTTATATATACCGGTTTGACCCCGGTCGAACCGGATGAACCGGTTGAACCTTGAACCTTTCGCTTCACCGGTTCGATGACCGGTCCGGTTTTCAAAACGTTGCAATCAATTAGTTTTATAGTTTTTTTTTGTTGATTGTTTGTGTATTGAATTCAATTTCATATTTTTAAGTCTTCCTTTATGAATGTAGTAAGATCTTACAATTCTTGATCCGATCTGATCTAACCCGCAAAACAATCCCACCTAGGATCTCGATCCTGACAACCTTGCCCAAGACCCCTCCACCCGATTACAGAAAATCATCCTCATAAGTTTAAATTCAGAGCAGAACTACAGCAATTTCACTGTACAGTCCCCTGAACCAGACTCCTTTCCATGTCTCTAAACTCCTATCGCTTGTATAAGTTCTTATTTGAAGTATATATTGTTGGTGTTCATTATTTAATGAAAAAACATATTATTTCGAATATTATTTTGTAAAAGTTGCGCAATTTTAATTTGATTTAAAAGGTTTATTCATCGGGCATTTAATCAAAGCACTTTCTCTTTAAGTTATATGGATCTTACTTGTGTTTCTAAAGCCTAATATCCAGTGTGTATGTAAACTCAACTAATAATTCCATAAGTTATTGCAAGTAAATGTTGAGCAACAGTATATGCATCACATCATTTAGTTTTCCCAGTGGCTTGGATTCATTTAAGATCAAGAGGCTTGGATTCATTTAAAGGACCTATTTTAAGATCATAGCCACCCATTTTTTTCTTTTCAAAGCAGTAGAGATATAGTCCCTAGAGTTATCCAAAAATAATATTAAGACCCTTCTATTAAACATCATGTGGATAAACCCTATAGGGAAAATAGGCATTTCTTTAGGTATGAAAAGGCACTTTTGTTATTAAAAAGTGCCCCAATGAGATTTTTTTCTGATTTTGATGATTGAACTAATTAAAAGACAAATAACAGACAGGTTTAGATAATTCTGAGGACCATAAGAAAGAAAAAAAATCTAACAGTAAAATCAATATATCCTTGATAGTTTGGATACCATTTTTTTCATTTTTTTCATTTTTTTATAGCAGGATCTTAGCATAAAACATATAAATGTGAATACCTTTTTTTGAACTTCAAGTTCACTGTCAAATATACGGTTGTGCTGATCCACAATCTGTATAGAAAAATTCACATGTCATGATATATAAAACAAGTTCAAGTAGAGCACCAAATTAACTAAGTAAATCATAATTCAAAATTTAAAGTGAAATTTCACCGCTTCGACTTTGCTGCTTGGCAAAGCTTCACTAATTCCAGAATCTTCACCATATGAACAGCTTTCAAATTGTTCCCCACTAGATCTACAGTATGAATTCATCTCCGAAGACACATCATCACTGTTTGATGTATTAATTCTATGTACATACTTATCACCAACATAATCCCACACCCTTTGAGTTTCCAAATCAAGAGCAAAGCAGTGTTGAGTGTCTTTCCAATGTTTAAAAGCATGACCTTCATTGTCCCTAGATGGCCCATATATATCATGGTGAAATTAGCCACCGATGCTATTAATAAGACATATCAAGAGATATAATTAGAACTGATTGGTCTAAAATAATTGTTTTTACCTTCCACATCCAACAAAACCACATATGACACATATCCAAAGATTTTTTGATGTTTCGCACATTGAGCAAATAGGTTTTACAGAATGTTCTTGACAAAATTGGCACACCTGAAAAAGAAAATAATTCATCAATAAAGACACACAGCAATCAGAACATCATATCCCTGTCTCACCTCCAAGATTCTTTAATAATCCTGCATTAGATAATAATTTGAAAACTAGCTATATTTTGAAACATTCCATAGTCATTTCAAGCTTACAAATGATTGTTGACCAATTATTAGGAAGGGAGTAGAGGGGAAGGGGGTGAGAGTGCAAACTCTTTTAAGGAATGGTAAGCTGTGGACCTGAAATTGTTTTAATTCCAAACTTAAACTCACATAATATATGAGTCCTCAAACCAATTTCAAATAAGCTCTACAGAAAATGATTATAATTTTTAATTAAACAGATTGTCAATCATGAGTTTCAAATACCATGAAAGGAAGTTACTGAAGAAATCAGCAGTAAAAATCCTTCACCGAACTTTCTAACATAGGCCTCCACTTGGGATTTATAGCAAGAACCCCCTATTATGGATCCAGCCATCAGTTATCTTATTATATTATTATTGTTATTGTATTATATATTTTGAGTAGAGTGTATAGAATCGTATGGGTCGGAGTCATAGTCATGGTTATTAGAGTAGTTGTATAGTATTACTGTGTGTCTATTGTTGTATTTACAAGGATAACATTCGGGGTCCTAAATATATGAATCCTTTGTCACGTAATCAAGAAAAGCAATGAATTAATGAAAGTTTCTTTCTCTCTCTAATTCCACTCCCTCTAGCCATCTTCCCTCTAGGGTTTTCCTCTTCCTCTCCCTCAAGTGTCTTATTTCCACTCCTACCTCCACTCTAGGCCTTGCCCTAGTATCCCCACCCCCATTAATCACCAGGGGCGGACCCATCTTGGGACGAGTGTGGGCAGCCGCCCACACTCATTTTTTAAAAAAAAATTAATAGCATTTGTCACGGTTTAAACTGTGGTGAATACTCTATTTTTAAAAAAATTAACAGTATTAGCCACGATTTAAACCGTGGTTAATACCCCATTTTTAAAAAAATTACCTATATTAGCCACGGATTAAACTATAAACCGTGACTATATCCTGTTTTTAAAAAAATTAAATGTATTAGTCATGGTTTAAGTCGTGGCTAATACCATATTCTTAAATATATATATATATATAGTATTAGTCACGGTTTAAACTGTGGCTAATACCCTGTTGTTCAAAAAAAATTGCATTAGGTGTGGTTTAATAGTATAAATCAAGCCATTTTTAAGTCCGCTCACATTGAAAAAAAAATTTGTGACCGCCACTGATCACCAGCCAAAGAAGCACATAACATATTTGGCATCAGAGCCCTCTTTCCTCAAATCGACACTTCCGCACGCCGTTGTTGATTCGTTGCTTCGTCCAACCAAGGTTCCTCCACCTGCACGTCCACTTCATCCTCCCCAGCGGCTACAGCTTTTCTTCCCAACAAGTATCAACTACACCTCTGATTCCTCCCATACACCTTTACCAGCAGCCCCCAATGGAACCCTTCTCCACTCGACTAGCAGGCTCCAGCGGGATCGTCCCCCTCCTCTAACGAACGATCCTCCCGCGTGATCACTTCCTTTCAATCGTAGCCTTCAGCTCGTTCCTCCCAGTTTCTTTCTGCTTCCATTGATTGACCCTACCCGTACTCGACATCTCCAAGCGATTCCCTCCCTGCGATCGTCTGCCGCACTCGATTCAAGCGTCGCACTCCTCCCTGAGCTCCAGTCCCAGTCCGCCTTTTCCTTTCTCTTCCTCCAACATCAGCCGCCCGGAGCAGCTCTCTCAAATAGCATACTATACGCCCACTCCGCGATGCCTACTCCGTTTCGAAGCGTTGCGCACTTAGCTCCTCGAGCCAACCGCCTTTCCCTCCTCAAGCCCAATGCCAAAGAGCAACAACAGCCTTCCAATTTAATTTGAGCAACAAGCCAACCACAACCTTCCAATTTAATTGGAATTGATAATTAATTATTTAACCTATTAATTACAATATACATTAAGCAGAGTGTCACTAATGAGACCATCCTTTGTTCGATGTTGTGGAAGATGATGGAGTCATTTCAAGCTTCCATATCTCATCTCAACGGCAAAATCGACCAATTGGTGACTTCAAGACCAAGATTGTCAAGATCGCGATCCAGATCATAGAATCTTACGATCCTACGATCCAGATTTTGTAAATCAATCCCGATTTTGTAAAGCGATCCTCAATCCAATCCTACCATCTGATCTGATCCAACCTTAAAAAGAACTCATCTAGGAACTCGATCCTAACAACCTTGTTCAAGACACTTCGGGCCAGCTAATTGCGTCGAGACCACCTATACCACTACTGAACCATATCAGCCATCCTCTTGATGCACCTTCCACCTCCACTGACATCGCCGCATCTTCCGTCGTCAGTCCCTGCGGTTGTGACTTCTATGTCGGCAATGTCAGCCCTGCTCTACCAGCCCAGTCAGCCACCTCGCCGCCTATTCTCCAGTCGCCTACTCTGTGGGCCCCTCTGGATCGGTTCCTCCTGCCATCCATTGTTCCCCTGACAGCCTTACAACTACATTACGTCGTCGGTCCGTCGGTTCCGACAGACGCTTCCCTTTCGTCGCTCCCTTCACTGTAGCCATCGCTAATCACTGCCACCCCGGCCACCGCGACGCGCTATCAGGAACTCTTATGGAGCACAATAAAGGAGTAAGAGCATCGAATCATCCAAGATGGTTCGATCTTGAAGACAAGCTCGATTTCATAGATGGGTGGAGTGTTATGGGTCCAGTCGTCAGTTATCTTATATTATTATTATTATTACAGTATTGTATACTTTTGAGTCGAGTCATTGTATCGAGTAGAGTGTATGGAATCAAGAGTCGTAGTCATAGTCCTCGCTATTAGAGTAATTGAGTTTTAATATCGTCTCATCTATTGTTGTATTTACAAGTATGTCATTCGGGGTCCTACATATGTGAGCTCCTTGTCGTGTAATCAAGAAAAACAATGAAAAAAAAAATCTCTCTCTAATTCCTCTCCATTTCCTTGAAGCCCTCTTACCTTTAGGGTTTTCCTCTTCCTCACCAACAAGCTTCTTCTTTCTCTCGTTTACCTTCATTCTAGGACTTGCCCTTGTATCCTCACCCCCATCGATCACCGACCAAAGAAGCACATAGCACCCTCATGTCGAATCCACCCATAATTTTGTTATTTAAGGGATGACTATTATCTTTTTAAAATGTTTATTACATGTCATTCATTAATTAGTAAGATATTATCACATATGATATATATGATATCCTAATATATTCCTACATTATTAACATAACTATACTATTAAATAAAAAAATAACTCATTGCTATAGTTAGGGGTGACCATTTTAATTGAAAATCGATAGTCGCTAGAAAATCGCTTGAGTTTTTATTCGAATCGAACACAATAAAAAATTTAAATCAAATTGAATCGAATCAAAATTAGCTCGAAATTGATTTCGAGTCGATTTTGAGCACCATATGAATCGCTCGATTATTGATTCGAGCCGACTTGATTTAAATATTTATTTAAATTTCAAATTATAGAAATTCGAGCGACTTAAAGTCAGTCGTCAAAGGGCTATTAAATTCCACTTTCCAAAGCAGCAACATAGCCTAACTATTTTTCTATCAAATCCTCAAGTTAAAAGCCAACTTGGTCATAAATTCCACTTTCTAGAGTAGCAGCACAGCCTAACGCCTATGACCTATCTACTTTTCTGTCAAGACCTAAAGCCAAAAGCTAACTTGACAGTAAACATGCCTTCATCAAAACTTCTACCCAATCGGACGGTCATAAATACTTCATCATTTAATTTGGCAGTAATAAGCCGTCAGAAAATAATTTTATTAAAAATTAATTAATTTTGAGCCGAATCGTAATTTATTCGAGTCGGCTCGAAATTGATTTTGATTTTGAGTCGATTTCGAGCCGACTCCGAGTAGAAATTTTCGATTTCGCGTCGGGCATCGACTTGATATCATCAAGCCATGTAGCAATGAAAAAAATGTTATTCCGCCAGACATGTGCCAGAATACACTTAAATTACCCAGCATTCATGGTCAAGTGGGTCAACAACGAATTGAAGCCCATTTGCAAGAGAAAGTTGTGGAGGACAATTGAGAGGAGATTTCCAAACAAAATTGAACCTAAAACCAAATAGTTCGTGAATGTTAGAAACCACGGTGGGGCCCATTTGAGGGGGGCACGTGAAATCCAGATCCGTGGCCGACTGCAGTCGTGGCAGGCATCCCCAACCAAATCACCCAGGATGAATTTAACCGGGGTAGGTTGTTGGGAGCCGGGATCGAACCCGGGACCTCCCCTTTATCAGGCTACTATCTCATGTCCTGATACCCAACTGCACTGCAGTGCAGTTGGGTATCAGGACTTGAGATAGTAGTCTGATAAAAGGTCCCGGGTTCGATCCCGGCTCCCAACAACCTACCCGGTTAAATTCATCCTGGGTGATTTGGTTGGGGATGTCTGCCACGACTGCAGTCGGCCACGGATCTGGATTTCACGTGCCCCCCTCAAATGGGCCCCACCGTGGTTTCTAACAAAAGATGGCCATCTTTTGTTAGAAACCACGGTGGGGCCCATTTGAGGGGGGCACGTGAAATCCATCTGTGGCCGACTGCAGTCGTGGCAGGCATCCCCAACCAAATCACCCAGGATGAATTTAACCGGGGTAGGTTGTTGGGAGCCGGGATCGAACCCGGGACCTCCCCTTTATCAGGCTACTATCTCATGTCCTGATACCCAACTGCACTGCAGTTGGGTATCATGACTTGAGATAGTAGCCTGATAAAAAGGTCCCGGGTTCGATCCCGGCTCCCAACAACCTACCCCGGTTAAATTCATCCTGGGTGATTTGGTTGGGGATGCCTGCCACGACTGCAGTCGGCCACGGATCTGGATTTCACGTGCCCCCCTCAAATGGGCCCCACCGTGGTTTCTAACAGTGAACAATCCGGGAATCGATTCGATTAAGATTCGCATTTTTTGAATTTGAATCAAGAGATTTTAGAATCTGAATAACATTATCTTTGTAAAAAGGATTCGCGAGTAGTTTATAAATAGTAGAAAAATATAATTTAATATAACTAATTAAACTCTTATAACCATAATATAAGTTACATATATGTGGTATATTACATATATGCCAGAATCTGAATTTGAATCCAAATGCAAAGCTAAGATTTCGGGACGAATCCGAATTCAAATACTCGAACGAATCCCAATCCAAATATATGCAGTCTATCACAGTTTTGACTTTGATTGATGTGTTATTCGATTTGGTTAGTGAACACACCTAGTTGGATCTCTAATCTTATAAAGAGTTAAGTGCTTACTTAAAATGAGGATGTGGAACTAAAAGGTAAGCTTTTTTTCCAATGTTTGATTATAAATATAGCTTATGATATCAGTATACAATAATATATATAATAACTTATAATATCATATAATAAAATAATATATAACTTTATGTTGTTATATAAATATGTTAGAAAAGACATTGTAAAGGCCCACCTAATGGCTCATTTAGTCTTTCTTTTCTCTTATTGTATTAGTCACACACAATGTATATGAGACTCCTCTCTCTTTCTCCCTCCTACATATATGTACTCATACATTGTATTTACAACAGAACAAGGATATACAAGGTCGACTGGTTTTCCTTCATTGATCGTGCTCTATTCTCTACATGGTATCAGAGCCACCGGTCCTTCTTGGGCAGTCTCTGCTTTCTTAACTGCCACCCCTTGGGCAGTCTCCTTTCTTCTTTTTGCGGGCTCAGCGAGTTCCTTCTTGTCGGATAGAACTCCTATATCTGCTCGGTACTCGACGAGTTTTTTTTTCCGCAAGCTCGGCGAGCTGCCTCCTTGCCGGGTAGATTTTCTTTCTATCCGCTCAGTCCTCGACGAATTCCTCTCTTCTCTCCTCCTGATTCTCGTGTCTTTTCACTGCCTTTATAGCCTCTGCTGCTGGGATCCTCCTCTCTGCCCTCCCGCGATCTGGTTTGTTGAGTCTGCTGCAGTTTCTTCTTCTTGATCGCACGGGTTATACCTCCTAACCGCGGCGGGTTGTCTTCTTACTCGCGCGGATTTCTTCATCTTCTTCGCGCGGGTTGTCTATTTTGCCCGCGGTTGCTCTTACTTCCCGGCATTTTTGCTGCTATTCACCAACCTCTTCTCCTCTAGTCGTTGCGGTCTCTTCTCTTCTAGCCGCTGCTTGCTCTTGCTCCTGCAGCCCGATCTTAGTCGTTGCTCGCCAGCCTCTGTCTTCTTACTCGCGCGGATTTCTTCATCTTCTTCGCGCGGGTTGTCTATTCTGCCCGCGGTTGCTCTTACTTCCCGGCATCGCCACTTCTTCCCTCTAGTCGTTGCGGTCTCTTCTCTTCTAGTCGCTGCTTGCTCTTGCTCCTGCTGCCCGATCTTAGTCGTTGCTCGCCAGCCTCTGTCGGTTGTGCTATCGCGCGGACTTCTCTTGTCGCGCGGTGTCTTCTTGTCGCGCGGACTGACCTTGTCGACCTACTCTTGTCGCGCGGTCTACCCGCTGCGTGCCTCTTATCGGCTTCTCTATCAACTCGCACAGTCTATCTACTGGCGCGGTATGTTCGCTCAACCTCTCGTGGTCGTCGCCTCTGCTGCTCGCCCCGGTCTCATGGTCGCCACCTCTGCGAAGCGTAGTCTATCTACTCGCGCGGTTTGCTCGCCCCGCCTCTCGTGGTCGCCACATCTGTTGATTTTCAACTTACCTGCTGCGGTCTTCTCTCTGCTTGGCATGGTTCGACAAATTCAGTAGGGTTGTGCGAGAGGTTGATTTTACTCGGAGCTCGGTAGAGTTCTCTCTGTTTACTCGACGTCACACAACAGGCATTGTTCTCCTCTTGGTGTATGTCGACGACATCCTAATCACAGGCAGTGACTCAAAGGGAATACAAATGATCAAACGGCACCTGAGCTCTGTTTTTCAAACAAAAGATCTGGGGAACCTCCGATACTTTCTCGACCTTGAGATCGCGAGACATCTGGATGGCCTTGTCCTATGTCAACGGAAATACTGTCTCGACCTCCTTCAGGATATCGGTTACTCTAGATGCAAGCCGACCAAAACTCTCATGGATGTCAATCATAAGCTTTGTGTTGGGGGCTCAGATACAGATCCACTCCTTTCAAATCCAAAATGCTATCGACGTTTTGTTGGAAAACTGATTTACCTAACGGTAACAAGACCGGGCATATTCTTTGTTGTTGGAGTTGTCAGCCGGTTTATGCACTCTCCTCGGATGTCTCATTTACAGGTCGTCGAACGCATCCTGAGGTACCTAAAAACAGCCCCTGGTCAAGGGCTGGTACACAAAACCTACTCTACTCCTACTCCAACTCTGGTTGCGTATTCAAATGCAGATTATGTTGGATCCCTGGACGATCGACACTCTATCAGAGGATTTTGTACATACTTGGGAGGACATCTTGTTACCTGGCGCAGTAAGAAACAAGTTGTGGTTGCTCGATCTTCAGCTGAAGCTGAGTACCGTTCAATGGCGTCTGTTGTATCCGAGCTTACGTGTCTCGAAAGCCTTCTAGGAGATATGGGAGTAAAATTTTCCTCACCAACTACCTTACTCTATGATAGTCAAGCTGCTATACACATAGCTAAGAATCCGGTCTTCCACGAAAGAACAAAACACATTGAAGTTGATTGTCACTTCGTTTGTGAGAAAGTTCAAATGAAGAAACTGGAATTGAGACATGTTCTGACTACTGACCAAGTCGCAAATCTTCTTACTAAGACCCTGCCAAGTACTCTATTCTATAAGTTCTTATCCAAGCTTGGTGCCTACGACTTGTACGCTCCAGCTTGCGGATGAGTGTTAGAAAAGACATTGTAAAGGACCACTTAATGGCCCATTTAGTCTTTCTTTTTCTCTTGTTGTATTAGTCTCACACCATGTATATGGGACTCCTCTCTCCTTCTCTCTCCTATATATATGTACTCATACATTGTATTTATGACAGAACAAGGATATAAAAGGTTGACTGGTTTTTCTTCATTGATTGTGCTCTTCTCTACAAAATATAACAATTTTATGTTGTTATATAAATATAATGTAACTTAAGTTATTATATAAACAGATAAACTATATATATAACTTATGATAAAATGATATATAACAATATAAATATAACTTTACCGTTGTTATATAAATATAACCCTTTACGTTGTTATATAAATATAATATAACTTAAGTTATTATATAAATATAATATAACTTAAGTTATTATATAAAGTATATATATAACTTATGAAAATATGTTATAAATAAATATTTGTAATATAATATAAATAACACTTATGATAATAAGTTATAAATAAATAATATGTAATATAATATTTATATATAATATAAAATGTATATATTTATATATAATAACCTATAATATCTTATTCGATAAAATAATATAAAATAACTTAACCTTGTTATATAAATATAACTTTACGTGATTGCATAAATATAATATAACTTTTGTTATTATATAAAGTAAAAAATATAACTTATGAAAATAAGTTATAAATAATTCGTAATATAATATAAATATAACTTAAGAAAATAAGTTATAAATAAATAATGTGTAATATAATATTTGTATATAATTTAAAAATAAAAAGGAACTTAAATATACATTAAAATTTTAAAAATACAAAAATGAACTTAAACGCTCTTGGGCGGGCTTTGCCCGCATCAACGCGCGCTTTACACGCATTCAAGCGCACTTTACACGCATTCAAGCGCGCTTTACACGCATTCAAGCGGGCTACAATCATAAGTTGTATAAATATAACAACTTTAAGTTATATAAATATAATATAACTTTAGGAGATTATATAAATATAGTATAACTTAAGTAATTAAATAAATATAGTATAACGTAAGTAATTATATAAAGTATATATATAACTTATGAAAATAAGTTATAAATAAATATATGTAATATACTATTTATATATAATATGCAATGTATATATTTATATATGATAACTTATAATATTTTATTTAAAAATATATATATAATAACTTAACGTTGTTATATAAATATAACTTTACGTGATTGCACAAATATAATATAAATTATGTTATTATATAAAGTATAATATAACTTATGAAATTAAGTTATAAATAATGTGTAATATAATATAAATATAACTTATGAAAATAAGTTATAAATAAATAATATGTAATATAGTATTTAAATATAAATTTTTTAAAAAAAATGGAACTTAAATATACATAAAAATTTTAAAAATACAAAAATAAACTTAAATGCTCTCGGGAGGGCTTTGCCCGCATCAATGCGGGTTTCACACGCATTCAAGCGGGATCCGCAATCATGGAGTCCATGTGACGCCAGTGCGATGACAGTGCGATGCCAGTGTGATACCAGTGCGACGTCCGTGCTCGCTGCTCTCGGGTTGTACCGTGTACGGGATTCGCTTGCAATCGACATGAATACCCCTAACCCCTCCCTCCTGAGCACCTCACGTCGGTTGTTGCTTGATTTCATAACACACTTGGGGGAGTTGCGAGCGTCGTTGTGGGAAATCCGCACGCCTAAGAGCAGGTGAGCACGGGCGGGGGTATCGTCGTGGCCGGGTAGTGTTGCGCGGAGCACGGGGGTCCAGCATGCACTGTCACTAGTGATTAAATAACTTTTTAATTAGAAAGAATGGGTCCTTTTTAAAATCCGACATACAAGATGGCATAAAAGAGAATAAAATAAGAACCCAAAGAAGTAACAGGGAAGTCATATTCTGGAAGGAATAGAATGACTATAAATCGGAAGGAAATTTAAGTAAGCCCTAAAATTGCATTGCATAAAGAGAACTCTCATTTAAAAGAAAATAGAAATTACAGGCTAACAAATGGATAACAAAGTGTAAATAAATTAGTTAGATTTCTTACGTAATTACTAAACTTAATGAGAATAATGAAATCTAATTGACAACAAAAAAACGTAATGGCCATGAAAAAAAATTTATTTCCCCACCCCTCATTCTAATGGGGAACAGCCCGCCCAACCCGTTCGGGTCTACTCACGACGACCTTGGGCGCAATAACAATCTGGACCGCTCATTTTGAGCGGCTTGCCGACCATAGTATTTTTGTCTCTTGTCGTTTTTTTGTTTCGAGTTGTATTTTATGTATTTTTTTGAGTTGGAACATTCAGCCAATCCGTCTGTAGCCCTGAGGGCACTCAATTTGGGCATTAAAGGATTAAAGCTTAGAAGTCATCCTTTGGTCATCTCGGTGTAGAAGCCGAACCCCGGGCCTACCCCCTCCATTTCCCTACTCCCCTCGGCCAGCCCCTATCATACCACCCACCCCCCACCCCCCCCCACCCCCGGCCGGCCACTCCATCACCCCCTCCTCCACAAGAAACTGCCAGGCGCCAGCCAACCTCCTCTTCCCCTGTAAATAGTCCGCCCCCTCGCATGTATCTTGCCGTGGAACCCTCCTTCACCTAAACACCCACCTCCTCTCTCCTCCAAAAACAGCCAGCAACCCTTCTCCTAAAACCTCTTCCCAAGTTCACAGCCACTACCTAAGCCCCATAACCTTCCCCTTCCTCTGCTAATAGCAATCGGCCACCTCCAATTCCCCATTTTCTTGCCATGGAACCACCATCACCACCATCCCCCACAAAAACATCCCCCTATACCTCATAAACACATCTCCGGCAATCACCGGAGTTCGTCTCCAGCACCTACGGTGGTCCTATACCTCTCACACTTATTTTCATCATTTAGTATTTTCAGGTGATCAACGGAAATCGTCTCGACCACCATCGCCACCGGCAGCCACCTCCGTCCACCACCAACCACTTCCACTACCATTACTAACCACCATAACTACACACCACTCCCACATTTCCAATTTCCTAAACTATAGAAATTAACTCCTAAAGTTAAGGATATAACCACCCCTTTCCCAACTCCCTCCCATTTCCAAGTCCACTACTCCCACAATTGGCCTCCGCCCCTCCGTCTATTCCCCATTCATTCCCACGTGAAAATAACCCCACTTCCCAATTAATTAACCCCGGCTCCAGCTCCCTCTGCATTGCTGGACCGAACCCCTCCCCTGTTTCTTGTTTCCCTTTTCCCCGTGGGGCTCCCCCGCCACGCTTTCCATAACCGCCTCTTCCCACCCACTTGAGCCTCACGTGGATCCACCCCTTTACTATCCCCTTCAACCAGTAAGGTCTTATTCACTCCCCCCACCCCACCGGCCCACCCCCTCTGCCCACATCCAGCAGTCCAAACTCCCCCAGAATTGCTGCTTGGATGCTGTCCAGCCACCCTACAACAATCCAAAGCTCCGGAAAAACAACCACAACTCTCATACAGCCGCCCTGCCCTCCCTATTGCAGTTCAGACCTCCAGAAAAGAAAATTCCAATTGCTTACTGCTGAAAAATATCTCCCAGCACCATATTATTTGATGTCCCCGTTCCTGGACAGCCAAGTGCAGTTTCTGATAGCTGAAAACCAGAACTGGCAGCCCTCGAAAAGTACATCCAGCCCTCCCCTCTCCTTCATTTGCAAATTCTAAGAAGTGTTGTTATTTTTTTAAGCATTGGGTCTTATTTTTATTCTCTAATTATAGGGATAGTCATTTGTAAGTCTTGTTTCAGTCATTTTTGTCCTTGTGATTTCTCATTTAAATAGTATTTGGTTTTGCACACTTTCACGATCATACTCCTCTCTTGTTTCCTTGATTTTAAATGATTTAATTCAATGATGGAAAGTTTAGTTATATAGTTTATAAATATTATTTTGCAAAGATTGAATTTGCCAGTCACTTGCATTAGCATCTAGCCTTAGTCTTCATTAAAGTCTTACCCTAAGTCACATTCTAATACTTATTAGCCAAAGAAAATTGACCTTTTTTTGTATAAATGTAGTAAAAACTTGCTAAACTATGCTGTTCTAAGCACATAGTCCTGGGAATTGAGTCTTTCCAGTATAAGAGATCTAATATACAGGAACTGCACGTTACCCCAAAGCCAGAAACCCCCCGAAACTTCATCAATCCACACTTTCTGACATCGTCAATAAGGAATCACACCAATTATCCCCAAAATCAACAAGTCATTTGCATCTCTCATTGTGTCATAGCAGCATTAAGCATAACTTTTAACGATTTCTACTGATCCCTTCATCAGCAGTAGCATTTACCAAACATGGACAAAAATTATCTGAAACATACAATACTCATCCACCAAAAGGTTAGATAAATAATAAAATAATCTAGGAAAATAATCGTGCAATAAGTCTCATGGGGCAATAGCAGCAGATAATATTACCTAAAAAATATACCCTAAAGCCATACATAATTAGGAAGAAAAACAACACCATCCTATATTAGGTAACTGATGGACCTCATTAGATAACAAATGCTTACCGAGCAAGAAGAGTTGGCCCACTTTGATATGCATGAGCACTGGAAGGAATGGTCACAAGTAGTGGAAATGATGTCAATCATCTCCTGGTCCAGCCTTTCTAATTTATTGGATATGAGATGAGCAAACGTGTCAATTATGCTACAGTTATGTTAAAAGAGAAGATGTCTGAATCTCAAGTATTTTAATATGAACCAAACCATGAAAACCGACGGATACAAATAATCTAAAAAATTATAAGGAAGTGAAAAACAAAATTGTAGAATACAGAATGCTATGCCATTTTCTCTCTTTGATGACTCAACTAGTGGTGTAACAAATAATTTTGACAATAAAAGAAAGTTCTCAATTATGTATCAGTAATGTCATTAAACATTCCAGACAGTTTTTGTATTAGAATTGAAGACATATTTAGTCCAAGTAGTACAGATCGACAATCATATTCCCATATAGCTAAGGTAAATAAGGGTAGGTGCGCTAGCAATTTAAAACTGTCATCGTTGGCCCCAAGCTTGTTGGGTGAGAAAGGTTGGCGTCTTGGCGATTTGCAGTCAGTCAAGTCAATTGCAAGGTCAGGCCGGGGCTAATAGGAGGATCGAGCTAGCCTACCTAGGGATACCCTGACAATAGAACCCGATGCATCGTAGCCCTAGAGAACTTAATGACAAGGCAGTTAATTAAAATGGCATTAATAGCATCCATAAATGGCTATACGAGATTTTCAAAAGAAGGATTGACTGACCGAAGGATTTGGAGGAGGCGATATATTAGGCTTTTTGTATACCGCAAATGGCTTTTCATATCTAGCGAAGAATTCAAGATCATGGACTCCAACTCTGCACTAGATCTTGTTGCTATATGATGCTTCTTGCACTCACGAGACAAGATTCTCACGAACAGAGGAATAATACCCAAATATAAATCATCTATTAAATCAATTTGCATCAAAAACCATCAACTTTACCATAATCAAAGTTTTGATATACCAACTCTATTCTTGGAGTTCCTATGAGATATTTAAGTATTGATACCAGGGATCCATGTGAGGCACATGGTGAGACCATAAACCAATTAACAATGCTCATTGGAAAAATTTATTTATGGCTGTGTTGTTGTGAGATTGTTTAGCTTACAAACTAACCATTTTCTATCTCTCTGCATCCATCAATAAATTCAAACAAGCTTTCCGTGCATAAGGTATATAGCCTTGTATATATCAGTAACCTCAACTCCCAAAAAGTATCTCAACTTTTAAAGATCTTTTGAATGAAAATGAAGTTGAAAAACACTCTTTCAATTGTTGAATTCAAATATCCCTTTGAAGAATTATGCCATCAACACATACAACAAGGAGAAAACTACTAGCAGTTGTATGACATTGGAACGTTGCTGTGTGCAGATAAACATCAAACCACCTGACACTTTATTAACTCTTGGGAGAATTTTCTAACCTATGTTCTCAAAAATTATTTCATGTTTTTTCATAAGACAAACCATCTGAGAATATTCCCCCTGGGAAATGAATATGGAAAGTGTTCCATATAAACTTCTCATCAAGTCCATACATGGAAAGATATTTGATATACCCAATGGATGTCCTAGCCAAACTTGAGTAGAAGAATAAAAGATTAGCCACATAAAAGCCATTTTGGTAAATGAAGAAAACGTCTCCAACATGCTTGATTGTAGTGCTTCGCAACCAAAAAAGTCTTCAAACAATTCAAAAAAACATCATACTTATCGAAAACCTATAAAGCACAAATACTTCCCCGAAGGCAGCGTATTCGGTACGGATACATATCCAATACCGGTATGTACCCGATACTCAACAGATACACCCATGTGGACACTTGGACTTAGCACATCATTTTGCATATTGTGATAGGAGTCTGTTTTTCTAGAGTAAACAAAAGTTGGCTCGATGCTAGGAAGTGTTGGTATGTCCAATTAAGTTGTATATTTGTACAGAGTAAGTTTTTGGTGCTGGTATGTTTCTGTTATAAGTGTGTGTATTGAACGTGTTGATACGACGCAAGTTATTAACAAAACGTCTAACTTGTCTCTAGACTAACTGGAGATTGAGAATTTTAATCTCTAATAATGAAGTAGACTGGAGTTTAATATTATCTCTTTTGATTAAACATATAAGATGTTAAATTTTGTAATATTTACGAATGCTTAATATTTGAAAACTTCATGTTATGTTGCATTGATTTGTGGACTTGTAATTCAAATTATGATTTATGTTTGATGTTTCAATGTTTTGAGAAATATATATTGCACTTGTGATATATATATATATATATATATATATACGGCGGGCTACGGCGGGCTATATATATATACCTATATATTATATTTTAAAAACTTGCTATACCCGTAACTCATAATCCTGTCACACGTATCCTAGGTTAAATAGGTTTGTTTCGTAGGAATAAATTTAATTGTGGGCCTGGAAATCTGGTGGGCTGAAAGTAATACTGGACTCAAATTCTGATGGCAATCTTTACTAAAATTTTAGGCTTAATTTTGGCCCGCAGATACGTATCGGTACCGGTACCTCGTAATCCCGATACTGATGTGCATACTAGATTATATATATATATTATATTTGATAAGCCTTGTTTAAATAACCCGTATCGTATGTACCTACTGGTGCAACTGCCAGAATGCAGAGAGGTCATCTCCCAAGTATCATTAATCTCAAGGGCATCCATTTCAATCATCAAGGTAAGGCATCATCTAACACGACTAAGCAACTACGTATCAAATAAATAAACAAAAACGGATAATATTGCAATAGAATGGAAAGGAGACACAAATCACGAGGGATATTCGCGCCTAACTTCAAGACCGGTTCCCTCTTGAAGCCCCTCTCCGGAGGAGATATCCCAAAACATAAGAGATTCAAAGATATCTAAGAGTAAGACCTTGTAGTCACTCCCTTATATAGATAGTCAAACGCCACACTTTAGTATTACATTAATGCCCTATTACAAGAAAAATAAACAAATTGCTAAAAGATAAGATGCATAGGGATTGTTGCTGCAACATGTCCATATCATCATCTCTCGGTATTGATAGCCTAATAACAATTTCTAGAATGAATGCTTGGTAACTTGGTTAGTAAAGCTTGAAAACTCAAGGATAATGAATCATAGGAAACATAGCTAGTAATATGATAATCAAAGAAAGTGGATCACCCTTCTGAAGCAGTGAGGCAATACTGTTAAATAAATCTATACAAAAGCTCACGATAAGGCCCCGCTAGAGCCCATTTCATAAATAAATGTAGAAATACTTGCATCTCATTGTGAAAGTAACAGGTGTGTGAGAAATTAATAAAATATTCATTTTGTTTTCTCTCATTTTCGTGTTAATTTACATGGTATCAGAGCCAAGTATTTGATCCTAAAAATATTTCCGCTTTTAGGGAGGGATTACGCTCTTGCTTCGCTTGTTTTTTCTCCCTTCCTGCATAGGTGGATCGGCGGCCTCATTGCTCGAGACCGCGTCTTTGTGCCTCAACACCCACCCGTTCATTTGATTCCCCCTTACCCGATGCATTTATAGCCTTCCCTTGCAGCCTCACCAGAACCCACTAGATTGGCGACTCTTGCGACCTCTCGTGCCCTGACTACTATGGTCGTCGGCGCTCCTACTATTCGCGTAGTATCAGCGTTCTTGCCGCATTTTCAGCTCCGTCTGCCCGCATCACCCGTTCGCAGAACGTCGTGTATGTTTGATTCTTGACCGCTCTTTTCACCGGGTCCCAATCCGCAAAAGTTCAACCACACCTCGGTGGGGTTCCGGTCCACATTGCTTCTAACCGCAACACCTGTTTGTGAAAAAGTCGCTTCTGTTTGCCGCGTTCTTGTTCGCAGGAGCTCAGTCCCACCTCTGTCGAGCTTTCTCAATCTGCAGAGCTCTATTCCTGCTTGCAGAGCTCTGTAGCTGCTCGCATAGCTCTGTAGCTGCTCGCAGAGCTCCTTCTGAACGCAGTTCTCGTCTGCCGCTCTTCGTGTTTGCTCGTCGTGCTCTGATCCGCTAACTCAACTCTGCTCCACCAATCCACTGTTGCACTCCCTCCATCTGCATAACTCTGATCATGATCGCAAAGCTCTTGTCCGCAGAGCTCTACCGAGTTTCTATCGAACCCTCACTGCCCGCTAGAGCTTCGTTTTTGTTTGCCGCACTACTCGCATAACTCGTGTACGTTGAAGTTTGTTTCCTGTGAGATCGCGCACACCATCTCCAGGAACTCCGACGTGACTGTGGTATCCACGTCTTCCCTCCCGTTCAATGAACTTGAATGATGCCCTGTCTCTTCCAGCCCGTGTTGCGATTCCCCTTCCTGAAGTTTGAGATGAGCTTCGGATAACCATTATCTCTTTAGTGGGAAGAACTTTGTTGAGTGGGTTCACTTCGTACGCTGTGTACTTCAAACCAAAGGCCTCCATCATCAACTGACTAAGGCTACACTAACTAAGCCTACCGAGAAATGGCTTCATGATGATGGTCTTGTCCAATGATGGATCCTAAACTCTATGGACAGTAAAACATATCATATGTTCATATATCATGACTCATGAGACAGACAAGGCAATGTGGGATGAACTTCACTCCCTCTATTTAGGAAAGGACAGCCTGCAACACTAGTTTAACAAAGTCGCGGATCTTCAAACGCTAGAATCAAGGATGGATGGAGACTTAACCTCCTTTGTTGTGCAATCCAAAACTCTAATCGGGGCATGGATACAACATCAACCTCCAACAGTGGATATCGTTACCCAACGTGCCCAGAAATAAGTTGTTGGAATCGTCATGAAGATGGTCAGTGTTCCGCCTCATCTCCACGGTGTCCGAGCTCAGATCCTTTCTTCTTCCACCATTCTTTCCCTCTCGGATGTGTGCTCTGTGCATTAAAGGTCACCTCGTCCCATGATGCTCCTGGGACTCTCTCCGACTCTCCTCCAGCAGTCTTCTACATCTCGCCCCACACCTACATCAGCTCGTAGAGCTCGAGCCAGCTCTCGGGGTAGGAGATGCAACAGAATGACTCGTCCCAAAAGTACTCATTGTGGTCGGAAAGGTCATCTTGAAGCGACATGCTATCGTAAGCATGGTATGCCTCCACAACAACATGCCTCCATTGCAGTTAATGCGCCTTCCACCACCCACACCAACATTGATGTCTTGCGCACCAAGCTCCAGCATCTTCAAGGGTTGATCATTCATTCTTCTGGCTCTGTTGCGTCTATCTCCAATGAAGGTATCTCATGTCTCTCATAGTCCAACTTGAATTGTGGATTTTGGTGTCGCACACTATATTACTCTGTAGAAACCGCCTCAGCTTTAAACTCTGCGCATCCCAAGTTCATCACAGTAGCCAATGGTGGCACCACCCCGGTTTTAGAATCTGTTGATGTGTCCCTTACTTCATCTATCTCTCTTCGTTTGGTTCTTTATATTTCGTGCTCTCATTTCAATCTTCTTTTTGTAATCGTCTTACTCAAGACCTTGATTGTTCTATACCCTTCTTTTTATCTTCTTTTGTTGTGCAGGATCGACGGGCGCAAAATATCATTGGTAAAAGGGCGATTATCCAATGGTCCCTACACTCTGGACGTTTCTCCTACTATTCTCTCATTTGTTAACTCAGTTGATTGGCATTGGGGCATGCTCCTCTCCCAATTCTCAAGGAAGCTCTTCCCGATCTATCCCTCACTAACTTTACTTGTGATATTTGTATCTTCGGCAAACAATATCGTTCTTATTTTCTCCCTCAATGCACTTGAACCAATGCTCCCTTTAATTTTGGTCCATTTTAATATTTGGATTTTGGGAACCTTATAAAACGGCTAGGGTTTCTGGATATCATTATTTTCTTATATTTATTGATGATTAATCTCGCATGACATGTGTAACGCCCTAAAAATCTAATCGAGATAACGTTGGCGTGCGCATAGGGGTATCGATCTGCGGTTAGCAGTTTGGGTTGCGAATAACAAATCCGGGTTAGGGTTTTCATATAAAACCTCAAATTCCCCCTTCTAAACCTAACAGCCGCCCCCTCTCTTTCTCTCCCGATCTCCCTCTTTCTCCCTCTCTCTCGATTCCTTCTGCGCCAGCCTACAGGAAGGAGGAGCCGAGTGCCTGATCCTCTTCCCCTCCCCTGTTGCCGGCTAGGAGGAAGAAGCCTCTCTCTTGATCCCTCTTCCTCTCTCTCTCTCTCTGCGCCGCGGGAATGAGGGAGCCCTATTCCGGCCGCCTCCTAGAGGAGGGCATAAAAACCGGGCCTGCCGGGCCGGCCTAGGCCAGGCCTGGAAAAAGTCTGAAAGGCCCGAGCCCGGGCAGGCCCGAGCCAGGCACAGGCCCGGGCTTTAAGGGCGGACCATGCCCAGTTTTTAGCTGTTAGCCCGGCCTGGTGCCCAGCCCGGGCTAAGCCCGGGCTTTGCCCGGGCTTTAGCCTGGCCTAGGACTAGGCCGTGGAAAGTCTGGCCTGAGATCAGCTCAACGAAATCGAGCAGAGCTCGACGCAGAGCTCGACGATTTCGTCGAGCTGATCTCAGGCCAAGGACGAGCTCTTAACGGCTCTTTAAAAAGAGCCGTAAGAGCAACAGAGCCTTAACGGCTCTTTTCCTATTTTCCTGGCATCTTGCCAGGAAATGTCATTTCCTGGCAAGATGCCAGGAAAAAGCCGCAGCCTAGGCAGCCCCTAGTGGCTGCCTAGGCTGCCTTATTTTAAAAAAAATAATTTTTTATTTAAATTTAATATATTTTATTATATATTATATATTATATATTTATTTTATTATAATTTAAAGTTTAAACTATAAATATAACCCCCGGCCCCCGCCCCCCCCCCCCCCTCAATCTCTCATTCTCTCACTGACTCTCTCTCTCTAAAATCTAAATTCTCAAATTTGTCTTCCTCTTCGATGTCAGTGTCCTCGACATCCGTCGCACATGAAATTGTGGAGCACAAGCACACGGCTCCAGTCTGGGAGCACTTTGAAAAAGTGCGTGTGGGCGCAGAATTTAAGGCGAAGTGCAAACACTGCTCCAAACTTCTGACCGTTAGCGGGAATTCGACGCTCGCGCGACATATCAAATCGTGTATGGCTAAACAAGCCCCGAAGACAAGTCAAGCACAAATTGCGGCAGGCAGACAAATTTGGACGTACAATCAAATGCATCAACGAGAGTTGCAAATGGAGAACGTCATCAAACGAGGATTACCGTTCGGACACTACGACAACGATGACGAGACATACTACATATACGCAGGACTTCAACCAAAATATCAGCAGGTAAGTAGATCTACTCTTAAGCGAGATGCATATAAAACTTATTTACAATAGAAACAATATTTAATTAATTATTTTGAAACTTTTGACGATAGAGTTAGTCTAACGAGTGATGTCTGAAGTAGCAACATTAAAGCAGAATTATCGTATATATGTATTACGTGTCATGGGATCGATTCCGATTCGTGGGAGCTAAATAAACGTAATATATGTTTTGAATGTTTTGAATATCCACATACAGGTCAAGCTATTTATCACGTAATTACTAAATGTATTCGTGAATTTAAAATTAAAGATAAAATTATTAGTATTTCTTTTGATAATGCTACTAATAATACGGTAGCAATCGAGTATTTAAAACGAGATTTGAAACCAATATTAAACGGAATTTTTTTTCATACTCGTTGCGTATGTCATGTTTTAAATCTAGTTGTGCGGGATAGTTTAACATATATGGAACATTTTATTAATAAAATTCGTATTATGTTAAAATACATTTACAGTTCTAAAAAACAAAAACAAGATTTTAAAAAATTTGTAACTGCACAAGGTCATAAATTTTTAAAACTTGAATTTGATATGCCTATAAGATGGAATTCAACCTATAAAATGTTAAAACGAGTCGTGCGACAAAAAACGCAACTAATGAAATTTTATAGTATGTTTGAAATGCACGATCTTCAAGATTCTAATTGGGATGTGATTGAAAGTTATATGCATTTGCTAGAAATTTTTTATAGATCAACAACTATTTTATTCGGCGTTTATTATCCGACGAGTCCACTGGTTATCGAAAATTTTGTATTAATTGCAGAAAAATTTAGTGTTTATAAAAAATATGAAAGTTGGCGTCCATTAATTAAAATAATGGAAGAAAATTTTTTAAAATATTATAGAGAAATGTCTGTTATGTTTTCATGCGGCGCAGCTTTAAATCCTTTAATATGTGTAGATGGCGTAGAAAATCTTATAGAAAAATAAATAGCAATTTGAATTTAAATCATGCATCTATGTATTATGATAATGTAAGCGTTTCAAAATTTAATAATGATTTTACCGAATTTTATAATTATTACGATCAGCTATATGGATCACGACCTACAGAAGAAAGCACACAACCTAAAACAAAAGATAGTTTTAAAAATAAAATTTTAGAATTAGCAGCCCGTAAAAAACAAAGAACGTCAAGTACTTTAAATGAATTAGGATTATATACGAAAACACAATTTCAAGATTTTATGAGTTCAAATGAAATAGAAAATTTTGATAATTTAAAATGGTGGAAAAATAAAGTTAATACGTATCCTGTTATGGCCTTCATAGCCCGAGATTTACTAACAATGCAAGCAAGTACAGTAGCTTCGGAGTCTGTGTTTTTTTTAAGTGGCAGGATTCTGAACGAGCAAAAGAGCCGCCTGAGCGACGAGTCTTTGGAAATTTGCATATGTTATAAGAACCACCTGGATGCTATGAAGAGTAGACAACACGTTGCATCGATCGAAGATAGCTCGTCCGAGGTTGAAGAGGAGCTTAGCGGCCTAAATTTGGCCGATAAAGATCAAACCAGAACGACACCTTCGAGTTTCGAGTGATTGAGAGTGCACTTTTTTGTATTTTGAGATTTGAATTTTTTTGATGTTATTGTAAAATTTGAATTTTTTAGATTTGAATTTTTTAGATTTGAATATTTTAAATTTTATTATAAATTTTTTTGAGGTTATTGTAAATTTGTAATTGTTTTTTAAATAATAATGCAATTGTTTTTTTTTTAGATTTTGGCCTAAATTAATAATGATAATTTTATTTTAGAAATAAATATTTAATTAAAATAATTATTTATTTATTTAGTCGGGCCAGACCAAGGCCCGGCCTACAGGGCCTAGACAGGCCTCCTCACGAGGAGGAGGCCTGAGCCCGGCCCGGGCCTGGCAAAAACCAGGCCCGGGCCCAGGCTTTTTTGAAAAAGCCCGGGCCTGGCAGGCCCGGGCCCGGCCTGGGTCTGCCAGGCCTTATGCCCACCCCTAACGCCTCCTGTAAGGAGAAGCCCGCCTCCATCTTTCTCACCCCTGGCCGACTGGAAAGAGGAGCCGAGCAATACATCTCCCTCTCCCCTCCTCACCGAGCCGAGGAAGGCCGACCTTCCTCTTCTCCTCTTGGCCAACCAAGAGGGGTAGGGTTTGGGCTTGGACACTTTGAGAGAGGCCAACCGGTGGTGTCATAAGAACATCCCCTTCGGAGCTCGGACTGGTGCGTGGACAGTCACTACGAGAGTTGTTCGTGAGTCAATGACCGAGTCATGCCTCTGAAACGCACATCAAGGGTAACAACTTTCTTCTTGGGCAGGTGAATCCCTTAATTAGCATATTTGCATGGAAGCCCCTCTCCACCGACGGGTGGGGGAAGGGTGCTCTCCGACGGGTCGATGTTTACAACCCCACTATTAATTGCATTAGCACCGGAAGCGCGATTACGGTTTAGGCATGCTGTGTGAAGCCCATCCGGACATGTTGGTCTGGATTGATGATGTTCTGAGGTTCCCGGAGAAGACTCAGTGGAAGTTGAATATATTGGAATGGGGGTCTGTCTGGGGCGGCAGTTAGTACTGGAGGTGTGCTCCAGGAAACACCCTAAAGTTTGCACGAAGTTGTTGGATCGTCGGCATTAACTCCCAGGGAGTTTTGTCGTGTTTGTGGGATGCCCGTCTCTCGGAGACCGTAGGGCTAGTGTGTGAAGTTGTGTGCATTGTGTGCCCAACTCAGGTGGCTGCGAGTGTCACCCTTATTACATAACAATCGGTTGTGTAGGCAATAACATGCAAGGGGAGTTCGACCCGCGTCGTGCGTGTTGGGTACGACGATTTGAGCAACGGGCTTGACTGAACTGTACCTGCACTATGTGGTGTAGTTCGACTACCTAAGGAAACTGGTGGGTTGCTACAGGCATAGGAGAGAGTCGAGGACCTTAAGTCACGGCTAGCGAATGCTCAATATATTGTCATTCAATCCAGGACTGAGGATGGTGGTGGGACCCGGGGAAGTTTGGTACACCGATAAGGTGCCCTGAGTGCACGATACATTGGGCCGGTTGCGCCAACATTTGTGGTGTTTGGTGCTTGAATGACACATTCTAGCTTTATGTGATTATGTTAATTCGCTTGCAAGGAAGAAGCACTGTCACCCCGAGAAAGGGGTGGGGTCATTATAATTTGGTCAGCTCTTCCTGACCGTTGCTTTGTTTGTCACCGTTTGTGGAATGTTTGCTTGCAGGTGCTGCGGAGCCGAGCGGGAAATAGCGGGCTGAAACCTTTCTTGCTGAGCTGGCCCTCGAACGACCAATTATTTGTTTAGTTGTTTTTCATGTGTTGTCGGCCTGCGTGCCGATGTATGCAAACTATTTTATTTAGTTAAACATTATTAATGTAAGGCCTTAAGGCCAAATATGTGTTTGTTGTATTTCATTCCTAGTGTCGTGGTTAGTGGACATTTGCCTTTGGGCGTGGTTTTTATTTAACTCATTTTATCCTTCCGCTAGAATGCAACTCTGTGTTAGGATTCGTTTTCAAAATTTTAAGGGTTTATGGTTTCATTTAGTAAATCTTCCATCTATCTGTTTCATATGACGTGCGGCCCCGGCCGAACCTTCTGTTATATTATTCGTGACGGATGGAGGTGTTACAACGTGGTTGTACTTCGCGATATTTAAGAACTAACTTTTGTATTTCATGCCTTTATTGATGAAACACGTGCACAGTCTTCCAACTCTATTAAAACCCTTCGAACCGACAATGTGCATGAATACACGAGTCATGTGTTTGATAATCTATGTACTGAGTTCGGGATCATCCACTAAACTTCATGTGGTTATACCCTCCAACAAAACGGTGTAGTTGAGCACAAGGATCGTCACCTTCTTAAGGCCACTCGATGACTTATCTTTCAAATGCAAGTTCCCAAACTTTATTGGCAATTTGCGGTTTTTACAACTATCTCATGAATCACAAGTCCTCTTCTATTCTCACTTATGAGACTCCCATTAGTCATATATTTCACTCCACACCTCCCTATCTAATCATGTCCTGCATCCTTGGATGCACCAGCCATGTTCACTATCTTGGCCCTACACCGACAAGCATGCTCCTCGTGTTATCAAATATATGTTCATTGGTTACTCTCGCACCTAGAAAGGTTGTTTAAAATTCTCCCAATAAACGCAAGGTTGTAACATTTGCGGATGTGACCTTCATCGAAAACCAACCTTTCACTATTTTTGTGCGGCTCCTCCAGCACCTCCTGCACTACCGTGCCCTATCATTCTGGTTACTTCTCATCTTCCACTACTCCTCCCAACCCCGATCACCATACCCTCCAAACTATCTCTTCTTTGTGTATACACTCGTTGTACTCCTCATTCTGATGTTTATGGCAGTTACCTCTACTAATGATATCGCACGGCCCGAAGATCCGCCACCAGCGTCTACCGCTCATCTTCGGGCCAATTATGTGCCCTCACATCTCCACTCTCTTATACTATACAAATTTGCAATTACTTTGTCGTTTATTTTCACCCTAAACTCTTTACAGGAGGCTTTCAGCATCTGGGATGGTGGTTGGCCATGAATGAGGTAATGGCTGCCCTTTGGGCAAATCAGACTTAGAATCTTATCTCTCTTCCTCCTGGACAGACTTGCGTGGGATGTAAGTGGGTCTTCGTCATCAAACATGGTCTAGATGGGACGGTTCAACGTCTAAAAGCTCGTCTTGTGGATCGTGGGTTTACTCAACAACACAGACTCAATTATGACCATGTCTTATCACATGTTGCAAAACAAAATATTGTTCGTGCATTGATCTCCCTAGTTGTTCATCGGCAATGGCAGTTGCATCAATTGGACATCAAGAATATTTTTCGCAATGGAGATGTAGTTGAGACTATCTGCATGCAACAACCTCCCGATTTTGAGACCACGGGGGAGTCTCTTGTTTGTCACCTCAAAAAATCTCTCTATAATCTCAAACAGTCTCCTCGGGCATGGTTTGACAAGTTAAGTCGGGTTGTTCGTGATGTTGGGTTTACTCAAATCTCGACAGATTTTTCTCAATTCACTCGACATCGTCCGACGGGCACAGTAATTTTCTTGGTTTATGTTAATGAATTCTGATTACGGGTGATGATCTCAAGAGAATACATATAATTAAGCAACACCTGACCTTTGCTTTTCAAACTAAAGATCTCGAAAAACTTTGGTACATTATTGGTCTCGAGGTAGCTCGACATCCTGATGGTCTTGTCATATTTCAACAGAAGTACTGTATTGACATTCTTCATGATACTGGCTACTCTGAATGTAAGCATGTTGACATACCTATGGAGTCAATCACAAGTTCTGCGCTCATGCCGCCGACTCGAGTCTGATCCTTCCAAACCCACAGTATTATCGTTGTCTTGTAAGGAAGTTGATTTATCTTGCAGTAACAAGACCTGATATATACTTTGTTGTTGGAGTTGTCAGTCGATTCATGCATGCTCCATGAATTTCTCACCTCCAAGCAGTTAAGTGCATCATCTGATATCTAAAGACTAATTCTGAACAAGGGCTTGTATACAATCCCTCTTCTTTCATATCTCTTATTGTCTACTATGATGATGACTATATTGGCTCCTTGGATGATCGTCGTTCCACGATTGGATATTGTACGTACTTTGGGGGACACCTTATTACCTGACGCAGCACGAAGCAGTCTGTGGTTGCACGCTCTTCTGTCGAAGTTAAATATCGTTTAATGGTCTCTGTAGTGTCTGAGCTTAAATGGTTAAAAAGCCTCATAAATGATCTGGATATCAAACTCTCCCCTCCGAACACACTTCTTTGCGATAATCAAGCTACTATACATATTGTCAAGAATCTTGTATTCCATGAACGTACAAAACACATCGAAATTGATTGTCGTTTCATTCGGGAGAACGTTCAACTGAAAAACTGGATTTAAACATGTTCTTGTTGCTAGGCAAATTGTTGGCATTCTTACTAAAGTCTTACCATGTCCGCTATATTATCAGTTTTTATTCAAGCTTGGTGTCTACGATATGTATGCTTCACCTTGTGGGAGAGTGTAAATAAATATGTACAAAGGCCCAACTAGAGCTCATTACCTCCTTAGAATTTAATCTAACATCTTAGAATGAGATTGTGGCCTCTCACCTTCTATATAAATGTACAATACTTGCATCTTATTGTGAAAATATACATGTGTGTGAGAAATTAATAAAATATTCATTTTGGTTCCTCTCCATTCGTGTTAATCTACAAATACGTTCATCAGAGCCTGCTAATGATTATGAGGATGGTGAATTATGGCATGATCTTAAACCCTAAATTCATTTAGCTTTTTAATATGTTTCATGCCATTGACCTTGTTGGTAGTAAGGATTAGAGGGGAAACATCATTTGAAGGAGGTAAGACCAACCCATTTGAAGGAGATATGACTGACTTAGATGACAAAAGAATGATCATTGACCTTGATGATGAAAGACTCCTTCTGTATAGATGGACAAGGATAACTACTCATATTAGATGCACCAGACTAATAGAACTCCAAAGTATCACATATCACTAGTGGGAGATTCGGAATATTAGAATGTTAAATCAAAGAAAATAACATCTTTAGAGAAAAAGGAACAACGAAAAAAAAGACTATAACATTGATATTAGTTATGATATCCTAAGAATATACACTTCAAGGATATAGATTAAAATTTATAAAACTTGGATACAGTTGATAAAACAAACTCACACATCAAACAAATTTGGGAGGTGTGCAGAAAGATAATTCTTTAGGAAGCTCCACTTGAAGAGGAGTTCGCATGTTAAGAAACATAGACAACATCACATTATAAGGTTACATGTGATAAGAAGATCGTCTTCCAATAAACATATAGGCGCATTCATTTGAAAATCATAGACCTGTTCATCATTAATGAGTATTTTTTTAAGCTTTGCTACTCCATTTGAGTTGGAGTCTGAGCACGCGAAGTTTGAAGGATAATACTATTCTACTTAAAATGAATTTATAATTGGGGGAGTGGTTATTTTCAGGAAACTTAACATTGTGTTATTTAGGATCTTATCACGGTGAATATGACCGATGAAGTTGTTGCAGTTGAAGGTATTGACTACTTAACAACTAATACATGTGGTATCAATTCTTTTTTTCTTCAGTATTTGTTGTGTTGAATTCTAGCGACATGTCCAATATTGGATGGATATTGACGAAGAACCAATAATGAGCAGAGTTTTTCTAAGAAAAATGGGGTGTGGTCAAGCGGTAAGGCAACGGATTTTGGTCTCATTGCTCAAAAGTTTGAATCCTTCAGTGTGAAGCATGAGAAGTCCTATCAACTGATGTCACTCCAATACCATTCCACTTCTCACTATCCACTAATGTTCCCCTATAGGGTAAAATTCCAATCCACTAAGGTCTCCCCTCAAGAGCATTCTATCATTTTCACAAAGACTCTGTATCTCTCTGCTATCCCATCCACTTTAGTCCCCGCAATAGGTTCAAAGTGCTATCCACTAAAATCACACAAATAGGGTAAAAACTCTATCCAATAATGTTCCCCTATAGGGCCATGCCCTTTCTACTTTGCACTAGGTTCCCTATGTTGGTGTAAAGCAAGAGTTTCTTTAGCGTTAAGCACCAAGTTTGCTATGCAACCTTTCTTCTGAATTCTCATAATCATATCTTTCTTCTCATATCATTTTGTTTTGGTGTCTAATTAGATTGACATATTGACACTCAGTGTATGTTCAGACTACTCCATATTTGTTACACAATCGCATATGGAAGCCGCCTTGAGACACTCATCGTGGAATTTAATATTATTAATTATGTTGACATTAATTAATTATTATTAATCAATATTAATTATGATTAGTTGTCTTCTCTTATGATCTTATCTTATGTGTCCTCCCTCATCTATATAAGGGGAAGGGGTATGTGGGTTGGATTATCTTGGATGTAATAGATAGTTTGGGCACTCATTTGGAGAGAAGGTTCTTGGAGGATCCAACCCCTTTGAGCTTGGTCAGAGCTTGCTTTGGATTGTATCTTGTGTTCACTTCAATTAATAAATATTGTATTTTCTTTGTTTGTACATCTTCGCTACGCATAACAATGGTCTGACTTGCCACCCCAAGCCGGCAGGATCATGTCACGATGGACACCCGCCTCAACGTCATTAAAAGCCGCCTCAGCGAATAGTACAACCTCCTGGTGTCCCTCCACGCGAGTCGACAACGTATCACAGAGTCACGGCTCGTGGGGACTGTCCTCCGCCGCTTCCTCTCAGTTTTCAGACAATGCGGCACCCGCCGTTCCACGATCGTTGTGCGCCACCACCAGTGCTGACGTTATTGTCGCCTCAATTGGCGCTGCTTCCCGACCTCACCACTCACAGGCCATTGAATCCGCAAGGAGGCCTCTCAGTTGCAACGATCGCAACCTGCGCGGGAGCCTCCGCCTATCACCTTCGGTGCCCACCCCTGGCACACTCTAGACCGGCACGCCTCCTTACGCCACCCTCCCTTTTCCCTCTCGAGCCCCCCTGCACGCCTAGCGCTCTTGTCGGGTTCCGCAAGACTGTTGAGCCTTTCCTTTGCCTTCCCATTTCACGTAGTTTAGTACCTTGCCTTCCTGCCACACCTTTTCAGATGTTTCATGCACCCCACGCGAGCCTCCTCTCTCCCATACCGCCAGCTACCCCTCTCCACTAGCTACCAAATTTTACTTTCTTCATTTCCTCTATTGTACAATCATCTACATTGACATTTCACCACACCATCAAACCACGCCTCCTCTTTTCTTTTCTTTTCTTTTCTTTTATTTTCTCTAATTGCCACCCCCTACATTTACCACGTATCTCATATTAACCCCTAAACCTTTAATTATTGTGAGTATTATTTTATTATCACCAAACATCCCAATTCCCAAAAATATCATATTTTGCTTTTCACAACTTCTCCACGCAACTCATCTTTGCTCCTATGTTTTGTTGCTATTATTAAAGCTCTCGCTTCCTATTGGAGGCTCGACCTTGAGGGAAAGGTTGATTTTCAAGGACGATGGTATGTTACACAATCACATATGGAAGTCGCCTTGAGACCATCATTGTGGAATTTATTATTGTTACATATGTGATTGTTTAACATACCATCGCCCTTGAACATACCATCGCCGACGAAGGGTCCTTGGTTTGGTTTCACACGGCTCCTTGAGGCGTGTGGAGCCGTGTGAAACCAAACATACCATCTTTGGTTTCAAGCTTGCGATGCTTCCTTGAACAGTCATCCTTGTTTTGGTTTCACACGGCTCCTTGGATTCAAGCTTGTCCTTGGAATTTATTATTATCACCAAACATACCATTGGCCCCTTTGAGATTTTCAAGGGCGATGGTATGTTACATAATCACAGTCCTTGGTTTCCTCCAACCGCGTCCTTGGTTTCACTCCCTCGTCAGGGAGTGAAACCAAGGACGCAGTTGGAGGATCGCCGACGAAGGGTTTCAACTGGGACACGTGGAAGACGTCGTGAATCTGAGCGTCGGCGGGGAGGTGGAGACGATAAGTCACGTCCCCGATGCGGTGCAGAATCTCGAAGGGGTCAAAGAACTTGGGTCCCAGCTTCTGGTAGGCTCCCTTTGAGACGATAAACTGGCGGTAGGGCGGCGTTTAAGTCATACCTAATCCATGGGAGTGAAGAACAACTCGTGATAGCCTCGGTTGTGAACGGTCTCCATCCGCGCCTGAACCTAAAGAAGGCGGTCACGCGCAAGGCACAGAATCTCATCGCCCGTGCGTAGCTCAGTGTCCACAGCGACGCAACGAGCGGAGGCGCAAACATAGGTAAGGAGGAAGGGACGGTCCCATTCGTAAATGAGGTTGAAAGGGGTGGTCTGGAGAGTCGTGTGGCAAGAGTTTTTGTAGATATACTTTACCCACAGGAGCCAACGGGCCCAGTCCTTGGGGCAATCCCCAGTAAGGCAGCGGAGGTACATCTCGAGCGTCTGGTTGACCACCTCGGTCTGGCCATCTAACTGAAGGTAGCAAGCGGAAGAGAGGGGGCTTAGTACCACAGAGGGTGAATATTTCCTGCCAAAACTGAGAGGTCGAGATCTTGTCCCCGTCGGACACAATGCTTTATGGTATGTTGTGGAGGCGTAACACCTGGTCAAAGAAGGCACGGCAATGGTGGGGCCGGTGATGGAGCGGCTCATGGCAAGGAAGTGGACGCCTTTGGAAAAACGATTGATGACCACGAAGATGACAGAGTGGCTCCGAGAAGGGGGCAACCCTTCTATGAAGTCCATCGAGATTTCTGCCCAAATCTGTGTCGGAATCGGAAGGGGTTGCAGGAGACTAGCGAGCGAAAGAGACTTTATCACATTGCGCGGACAAATCAGGAAGGCGGCAATAAATGTCTAAACACTCTGTTCAAATCTCTACCAAAAGAACTTTGTGCGCAGGCGCTGAAGGGTTTTGTGGATCCCTTCATGTGTATGATTATGGACGGCCGTCAGAATGTCTGGAATCAGCAGAGAAATTGCGGGCTCAAGTAAAAGTGGTCAATGCACAGGATGAGGCCGTCACGGACTGTCCAGTGTGGCGGAAGGCGCCTGTTAAGCAACTACTAGAGAGAAGGGAGATCTAGAGAAGAAGACAACTAGGGTTAGAAGGAGGGAAGAAAATACCTTGTAAATATCTTGCTTGCCATCCAAAGAGGGGTTCTGGGTTATATATACCCGGAACCCAGGAGGGGCCGGCCTAAAGGGCTGGCCGGCCCCAATAGGGGCTGAACCAAACCGGTTCAGCCCCAATTCGGCGGTCTTCAGAGAGTGGGGGCTGAACCGGATGGTTCAGCCCCGTTGTTATCACCTTCCTGTCGTCCCCGACGCTTGTATTGTCTTCCAAACAGCCGCGACTTGGCCAAGAGCGTAACATTCCCTTCCCCATCAACAACCAGCTTGTCCCCAAGGTGGTAGTCGGGATAAAGCTCCTTGAAATCGAGCAGATCAACCCAAGAATTGTGTGCCTCGGAGAAGTTCTTCCACTTGACCAACAGCTCTGGTCGGTACTCTGCACCCCGTTGTTTCCACTTGAGCAACAGCACGGCCTCCGGAAGGGGGCGAAGCTCGCCCGCACCGGTGACGTTAGGTAAAAGAGCACTTGGTTGCACAGTGGCACCCACCTTTCGTTTAAGCAAGGACACATGAAACGTCGGGTGGATGCGGGAACCCGTAGGAAGATCTAGCTTGTAAGCGACCGGCCCCACACTGCTGAGTACCCAAAAGGGGCCGTAATATCGAGGAGATAACTTCTGGTTGAAGCGACGAGCGACAGACAATTGACGGTACGGCTGGAGCTTGATGAAAACTTCATCACCAACTGCAAATTTCCGCTCCTTGCGATGCTTATCGGCGTGGAGCTTCATACGGTCCTGGGCCATACGGAGGTTGTCGCGTAGTGTGACCAGCATGCGGTCCCGATCGCACAGAGCTCTATCAACGGCGGGCAAAGCCGTGCTCCCCGGCTCGTAGCTGCTCAAGGTCGGCGGAGGACGGTCGTAGACAACCTCAAAGGGGTCATTTGGCTGGCAGAATGATAAGACGTGTTGTAACAGTACTCCGCCCAGTGCAACCAATCCGGCCAAGTGCGAGGCTCGTCCATCACAAAGCAACGCAGGTAGGTCTCGAGGCCCCGGTTCAAAACCTCTGTTTCCCATCGGTCTGGGATGATGAGACGTACTGAAACGTAAACACGTCCCCTGCAGACGAAACAGTTCCTGCCAAAATTCTCAGAAAAGTAGGGTCCCGATCAGAAATGACAGCACGAAGAAGACCGTGCAAGCGGATAATCTCCCGAGCAAAAAGTGCAGCTACAGACTCGTCGGTATAAGGGTGAGGCAAAGCAAGGAAATGTTCATACTTGGAGAGCTTGTCCACCACCACCAAAATCACTGATTTGCCTTGGGACTTTGGCAACCCGTCAATAAAATCCATGGAAACGGTGTCCCAAATCTGCTGCGGAATTTCTAAGGGAACAAGCAATCCAGCCGGAGAGGTCGTCTCGTACTTCTGCCGTTGGCAGATCTCACACTGGCGCACAAACTGCTGTATGTCTCGCCGCATCCCGGTCCAGAAGACATTGGCTCGGGCTCGCTGGAGGGTACGAAGCACACCCGCATGGCCGCCAGCAGGTGAGTGGAACTCATGCATCATAACAGTCTTCCATGCTGAAGCGGGAGGAATAACCACCTTGCCATGGTGGTAAAGGCGACCATTTTGAAGATGGTAGCCGACTGCCACGACCTCGCCCCGCTGCAAGGCCTCCACTAGGGCACGGAGCGTGGGAGTACGCATCACCTCCTCCTGTATCTCGTCCAAAGAGTCAACAAGTGGCCCGGTGATGTGGGCCACAGTAGATTCAGGGAGGCGCGAGAGAGCGTCCGCAACCACATTCCCCTTGCCTTGCCGATATGTAATCTCATAATCATAACAACCAAGAGCTTAGTGACCCATTTCTGTTGAAGAGGCGAAGACACCCGCTGGTCTAGGAAATGCTTTAAACTCTGGTGGTCAGTGCGAATCTTGAAGTGTCGGCCCAGTAGGTACGGCCGCCACATCGCCACGGCATGGATAACAGCCAACATTTCCTTCTCATATGCAGACAGCCCCAGGGTCCGTGGGGCAAGAGCCATGCTGCAGAAAGCCAACGGTCGCCCTTCCTGCATCAAAACCGCCTCGATGCCCACACCGGAGGCATCGGTCTCTAGCACAAATTCCTTCAAGAAATCAGGCAAAGCGAGAACTGATGTAGTGGTCATGGCCTGCTTGAGTGCCTGAAATGCCTCCTCAGCCTCCCCCGTCCAAGAGAAGGCATCCTTCTGCAGCAACTGAGTCAATGGCCGATCTATCTTCCCATAGTCTTTCACAAACCGCCGATAATACCCCGTCAACCCGAGGAATCCGCGAAGCGCCCGCACCGTAAGGGGGCGTGGCCAGGATATCATACTCTGAATCTTTTGGGGGTCGGCTCTGACGCCGTGACCGGAAACCAAATGTCTCAAATATTCCACCTCAAGCTGACCAAAGGAGCACTTGGAACGCTTGGCGTAAAGTTTGTGCTGACGAAGAATGCTAAGGACTCGCTCGACATGGCCTACGTGGTCCTCCCAACTGGCGCTGTAGATAAGGATATCGTCAAAGAAAATCAGCACAAACTGACGGAGAAGTGCTCGGAAGATCTCATTCATGTTAGCCTGAAAGGTAGATGGGCCGTCGATCAACCCATTGGCCATGACGAGAAACTCGTAGTGGCCATCATGTGTCCGAAATGCGGTCTTGTGGATATCCTCCTCCTTCATCAAAATCTGATAATAACCGGAACGCAGGTCCAACTTAGTGAAAACGAATGCCCCATGCAATTCATCCAGCAACTCATCCACTACCGGAATTGGAAAATTATCCTTCACCGTGGCGCCATTCAGAGCTCGGTAGTCAACACAGAACCGCCACGAACCATCTTTCTTTTTCACTAGAATGATCGGCGCTGAAAATGAACTAGTACTGGGACGAATAATTCCCGCATCCAACATCTCCCGGACACTACGCTCGATCTCTGCCTTCTGAACATGGGGATAACGATAAGGTCGAACGTTGATTGGCTCTGTCACTGCCTTAAGCTGAATCTGATGGTCCCGAAACCGCGAAGGAGGTAGTGTGCAAGGTTCCTGAAAAAAGTCAACATATTGCTCCAGAAGAGTTCGTAACTGTACCGGTACCTCCGACTCACCCGTAGCCGATGCCTGAACCTCCCTAAGGATTGCCATCATACTGCCTTCCTCCCCTAACCGCTGCATGCTGCGCAGAGAGATTTCCTTGATAGGCGACGATTTGAGGCCCCGCAAGCAGAACTGCGTCTCACCCTGGTGAAATTCCATAGTCATGTGCTCCCAATTAAACGTTACCCGACGCAACTGCCGTAGCCACTGCACCCCCAAGACCATGTCCGGAGCCCCGGATAGGCAACAGATATATGTCGGTGTAACCCGTATATACTTGCATCCGAAGTGCCACACCCTTGAGTACCCCTTCACACTGCAGCTTGCTGCCATCCGCCACCATAACCTGGAAGGCCGACCCCGTATCCACCTTGTGTCGCACTCGTCGTGCCACCACCGGATGAATGAAGTTGTGGGTGCTCCCACTATCCACCAAAATGGTGACCTTCTCCTGATTCAGCCAACCCGTCAGCCTCATGGTGAGCGGGGGACTGCACCCCTCCAAAGCATGTAGAGACACCCCAAGTTCGCTCAAATCCAACCCCCCGTCCGACTCCTCCTCATGCACCACTTCCTCTACCTCTTCCTCCTGCAACATGAAGACTTGTATTTTCTGACACTTGTGGCCCGGTGTAAACTTCTCATCACAATTGAAACACAGACCATTCTCCTTCTTAGCTGCAAGCTCGCTCCATGATAACCGTGTCACTGTCGGCTTGCTACCGGCTGCTGGCTGTCGTGCTGAGGCCGCAGGTGGCTTACCCGTGGCTCTAGCCTTCTGCCTGTTGACGCGTTCTTCCTGAATACGAGCCAATGTGATGGCGTGATTTAAGGACCGGGGCATGTGCGCATGTACCTCGTCCCGAATGTGCTCCTTGAGTCCCGAAACAAAGCAACTCAAGAGCGTCCTCTCTTCCCAATGAACCCGGTTTGCCAGTTTCTCAAATTCAGTGCGATACTCCATCACGGAGCCTTTTTGTCTCAGCTTCTGCAAAAGAGCCTCGAAATCCTCATACTCTAGTGGCCCAAACCGGGCCGTAAATCCCTCCACAAATTCTCCCCACAGAACGTGCTCCCGCCCGCGCAGGAACCACTGCGTCCACTGAAACGCATCATCCTCCAGATGGAAAGAAGCCAACTGTACCCACTGGCCTTCGGGTACATCCTGGTAACGGAAGAACAATTCTGCCTTTTGGACCCATTCCAGAGCATCCCGCCATTGTATTTTGGAAAATTCATGCGGGACAATTTTGGAGCCAAGTGGGGCCGCTGTGCACCTTGCCCCGGCCACCCTTGGCCATAGTCGTAGCCCTCTCGCCTTCCTTGTTCAACTGGTTCCGGGAAAGCATGCCCTTGATATTGTCGTGCTCCCCACGGCGGAGGTGGTGGCTGGCCGGCCCAAGGATTGTCGTGGGCAAAGCCTCCCGGTGGTCCACCAGCCCGTGGAAAGGGAAGAATCCCTCCCAGGACGCCTGGGGCGTGCCCCGTCGCTGCAGCCGGCCGCTGGAAGGCCAGCGATTCTTCCCCGCTCCGCCGCCAGGGGGTGCGCGCCCGCGCGTGGGTCGTCGTTACCCGCAGACGGTGCGGGAGGCCCCGTCGACCCGCTCCCATCAGCGGCTGCCGCCAGCGGTCGTCGGTTGCGCCAGGCCAAGCCGCACCGCCACTGCTGCCTCCGACTCCGCCAAATCCCGCTTCCCGCATATCGGACGGGAGCGAATGGCGCGATTCCGCCGCATCCGAACCCGATCCGCCGTTCTCCTCGCTGACCGGCCCTTTTCCTTTTAACAGTGCCTTGATTTCCTCCATTCGGGCGTCGATCCGCTCCTCCAGCCGTTGCGTTGACGTTTTCATGTTCCCCTCCAGTGCGGCCACCGAATTCGTCAACCCTACGAAGTTTTCTTCTAGGGATTCCAATCGGCTAGCCTCCTCTTGCGTACGCGTGTTCACCATGGTGAAAGGAAGTGCCTCTGATACCAAATGTTAAGCAACTACTAGAGAGAAGGGAGATCTAGAGAAGAAGACAACTAGAGTTAGAAGGAGGGAAGAAAATACCTTGTAAATATCTTGCTTGCCATCCAAAGAGGGGTTCCGGGTTATATATACCCGGAACCCAGGAAGGGCCGGCCTAAAGGGCTGGCCGGCCCCAATAGGGGCTGAACCAAACCGGTTCAGCCCCGATTCGGCGGTCTTCAGAGAGTGGGGGCTGAACCGGATGGTTCAGCCCCGTTGTTATCACCTTCCTGTCGTCCTCGACGCTTGTATTGTCTTCCAAACAGCCGCGACTCGGCCCCGAGCGTAACAGCGCCCCTCTTGAATGCGGTGGAGCAGCTTGCGCGGAGACGGAGTGTCGTGGATCTCCTGGCGGAGGTGAGGGAGAACAAGAGACGACGACAAGGACACGACGTAGAGTGCATTTGAAGAGTTGCGGCGGGAGAGAGCGTCGGTCGCGCGGGTAAAGTGACCCAATTTGAACACCCGAAAGTCATAACCCAAAAGGTGGCTCACCCAACGTTGTTGTGGCACTGTCATCAGACGCTGCTCCAATAAATACTTGAGGCTGAAATGCTCCGTGCGGATCACGAAGGAACGCCCCCACAAGTACGGTCTACCCCTCCCACTATAGTATAATCGGTAAATTTGAAAAAGAATACAACAACACTCGAGCCATTATCCCACTATAGTGGGGTCGGCTATATGGATCCTTTGTCACCATTGTGCCCTATCTTTAGTCATAATCTCACTAATGCCTAAGTACATCATGTCTTTCTTTATAGTTTCATTCCAAGTCTTTATTGGTCTACCCCTCCCTCGTTTAAAATGTCTAGTGACTACACTTTCACAACGCCTAACAGGTGCCTCTAACGGTCTCCTTTGTACGTGTCCAAACCATCTTAGTCGAGCTTTTCGCATCTTCTCTGCAATTGGTGTTACTCCTGTCTTATCCTGATACATCATTCCTAACTTTATCCAATCTCGTGTGTCCACACATCCACCTAAGCATTCTCATCTCCGCAACTCCTATTTTTGCTCATGCACACAATTCACTGCCCAACACTCAGAACCATAGAGCATCGCTAGTCTAATTGCAGTACGATAAAACTTTCCTTTAAGTTTTAATGGTACTTTATGATCACATGAGATCCCTGGCGCGCCCCTCCATCTTTAACCAACCCACTTGGATTCTTGCTAAATTTGCAGGAATGAAAGAAAATAAATCCATAAGCAAACCTAGTCTGGAAGAAGCACAAGTTATTCTCAGTGACCATGGAATGGCATCCCAAATATAGAAATTATGGAAAGAAGAACCAAAAAGATGGCACTAAGCATTATCTATGATAGAACGGCTCTAAAGTCTAAATACATAAAGACATGCCCCGAGGGAGATTGAATCTGCAAACTATTCCGCATTTGAAGTAGTATGCATAAAGAGTCGCCCTTCTTTTTAAGGAAAACATAAAATTCAATATCTTGGGGCATGCAGGATAAAAGTTTTAAGGAGCATAAGCATAGATCTTAAGCTGATCAATAATTACTTCTAGCATGAGCAAGATCCCCCTTGCCATTTAGAGAAGCTATCGGCAAATGCATCCCTTAGTTCATCAAAAGTAACCACCGGGTTGGAATAGACTCAAAGAATGACAAAAGAGTCAAAGAAAGAAAATTGTAATAGGTAGAAAGGGCAGAAAAGATGCATAAGTAATAAAGAAAAGTATAGAGCCTTAGATTTTTTCCACTTAATTTTTGATCAAAAAAAAATCCAAGGCAGATGAACAAGGATTTGTTTTGATTTATAGACCAATACGAAATGTGACAGTTGATGTTCCCTTGGAAGATTACCCTCGTCAGTTGAGCAGCCACAAAATCCTAGCTATTCATGGACATATCATAAAACACACTGAAACCTCATTTATTGTCCAAGCCCAACCAAATTCCACAAGATATTCTGTAATCAAACAAAATCATTATGATGACTTTCTACTAATCACTAATCAGTGCAGTATCCATCATTCCATTTCATTATATATATAAGACCCTGACTAAAATTTTATCCCATGACAAGCTCCGGCACCTCAAATTTCCAACTCTTAGACGATTGCCTCTGACTTGAGCCCAAAATTCAACTCTAGTAAAGTGTACTCCTCAAAGCATCGAAGTTGGTGTATGTCTTCATATTTATCCAAATCAATGAATCGCTCTATCATGTGTCTACATTGACTCTCTGTAATCCCATCATTATTACTCCATCATTTCAGTGTTGTCCTATTAATCTTCTAAGGTTTGTAGTCTATTGTCTATTCACAAGGTGTTGACGACCATTACATCATTTCATATGGGATCAGCTCATTTTTTATCCAAGAAGGTATTAACTTCCTAAGCATCCCAGAAAGAGACAGTGATGAAAGGAATCCATTGTCCGATCCTCACTAGAAGATGATTTAGTAGTTGCTAAGCATTAGGGATGTGCCTTCGGCTACAAGGCATTCAAGTAGGGATGTGGAACTTCAATCTCCGCAAACACCGCTTTTTCCTTGTGGAGATTAAACCTTTCGTAAGGGTTTATCTGACTGAAAATGAAAAACAAAATGAAGCAGATAAGTTTCTTCCATGTAAATACAAGTATGAGTGATCACCTCATATTTAGAAATGGATAAAGAGGTAGGAGGCAAAGATGTTGGCACCATTAGAGGTCCCACAAAGGGGCACATTAATCCTCTATTATTCATAATCTTTTTAAAGATATGAGAAATCACCAATCTTCCATTGTTTTATTTTGAGCCCCTTCTCTCTCGCAGATATTATCCCTGATAAAAGTTATGAAAACAAAGATTATGCAAAAATTCTTGAAATGAACCAAAATCATATCAGCCTATAAATTGTTTATACAGTAAATATATCTCTGATATATATCTAACAAATATAATCTAAGGCAAACCAATCTAGAAAAAAACTCGGAAAGTGACAAGCACTGGTTACGATGTATCAATAACCACGACACAAACGAAGAAATTGCATTGAATGAAAATAGTGGATACAAATTTGAAAGACAAGCACCGCCTAGCACTTGGAGGTTGGTTCATTCAAGGAATTTTCTCCAAAAGAGTCCAAAACCTAAATGATACAAAGATGAAAGAATTCACACCTAAGGGCTCATTATATAAGTAGAGACCCGCTACATGACATACACACAAAGGATAAAATGACACATAATTAATGCAATATTATTATAAAGGTAAGCACGTCATCTCACAAGCTGAGGCTGATCGTCCGAGCGCATGTTGGTGACATGCATGCAATGCGTATGCATATCAACACACTCGTCCTGAAAATTGGCTTTGTCCCCAAGGTCGAGCGAAAGGACCTTGAAGACTGAAATTGTGATGTAAAACATATCAGTTGAGCCACGGCTGTGGGCGGGATCGTAACGAGAATAAGAGCCGATGGGGAAATTTGTCGAAGACTTTTACAGCGTAAGGCGCGAAAATAATTTCACCAAAAAGGGAGAGAGTGGTGGTCACAAAGCGCCATAGCGAATGCGGCAAGACGATGGTTGTGTACGAAAGTGGGTAAATAAATCCCACAAGGAGACATGTTGGTACATCAGGCGCACCAATTGAAAAAAAAAGGACAATAGGAATTAGTGAGAGAGAGAGAATGTGCGTCATGATATTTAAAAGGGAGAGGGTGTGGATGTGGGTGAACGTTGGGCAAACAGGGTACCGGATACATATGATATAAAGGAGAGTGGAGAAGAATATGGGGCGTGGAACACTGCACAAAAAGGGGGGTGTGGCTCAAGGCTGCTGGAAAGCGAAAGGGGATTGGTGGAAGGCTGGCCCATCCAAGGCGCGGTATAGGAGGTCGGCGGGGAGATGTGTGGAAGAGGAGGCATGTAAAGGAGTATAGAAAAGAACATGGACGGTAGTGGTGCTTGAGGAAGAAGACAGCAATGAAGCGCAAGCGCCATGGAAAGGAAGTGATCCATCGCAACTTCGATTCGATTGTATCGAGCGTGCAATGACTCTAGAAGGATTGCCATGGTGAGAAAGGAGGGCAAGGGTCGACGGGATAAAGGCGGGAGGTGTTGGAAGGTCGCTGGAATGTTGTGGGAGGCGCTAGACGGACGCTGAGAAGGACAAAATACACGAGCGTTGCATAGTTGAGCTCGAGCGACAATATTGGGAGCAGCAAAGTTGTGTGACGTCAAAACTGGGAGCAGGGAGCGAGTGGGCCGACGAAATTGGGAATTGGGAGATTATGTGGCGTCGAAGTCGGACAACGCAAGCGCGAGCATCCGCGACATGCCAAGGAAAATGTGATCCTGCGGAAGATGATCATGAAAAACGATCATGGGAGATAACTTGCGTAGAAGACACGTTGTGCAGAGCTATGCTGGCAGAATCGCACTATGCGGGACGACAGAAAGTGACGCTAGATGCAGGAGGAGTCCATCGTTGATCGCCAGATCCAATTAGGCTTCCAATGGAAAACCTAGGAGAGCAACATATAAGACCAATCGATACGAACTAGCGGAGTCGTATCAAGAACTGCGACATAGAAAAAAATTGCATTGCAGGAAAATAGCAAACATAAGCTCAGTAAACAAGCCCCCTATCACTATGAGGGTGGGCACTCGAAAGCATTCTTCTCCAAGAGAGCTTAAATCCTAAATGATTCAAAGATGGAAGACTTCAGAACTATGGGCTCTTATATAAATGGAGACCCGACTACAAGACAGACACAGTAAAAGACAAAAGGACACATAAATTATATAATATTATTATAAAGAAAACTCATTGAGATATTCTTGCGAGATGAGGTTGATCGTCCATCGTCGCGCGGTGTATTTGTATCTGAAAGAAAAAAAATAGAAACTAGAAGAAATAAATGTCAAAAACTCTTCCTACGGCAGAGAAAATAAGGGGAATCAATTTCACCTATGCAGACGAGGCAAGTTGGTAGTTCAGTGTAGCCACTGGGAGGAGTGTCAGCAAACTCTATGGACTCTGTGATTTCCGCAGAAGATGTAAAAAGAATGTGGCAGACTTCCCCCTGCATTCACCGGAAAGTAAAGAAAATCCCTCAACAAGAACAAAAATACTCATCAAAAATTGATCAAGGAAACCTTCTTCTCATCAACAACCTCTGAAGTGAATCTCCATCCATTGAGATTGAAATAGAATGCATCAGCACTTTTCTGATCCTTTAATTGAACGAGAACACTATACCGGTCCTCAATAGCATCGTTCCTGAAACAAATCCCCACATAACGTATGTTTCCTTCTTAACGAAACCATGAAATCTTAAAATTTACCTAATGATCTGGATTTCTGTGGAGCCTTCGACATACGACCCGCAAAATCGGAGAAAATCCTCGTGGGAGAGATGATTAGGGACGGCGGGGACGAAAAGAAGCGTTCCACGATCGGCCTGCTGAAATCAAGAGAGGTAAATGAGAGGAAGGAACCCAAAAAAGAAAGGAATGGTGGGCGGAGGGGCGAACCGGGAGCAGTGGGTCCAAGGAGTGAGGAAATATAGAGGAAAAAGGAGACGGGGAGAAGGAAGAGGAAAGAGGTGCAGTTTTGCAGTAGAGATGGATAATTCCGCGGAGGACTTTGATTCTAGGGTTAGCGTTAGGGTTTCGGCTGCTGCTTGTAGCGGCATAGATCGCATCTCCGGTGGAATTCGGCGGTGGGCGTTGGGCTGAGCTTGATCCGGTGAAGCATTCCTCCGAGCTAGGCGACTCCACGGAAAGGATCCGCAGGCAAAACATCTCGTTCCACGGCTTACTAAATCAGCCGCGCCAAACAAGAAAGAGGGATGCAACGGTGGAAACAGCCACCGCTGGCCAGTCGCCGTTTTCGCGCGTTTAGGTGTCGTGAAAAATTTTCACGGCTCTGAAATTGCGCCTCTTCCTCGGCTATTCCCGTCTCTCGCGCTTCTTCCCTCGGCGTCCCGTAAGCTCGTCATCTTCCGCCTACGAACGTGGCTTGCTTTTCCGACGAGCCAACGAACGGTCCTCCCCGACGAGCGGTGATGCGTCCTCTTCCTCACGCCACCGATCTCCGGCGATTCCTCTTCCCCACGCCGCCGAGCTCCAGCGATATCTACCGCTATTGAAGCCTCCGCCTGAGTCCCTGCAGCGGCAACCAACAGCAACTTCACGGCAAGCAATACTCACGACCCAGAACACAACAGCACAATTGCCAATATTAATATTTCTGGGCGGTCTTTGTCCTGTTGTGTTCTTCTTCTCACCTTCAAAGAACACAACAGTACAAAGACAGCCCCACAAATATTAATATTGACAATTGTTAACCATACCTCTCATATGGCTATCCGCACCTCTTTTTTATTTTATTTTTTTTTTCTAAATCTTTACTCGCACCTCATCTCCCCCATTTCGCGGAAGCCACACTCCGTCTTCCACTTCGTCGAGCAGCTCCCGTCTTCGACATCTTTCTCGCATCATCTTACTCTATTAGCTGTCTCACGAATATTAGCAGAGGATATTTTCCGGGGCGCCAAAAAAAATATCAGGGCGCGGGCCGCGCGACAAGAAAAAAACGGAGTGCTCTTAACAATGGCTCTAATTTTTGACGGAACAAGATCGAAGCGGGGGAAGAGGAAGATCCCGCAGACTGGGACGTCAGCGACGTGTAGGGTTCGTCGAAAGAGAGGACCGCTTGTTACGTTATTTTGGTATTATTATTATTATTATGTTGTTTAAGTGTGTGTAGCTATTTATGTAGTCAGGGGCTTGTTGGTCTTTTGTTGTTTTAGGGTTGGGGTTTTTGTATGTCGGGTTGGGATGTGAACCGGGTGTGAAGAAAGTATTGTGTGCTTGTGTCTGTCGGGTGGTAGCAACAGAAGCTTTCCCTGCTCCTCCTCTTCAATCTGTTCAGGGATTTCTCCCTTAGGATTGCCTATCTAATATTAATATTCCTGGTGCTGCCTTTGTCCTATTGTGTTCTGGGTTGTGAGTATTGCTTGATGTGAAGTTGTTGTTGGTTGCCACTGCAGGGACTCAGGCAGAGGCTTCGGTAGCGGTAGATATCGTCGGAGATCGGCGGCGTGGGGAAGAGGAATCGCCGGAGATCGACGGCGTGGGGAAGAGGAACCGCCGGAGATCGGCGGCGTGGGGAAGAGGACGGATCAGGGTATCAGAGCCAGGTTTGTGTCCGGGCAGGATGCCAGTTTCAGACGCCACTAGGTCCAAAGAGGCACAATCAGAGATCGAGGTACTCAAGCATGGCCAAGAAGAGTTGGCGCGGGCCATGCAGGCCATGGGGGAGGAGATGCGGACGATGTTCGCCGGCTGAAGGCAGATTGCGGATCGGCGGGCAGACGGGGCCAGTCGCCGGCAAGCAGAACTTTCGGGTTTGCATTTTCATCGTCGCATATAGCGACCCGGTTTCCGAGGTTGGAGTTTCCCCGCTTTTCTGGTGAAGACTTGATGCCCCGGATATATATATGTGATTAATTCTTTGAGATCGATGGAACACCGGAGGATATGAAGGTAAAGGTTGCTTCTGTGCACATGGAAGGAAAGGCCATATATTGGCACCAGTCATACATGAAAGCAAGGTTGACCCGGCAGTGGCCTAATTGGGAGGAGTATAGCCAAGCACTACAATGACGTTTCGGCTCGACTCTCTTGGGAGACCCAATGAGTGAATCAAAAAAATCTGCGACAACGTTCAACAGTGCAACATTATTTGGATGAATTTGACTTGCTATTACACCGGGTTTTGGTTTCGGAGGAAAATATTATTAGTTTATGCCTCGTCGGACTTCGTGAAGACATACAATATGGGGTCCGAATGTTCTTTCCAAAGACCCTACAAGAGACATTCTCCTTGGCTCGGCTACAGGAGCAACAGTTGATGTACCGCTACCGGAAGCATACAACTACGGGGGAAGAGTCTCATGTCATTGAGGAGCATAAAGGTTATACCCACCGACCGTCAGCTAAACCGGGCGGCCCTTATGGTGCGGGACCACCCAACCCACCATCAGGAGAGGGGCGTAGATCAACGTCGTCGGAGTTGGATGAAAAAAGGAGGAAGAGACTGTGTTTTTGATGTGATCAACAATATACCCCGGGTCATAAATGCCCCAATCGGAAGCAAACATACTCGATGGAAGTGGTAGTAGAGGCCGAGGGCGAGGGGGAAGCCGAAGGGGAGCCAGAGTTGTTGGAGGTGGAGGATGAGGAGGGGGACACACAAGTTCCTCAAGTATCCATGCATGTGTTGACGGGGGTGACACACTATCAGACGATGAGGGTGCATGTGTAACACCCTCTATCCGTCGCATAGCATATAGCAGTAGGTCCGGTCGGGGCCCGACGTCATATACCACAGACAGACCGGGTGGTTACTCAATGGAAACCATCCAACCAATCCAACGTCCTACACAGAGCATTCTAGCGGAAGCAGTTTTATAAGTTGCAATTAAAAGAACCCAGCAACAAGCATGAATGTCCACTAACAAGACAAAAGGAATGAAGTACATACACAAGTACTGACCTTAAGGTCTTACAAATGGTTTACTCTTAATACATGTTTTTCATACCACGGCACGCAGGCCGGTCATACATGAACAAAAGTAAGTAAACATTCCAATTAGGCCTTCGAGGGCCGGCTTCGCAATTTGGGCTTTAGCCCGCTATTGACCGCTTGGTCCAGCAGCACCTGCAAGCAACAAACCACCGCACGGTGGCATATAAAAGCAACGGTCAGCAATGCTGACCAAATTATAACGATCCCGCCCCCAATGCGGGGCGGCGATGCTCCTTCCCTGCACTTATTAGCATAACCAAGCAGTATAAAAATATATACATTGCATCACAGACGTTGGCACGCACGACCACACGCCTCATGCACTCAGGGCACATTTTCGGTGAACCGGTCAATGTCACGTCAATTTAAGCCATAGACATTCTGATCACACCACCGTCATTTTGACGGCCAAACCATGAGCATTTTGTCTTCTTGGCATGAGTCACGTCAATTTAAGCCATAGACCGCCGAAGACCCTCATCTATGTCAACGGCTCTAACCGAACGACATAGAATATGTACTGTTCCGCCTAACCCGTGCTCATATCGCAACGACAGTTTCAGCCATATGCGCGGGTCAAACTTCTCCCGAGTCTCATTTTCATCACAAACTTCACATAACCCGGTTATGTTCGAGTTGGCTCCCAGGCCACCAAGTTGGCAAGATCACGCATCCGCCCAGTTTTTCGGGTGCACCTTAGGGTTAATCCCCAAGGCTCCCTGTTGCTATCTACCACGTAGAAAACCCGAAAAACAAACATTCGCACGGAGTTTTCTCCGGCATTTATGCAATGCAACATCACCGATCCAGACCAACATGTCCGGATAGGCTTCGCACATCATGTCTATGTCTGTTCTCGATTACGGACTCTACACAACGGGGATTTCACATATCTACCCGAAGGAACGCCTCTAACTCACCGCAAACTCGCGAGAGCGGGCTTCCTATGCAAAAGAAGGAGAGCTTCACGTGCTCAAGTAGAGAATCGTTACCCTAGCGTTCTTCCTTGGCACCATGGAAAAGTACGCGGATGAAAAGCACCGCAATCTCCTTGCCTTCGTAGATCCGAAGTCGGCTCGCGATTTGGAGCTCTAAAACTCCTCCAAGGACTGGATCTAAGCTTCTTCTTCCTCCCTTGCTCTCCTCTCTCTCTAGGATTTAGACAGAGAACACGGTAGGAAAAATAAGGGTTCTGAAACCCTTCTCTCAGGTATAATCTCTTCGGGATTAACCACGGCCGTCGGATCCCACCAAAAGGGATGCACGGATACGACCCAGGTCTGACCTGGACGAATGTGGTTAAGCACCGCATGGTTTACCAATAGGAGCAGGACACATCCGCGACCAATTAAATTGTGCCGGGACATTTAGTCAACTCCCGCCAAAACCCCTGTGTCAACACTCCGCGTCGACCGAGTCAGACACGCCAGAATTAGCCCCGCGCTCGATGATCGTCGAACCAAGATCGTCGACCGCTGCCAGATCGTCGAACGGAGATCTATAGCCCGATCGTCGAATGCAAAACTCTGGCCAAATCGTTGAACGTGCGGCCCGATCGTCGAACCCACGGCCCGATCGTCGAACCCAGAAAACTGCCTGTTCGACGAACACGCGGCCCGTTCGTCGAACCCAGAAAGCTGGCCCGATCGTTGAACACAGATAGCTGGCCCGATCGTCGACCGCAGCATTGAGACCAGATCGTCGACCGCTGCTCGACGATCGTCGAACCCAGTTTTCTGCCTGATCGTTTTGCCAACTTTGAACTACCCCGACACGCCCTGGGACACGCCCGTGTCCAGGGCCGTGTTTGCTGCTCGACGATTTTCGAACCAATTTCGTCGACCTCTCAGCCAAATCGTCGAACCCAACACGACACGCCCTGGGACACGCTCGTGTCCCAGGCCGTGTACCCCTGCCAAATTAAAATTTTGGTACAGATTCGTCACCCGTCGCTCTTTTGAGTTTCGGGGTGTTACAGCATGACGGCTTCACACCGCAGGCAGCCCATTAATGTGCTAATTGACCCGGGTAGCACCCATAATTTCCTCGACGAAGGAGCGGCTAACCGGCTATAGTGCATCCAAATGCCGATAGCGTCCTTTGAGGTGGCGGTGGCGAATGGGAAGACAATGGCGAGTGCGTACAAAGTGGTGAATTTCCAGTGGCGAATGCAAGGGGCGGATTTTGCATCAGATATGTTCATCCTTCCATTAGGAGGATGCGACGTGGTTCTCGGAGTGCAGTGGTTGGTCACTTTTGGCCCGGTTAATTGGGATTTTGGCAACTAAAAAAGGAGTTCTATAGTCGGGGGAGGAAGGTGGCGTTGCGGGGGTCGAAGACGGGGTATGAGTCATGGGGTAAAGGCAACCGAGTCCAAAAGTTCATTGACAAGGGAGAGAAACTCAACATGCTTGCCCTATGTAGCATTCAAAATGTGTCGGAGGAGGATCATGGGGTGGTAAATGGCGAGCTAGGCTCATGGAAGTTAGAAGGAGCAGCCCCTTCAATGGTCGAACAAGAGGCCCTGCAGGAAGTTTTAACAAATTTTGCGGATTTATTTGTGGAGCCGAGTGGGTTGCCGCCCAAGCGGGGGCAAGAGCACAAAATCACACTCACGGATGAAGGGAAGAGTGTCAATTTGCGGCCATACCGCTATCCACCACTTAAAAAATCTGAAATCGAGAAGCTCATTGGAGAATTGCTGAACACCGGGGTAATTCGGTATAGCAATAGTCAATTCGTATCGCCCGTTGTGTTGGTGAAGAAGCAAGATGGGTCATGGAGGATGTGCGTGGACTATCGGGAGTTGAATCAGAACACGGTGAAGGACAAGTTCCCCATTCCTCTTATTGAATAGCTGATCGACGAGTTACATGGAGCGGTTTATTTTTCCAAGTTGGATTTGCGGGCCGGGTACCATCAAGTGAGAATGGTCGAGGAGGATATACATAAGACGACATTTCGAACACACCATGGACACTATGAGTTTTTGGTTATGCCCTTTGGGCTAACCAATGCACAGTCAACATTTCAAGGATTGATGAATCAGCTCTTCCAAGGTCAATTACGTCACTTTATTTTAGTTTTTTTTTTTGACGATATCTTGGTTTTCAGCTCGACGTGGAAGGAACACTTAGCCCATCTCTCTTTCACATTGGAGGTCTTGCGTGTCAATCAACTGGTGCTCAAGAGAAGCAAATGTGAGTTTGGGCGGCCACGAGTGCATTATTTGGGGCATGTAATTTCGGGGCTCGGCGTGGCAACGGACCCGATGAAAATACAAGCGATGCTGGATTGGCCAACCCCCACGACGTTGAAGAAGGTTCGCGGGTTCTTGGGTTTGACCGGTTATTACCAGAGATTCATCCAAGGCTATGACAATTTGGCCCGACCTCTCACGGAGCTGTTGAAGAAATGCACCATTCGGTGGACGGACGCCGCCAACGCGGCCTTCCAAGCGTTAAATAAGGCAGTTTCCAACCCGCCGGTGCTACAGCTGCCGGACTTCCAACAAGCGTTTGTGGTGGAAACGGATGCGGCGGACACGGGAGTAGGAGCAGTGTTGTTGCAAAATGAACGACCAATCGCCTTCTTTAGTAAGGCGTTGGACCCTAAGAATGCTGGGTTATCGACGTACGAAAAGGAGCTCTTGGCTATCGTCCTCGCCGTACAACAATGGAGGCATTATTTGGTGGGGTGTTCGTTCGTAGTACGCACCGACCACCAAAGTTTGAAGTTTATGTTGGAACAAAAATTAGCAATGATCGTTGTGTGGAAAGTTATCTCCGTTGCATGTGCTTTGAGAGGCCGCGTAGTTGGGCGAGTTGGCTTCCGTTAGCCGAATGGTGGTATAATACGACATACCAAAGTGCCATCCAAATGACACCGTATGAGGTGGTGTCTGGGTAAGAACCAACCGCCCTACCAGCTTACGGGGCGGGGACTGTGACAGTGGAGGCGGTGGATCGCTCGTTGGCCGCGAGAGATAGAGTGATGCACATACTTAAGGTCAATCTCACTAAAGCCCAAAACCGTATGAAGGTGTTAGCGGACACCAAACGAAGGGAGCATTCCTTTGAGATTGGGGAAAAAGTGTGGGTGAGGCTCCAACCATATCGCCAAGCCAACTTAAGAGTGCACCGGGTTCACAAACTATCACCCAAGTTTTTCGGTCCCTTTACGATCCTTGAGAAAGTGGGAGCGGTGGCATATAAGCTCGATCTTCCACCAGAGACTAAGTTGCATCCCCTACCGTCGGCGGTTAATGAGGAGGGCAATGCGTTAGTGGAGCCATTAGCCATCTTGAGTCGCCGGCTCATCAATCGGGAGGGTCGACCGGCAACGCAACTGCTCATTCAGTGGGCCAACAACACGCCAGAGGAGGCAACTTGGGAGGATCTGTGGTCTCTACGCCAAAGGTGGCCGCATCTTGTTCCTTGAGGTCAATGAACTTTTGATAGGGGAAGTCTGTTACGTTATTTTGGTATTATTATTATTAGTATGTTGTTTATGTGTGTGTAGCTGTTTATGTAGCCAGAGGCTTGTTGGTCTTTTGTTGTTTTAGGGTTGGGATTTTTGTATGCCGGGTTGGGATGTGAACCGGGTGTGAAGAAAGTATTGTGTGCTTGTGTATGTCGGGTGGTAGCAACCGAAGCTTTCCCCGCTCCTCCTCTTCAATCTGTTCAGGGATTTCTCCCTTAGAATTGCCTATCTAATATTAATGGTGCTGTTATTCAAACCCCAAAATAGGATATTCATACTTAAATATCTCATAACTTTTAACATGTTTATTTCTCAACTCAATCTGATATCTGTACCCATCCCCCGTTTTTTTCTCAACCCTAATTTCCCGCAGTCGAAGCCCAGGCGCCCGTCTCCTCCCCTCTCGCCGGCAATCACAGTTTTCAAGCACGACGCCCGACGGCCAATGCATAACGTCGGCGCTCAAAGCCCCTCTCTACTCGCTGGCAGCTGAAGACCCCACACCCGTCTCCTCCCCTCTCGTCGGCCGTCACACCTCTCCCCCGACGGCCAATGGTTGACGTTGGCAGTCGAAGCCCCTCTCTGATCGCCGGCAGTCAAAGCTCCTCTCTGCTCGTTGGCCGTCTACCTTCCAATTTTGTCTGACACCCCCCCTTTTTACAGATTTCCCCTAGCCCGACGCCCTCCGTTTTTACAGATTTCCCATTAAGTAAAGTTCTCTCCCTTTGTATTGCATTTTCATTGAGAAGCAAATTTTTTTTACAGATTTTCTTCTTCGTGATAATGGATTCATTTGCCTTTTTTTATTCTAGATCATACAAACTTGTTCCATAACAACTGCAGTTTTGGTCCAGATCCAATTTATTCTTCCCTTGGTGAGCTTTCTGATGTGATATTATCAGTTTTTATGTTTGTTAATAAACGGGTGATTTTTATGTTCATTAGCATGCATTTTATGATTGTATTTAGGGGTTACCTAATCATGAGCTCAAAAAAATTTATTTTGTTTGAGAATGTTGAATCTTCCCAAAATGTTGGAATGCACTTTTGTACATCTGTTAGTTTTGAAAGCAAAGAAGACTTAATTGATTGGGTTAGGAATGTTGTCAAACAGTTGTGATTTGTCATTATTATAAGAAGGACATATAAGCTCAGTGATAGAACTACACCCATAGTTATTTTGGGTTGTGATATGGGCGGGTTACCTCCAGATACTCATAAAAAGTAGGGATACGTCAAGAGAAATATCAGGAAATCAAATTCTAAGTGCTGTGGGTGTAAATTTGCACTTAAAGGACAAAGAAATGAGTACAATGAGTGGAAAATCCAAGTTACACATGGTAAACACAATCATGAAGGATTTCTGGATGGTTGGTAAACACAATCATGAAGGATTTTTTGATGGTTGGTCCATATAAGGTTAGGGCGGGAGACGGAAAGAGAGTTCTGTCGCTAACGTCGCGCGATAGTGAGTGTCGCTGGCGATGTCTCTTAGCTAACCTATGATTGTGAAGCCAGTCCTTAGGGGACAGTGTGACTATTGTGAGTTATGTGAGCTCTTAAAAAGGTTTCGTGTCGAACGGACAAGGGGATGCTGACCCGCGTCAGTCTAGTCATTGAACTGACGATTTGAGCAACGGGGCAAGGGCTGAACTGTATCCACGTTATGGTTGTCTGACATGAGTGCCTGGGATATTGGCGTTTGTCATGTTCACATAATGAGAGTCTTAGACATGCACGTCATTAAGACTAAAGTCTCTGGCTGTAGGCCGTGGAGCGAAATGCTCAAGTTTGTCATTGGGAATGGTGGTGGGACCCTGGTTTTCCAGTACACCGAGAATGTGTCCTAAGTGCACGGAACGTCGGGCCATGTGGTCGACGTTTATGATATATTGGTGGTGCGTGAGTGCACATCTTGTGATATATCTGCTTGTGAAATGCTATGCCTGCAGGGAAGGAATACTGTTGCCCCGGGTAACGGGTAAGGTCGTTATAAATTGGTCAGCTGAATGATGACCGTTGCTTTGTTTGCCGCCGTTGTGGTGGATTATCCCCATGCAGGTGCTGGAGAGCCGAGTGAAAAATAGTGGTCTGAAGCCCTTGTTGTTGCTGCTGCTAGACCTCGAAGGCCGAATGAAGAATTTACTGTTTTCATGTATGGTCGGGCTGCGTGCCGATGTTTGTAATCCACACCTGTAAAACTTAACTGTAAGGTCTTAAGGCCAGACTTGTTGTATATTTGGTGGAAAATTTTTTGTGGTGATATATATAAATGCTGATTTATATATTATGGATATTCAAATGAGTTGAGTTTAAATAACTTAAAAGCTTTCGTTAGCATTCTCTGGATTATGATGCGAATAGTTTCTGATATTAACCTGTAAACTCCACCACTTGTTTGTGATATATGGTGTGGGGTCCCGGTTGGACCTTATACTATATGTCATGTAACGGATGGAGGGGTTACAATTTGGTATCAGAGGGAGATTTTGATCCTCCGACCCGTGGGTTATGAGCGTACCTATATTGTCGATCTTACTTGTGCAAAGTCGTTAATGTGTGTCTTGTCCACCTATAGGTGACTCGAAGTGGTGCTGGACAGTCTGAGCCTCAGCGTTCTAATGAGAGTGCGGCACCAGTTGAGGTTCCTATACCTTCTCTTTTTGCAGAAACAGTACGCTTAGTTACTGAGGCGTTGTTTGCAATGATTCATGCACAACCTACTGGTCAGGCGCAGCCTGTAATGGTGCCCAAACAGGTTGGTGTGAGGCCAAAACCTGGTGAGGTTGTTGCTGGTCCTCGAACAACTGAACGACAGTTGAAGCAGTTCATGAGCTTCAATCCTCCTACGTTTACGGGTGTGGGATCATTGACGCAAGCAGAGGATTGGTTGTCCCGCGTCAAGAGAATATTGATAGCGATGAGAATGGAGGAAGAAAATAAAGTCACCTTGACCACCTTCTTGCTGGAAGGCGAGGCCCGGCTATGGTGGGACGAGATAGAGTTGCACCACTTAGCGAACAGACAATTAACAGAAGTCTCGATAGAGGAGTTTTCGAGATTGTTCTTGGCAAAGCATTTGCCAGCAGCACAACGCATCGCCATGGAAAATTAGTTCCAGCGTATAACTCAGGGTGAAAGTAGTATTGACACCTACTGTTGATGCCAAAAACTGGCCTCAACGAACGTTCGGACCTTGGGGAGTAGCCAGCACCTACTTCTCCCAGATCTCAATCCAAGACCAGCGACAAAGAACCAGGAACTGACCCGAAACCCCAGCTGGGAGGTCCCTCCACTATCCCGGAAGCTTTCTTAACACTTTCCCTACAAGGTCAATTGCTAGGCTAGGAGTACCTCAGAAAACTCTAGAGGGTTAAAATGAGAGTATGAGGAAAAAACTGTCTTCTGAGGTATCATGTGGGTCTATTTATAGTTTTCCAACTACTGGTCTACAAAAAGTGTATTCATGTTACCCTATAATTACTAAAATGCCCCTGAGCTGGCCTGCCAATAGCCAAACTCTGCTATTCCTAGGAGTTAAATGCAGACCGGGGATATTTAGGTAATTTCAGGTCTGGGTCCCACCAGACGAGAGCTCTTCCCGCTGAGCTCTACGAGAACCCTACTTGCTCTAGGCGCGAGCCTTCCCGCCTACCTTGGGCGGAACCAGAAGCATCATTCAACGCCCAAAAGCCTCCGGAAGCGTTGAATGGAGAAGCATCACTCAACGGCAGAGGCTGGCAGGGGCGTTGAATGGAGAAGCGTCACTCAACGCCAAAGTGCTGGCGGGAGCGTCGAGTGGAGAAGCCTCACTCAGCGCCAAGGGGTCTTCGCCGGTCCGAGGCGCGAGCCCTTTCGCCTACCCAAGTTTAGCTATGGCCTAAGTCTACAACCTGAGCTCGACAAACTGCGCCCTCAGATCGACAAAATGAGCTCGGCGAACTGTGCTTCCTAACCCCATGGGCGAGAACCTTCCCACCTACTCGCGGTGAGAGCCCTCCTGCCTGGTTTCTTACTTGACTCAATTGTATGCCCAAAACTAGCCCAATCCGGGTCCTTGAGGGGACCTTGGTCCTACCCAACGAATATGGGGCTGTACACCTACCTACATGAGTTTACACGGTTGGGACGCTATGCGGGGTCTATCTTCGTTGATGAACAACGTAAAACTAATCGGTTCTATGAAGGACTGCGGGATAAGTTGAGATTCCTTCTTTTCGAGTTCGGTGAACCAGAGGTTTCAAGCGTTGGTGGATACAACGTGCGTGTTGGAAAAAGATATGAAGCAGGTGCAAGGAAAAAGAGACTTGACTGTGACAAAGTCCGAGTTCAAAGTGCCGCACCCGGGAAAATCAAACTACCGAATGAAATGGAGTAAGAGATCCAAGTCTTCTATACAGGCTCCCTCGAGTGTTGCATCTGGAGCAACTTCGAGGCAAGAGTCTCGTACCTGTTATACGTGTGGTAGAGTGGGACATATAGCCCGTGATTGCTGGGTTGGTCCACCAAAGGTTGAAAAGAAGACAAGAGTGTCATATGTTGATAAGGGAAAGGCGGTGGTGGAGTCCTCTGCGACCCAGACGTAGCCCCGAGTGTATAATCTTGGCCAGCAGGAGGCCATAAAGCAAAGTGACGTCATCACAGGCATGATCTGAGTTATTGATTGTTTACTTTTTATATTTCATACCTTGTATGTAGCTTGTGTATGATGTGTTTGTATTAGGCTTTGTCCTGATTCGAGACTATCTGGCGAGAGCACTGTTTGATATGGGTGCTTCGCATTCGTTTATATCTGTGGACTTTGTGTTACGGATCGGAGTGCCGATTCGTATGGTGGTAGATAATGTAAAGATGTTATTACTGAACGGATGTGTGATGCATGCAGGTAGAGCTTGCTTTGTGGAGGTGCGAATAGGAAGTCAGGATTTCGGGTTGGAAGCATCTATGTTGCCGATATTAGAATTTATGTGATCTTTGGTATGGACTGGCTCTCGGAGCAGCGTGTCTTTATAGATTGCAATTCAAAGGAAGTCACACTGGGACAGAATACCGAACGAGAGACAAAATTCGCTGGTATGCGAGTATCGAGCAAGACATTGATGTCTGCCCTCCAAGTGGTTAAGGTAGTTCGGAAAGACACAGAGTTATTCTTCATGCTTATTGAGGGCTTGAGGCTATTGAGCAAAAGGCCAGTGTGAATGATGTTTCGATTATTTCGAAGTTTGTCAACGTGTTTCCGAAGGAGCTTCCAGGGTTACCACGACAGCGAGAGATTGACTTCTCGATTGAGTTGGTGTCAGGTGCAAAACCTGTGGCCCGCTCGCCATATCGAGTAACGCCAAAGGAAATAGCGGAACTAAAAGTTCAACTATAAGAGCTGTTGGAATAAGGTTATATACGCCTAAGTATGTCATCTTGGAGCGCACATGTTCTCTTTGTGAAAAAGAAGGATGATAGCCCGCGATTGTGTATCGACTATCGTGAATTGAATAAGTTGACGGAGAAAAACAAATATCTGATTCCACAGATAGATGACTTGTTTGATCAACTAGCTGGATCGACAGTATACTCAAAGCTTAATGTGAAATCTGGCTACTACCATTTACGGATTCGGGAAGGTGACGTTCCCAAGACAGCATTTGGAACACGCTATGGTCATTACGAGTTCACTGTACTGCCGTTTGGGCTATGAAATGCGTCATCGGTGTTCATGACATTAATGCACCGCACTTTTAGAGATTACTTGGATTTATTTGTGATCGTCTTCATCTATGACATTTTGGTGCACTCTCAATCGGAAGAAGATCATGCGAACCATTTATGGATGGTGTTGCACACCTTGAGGAGAAATCATCTCTATGTCAAGTTCTCCAAGTGCGAGTTCTGGCTATCGTCAGTGGCTTTTCTTGGTCATGTGGTGAGTGGAGAGGACATTGTGGTGGATCCGTCAAAGATAAGAGTCGTACGGGAGTGGCCGGTGTTGTCTTCGGTGGCCGAAGTCAGGAGTTTCCTTGGACTGGCGGGTTACTACAAATGTTTTGTAGGAAAGTTCTCACAGATCGCTTTGCCTCTTACAACATTAACAGGGAAGGATCAGAAGTTCGTTTGCACGCCGGAGTGCGCGCGAGATTTTGAAGAGCTAAAGAGTCGTTTGACCACGGTGCCCGTTTTGACGTCGTCATGTGGTACAGACGGCTATGAGATCTATAGTGATGCCTCAGGGAGCAGCTTAGGCTGCGTTCTTCTTCAGTTTGGAAAGGTGATCGCTTACGGCTCACGCCAGTTAAAAGTGCATGAGCAAAACTATCCCGTCCACAACTTGGAGTTGGCGGCGGTGATTTTTGCACTTAAATTATGGTGTCACTATCAATATGACGTGAAGGTGGATATATTCACGGACCACAAGAGCCTAAAGTACCTTTTGGATCAGAAAGATCTCAATATACGTCAACGAAGGTGGATGGAGTTCCTCGGGGACTATACCTTTGATATTCATTATACTCCTGGGAAGGGAAATGTTGTCGCAGATGCCTTGAGTCGTAGGACTCTAGTAAGGGCGAATTGGTTGCAGATGCATGATGAGCGTCTAATCCAGGAGTTGGAAGCATTAGAGATTTCTTGTGTTAATAAGAATTTCACAGCAAATGCATACTTAAACTGGACGGAGATACAGTATGACCTTGCGGACAGGGTTCGGAGGGCAATAAAACATGATGCAAGATTGCAACGCTATGCAGTGGATGGGTCAAATGACCAATTCTCCTGGGATGACGACCTCTTGCAGAAAGATAGTCGTTTGTGCGTCTCAAGTATGGTTAAGCTAAAAGAAGAATTGATGTATGAGACTCACTTTACAAAATACTCAATTCACCTAGGGAGCACCAAGATGTACAAAGGCATGAAAAAGCTGTTCTGGTGGCCGGGTTTGAAGAAGGACATCGTACATTATGTGGCTAAATGTCAGACCTGTGCCTTAGTGAAAGCTGAATGTCAGAAGGCTGACAGTTTCCTGAAGTCGCTACCTATTCCGAAATGGAAGTTTGATGATATTTCGACGGATTTCGTGCACGGTTTGCCGAGATCGCAACGCGATAACGATTCAGTTTGAGTGATCGTAGACCGATTGACTAGAGTGACTCACTTCATTTCGAATAAGAGGGACAATTCAGTGGAAGTTTTGGCAAGGTTGTTTGTGGAACAAATAGTACGATTACACGGTGTTTCCCGTAGCATCGTAAGTGATCGAGATGAGCGCTTCACTTCAAATGATTGGAGGCTAATCCATCAGTTATTGGAGATAAAGTTAACAGTCAGTACGACATTTCATCCACAAACAGATGACCAAACTGAAAGGACCAATAGAACGGTGGAGGACATGCTCTGAATGTGCGCCTTTGATTTTGGAAAGAGATGAGACGATCATCTTTATATGGTAGAGTTTGCCTACAATAATAGCTATCAGGCAAGTATAAATATGACACCGTTTGAAGCTTTGTATGGTAGGAAGTGTCGTACACCGTTAGCTTGGGCGGAAACAAACGAATCTAAGTTATATAAGCTTAAAGAAGTCGAAGAAGTTAATTCGACAATACACTCTATTCAGAATAGGCTATTGATAGCCCAAGATAGACAAGCCAAATACTACAACGCCAAGCACCAGAATGTGGAATTTGCGTTTGGCGAGTGGGTCTATTTAAAGATCAAACCATTTAAAGATGTATCCAGGATTCGACACTTGAAAAAGCTAAGTCCAAGATATCTTGGTCAGTTTGAAGTGGTGGAACGAGATGACGAAGCTGCCTATCGGCTAGCTCTTTTGGCAGAATTGAGTGGATTGCATGATGTGTTCCACATTTCAGTGCTTCGAAAAGCCGTGAAGGATCCAGCTCAATTAATTGTGAATGATCACGTACCGATCGAATATGGGCTAACGATGAAGGTTTGGCCCATTCAGATCGAAGATAAAACGGATAAGCAGCTGTAGAACAAGACAATCGGGATGGTCAAAGTCTGATGAGACAATTGTGGCCGTGAGGAGCTAATATGGGAGCGGGAGCAGACCATGCGGGCAGAATTTCCCGAATTGTTTGTCTAAACTGGTATAACAGATTTTGTTTTATTTTGGACAGAACATTAAATGTTGTAACAAATTTTGTTGAAGAAAAGTAATGTTATAACCTATTGGTTTCTGTGTTCTGATGCTGTATCCAAATTTCGGGACGAAATTTTTTGTTATGAGGGGAGGGTTATAACACCCCAAAATGAAACAAGCAAAAAGTTGGCCTGACTGGGCGAGAAAATCGTCGAGCGGAGCTCGACGAAATTAGCCAGTTCGACGAATTTCGTTCGATGAAATTTGTCACATTCGACGAATTGTCGGAAATATGGATATGACCGAGTAGTGACTCGTGTTAGGCGGCTGGTGTGCGGACACTGAGCGGTGGTTGACTTTTCAGCTTCAATCCCGAGCCGTTGATGTGTTTTGAGGGGAAGAAATCGTGTGGCTGGAAGATAATTGATGCCTTATCTGTAGAGAATGGAAATTGTAAATCATTATTCTCTTTGTCTGTTCTCTTTCTTCCCGAGTTCTGGAGCAGACGCTCTCGACTATTAGGGTTTGAGTGCTCCAGTTGTGTTGCTGAAGGAGGATTTGGGGCTGGAATCTGAAGCCAAAGCGAGATTTGCGAAGAGTAAAGTGTGACGATCATTTCCGTCCGAGTAGAAACGCTTTGTCATGTCTCCGAAGAGATCTTCAAGGGTAACGATCATTCTTCTTGGACAAGTGAAGTCCTTCTTTTGGCATATGCATGGAATCCCCCACCAAAAGGTGGAAAGTTGAGGGAGTTCCTTTGGGTTGATTCATGAAATCCCCAGTAAGTCTTGCGTATAGATCCGAAAATGTGTAGTACGGAATAAGCATACTGTGTGAAGCCCATCTAGACAGGTTGGTCTGGATTGGTGATGTTTTATTTTGCGCACCGGAGAAGACTTCGCGTATAAACGAGTATTTTGTGGAGTCGGTGGGTTGTGCCTGTGAAGGGTAGTAGCAGGAAGTACTGGAGTGGAATTCCAGAGAAATACCCGTAAAGTGCATGTGCAGTATGTTATGAAAGACCAGTGTTTCTGGCACTGCAGGTGGGTGCAGGGATTTCTGGATGGTTGGTCCAGATAAGGTTAGGGCTGGAGATGGAAAGAGAGTTCTGTCTCTAACACCAGGCGATAGTGAGTATCGCTGACGATGGCTCCTAGCTAACCTGTGATTGTGAAGTCAGTCCTTAGGGGACAGTGTGACTATTGTGAGCTATGTGATATATGGTGTGTGTCACAACCCGCATTTTCTCAATAATAAATAAATCAGAGCACGAGATAACTACGAGCTGTGATGTCACGTCAAGCAGGGGATAACTGCTGACGCTCAGGCAACACTCTAATCCTTCAAATCATAAGTTAAAATGAATAGAAAACTGATTTTTAAATTGATTGGTCGTATCCCTCGGCTCAGTGGATCAGATAGTCCACGGTTTGAACACTATTTTTATACGTAGCGGAAAAATACTTCATTTATGATTAACATCCTAAAAGAGCGCATAAGTGTCCTAAGAATACAACTTACACTATGCAAGACCCTAGATTTCAATTTATAATATTTATAAAGAAAACCATCTTTTTACGCATTTGGAAAATAATGATTGAGCTTTTATAAAACATGCTGATCATGCAATACATATAGTAGTTCTTTATAGGTTTTAAAGTAACTAGCAACCTAACATAAAACATTCCCAAAGAGCATGTGAAACTACCACAAAACAGGTAAACTAGCAGCTAAGCAAAGACTTAGTATCACAAAGGAAAATCACCAACGAGCGTCAACAACCTGACACGAACTCGCTGGCGAGCATGTATGTCTGTACTACTACAAAGCTAAAGAACTGCCTCAACAAGTGAGGAAAACACTGCCACAACGCAGTCCACAGGGAAACTCCTGAAACTAGCCGCACAGCCGGCTACAGACCTGAACCTGAGGCATTCAAAAGAAGAACACATCAGCAAGAAATAATAAAACAAGAGGCAAGGAAGCATCAGATAATTATCGAATGAAAAGAGCAGAAAGAAAAAGGGTTACCAACCCTGCAAGAGAAATGCTGAAAATCTCAGCTAAAGAATCCAAAAAGGGACAAAATGTAAGTAAAACAGTCAATAAAGTGAGAAAAATGCAACAAGTACTAAAACGTACCAAACTCCGCTCAAGCCTGCAGAGACAAAAAGGAAACCAATATGCATCAAATGAACAGTATGAAAGGAACTAACAGTCCTAAACTTGTAAATCGTTAGCACTGGCACAAGTCCCAAACCTGTGTCGGAGACTAAGAACAGTCACAACCGAACAACCAGGTCCAGGTGTCTCAACAGTACTAAAGGGGCCGCCACAGGGTCCACACACATAGAGTTCCAACCTCTTACAGGAACCCAAAATGTCCAAAGGAGGGAATGGTGGTGGCCACGGCTCGAACTCCCCCGGTACCATACTCCTTCAGAAACCCAGCTACCACATGCTAAGGATCCACGATTCGGCGCCAAAACTAGCCGACAACACCACTTAGAAACTACCAAGTTCTACAACCAAAACCCGCCGAATTATTTCCCCCTACCCGCCGAATTATTTCTCCCTACCCGCCGAATTATTTCCCCCTACCCGCCGAATTCAACTGAAAAATAACTTCCGAAACTTCCTAGTTTAGGCCGACTACACGCCCTAACATAGGAATATTCCTAGTCTCACCTATACTATTCCGGTATTCTACGACAAGGAGAAATAATAAAGCGAAAAACAACCCATGGAGGCACGCAAGAGGGGAGAAATCCACTTGCCTCAAATCGTTCTTGAAAACGTCCACCCAAAATACTCCAACACGTAGATCCTTCCAAAAGGGGGCACGCGGAGACGAGATCTACGAAAAAAACGGACAACCGGGGTTAGGGCCGAAAAACTCTATGACGAAACGGTCACCGAAACGGGAAAAGCTTACCGCGATCTCGAAGCTCTCGCCGAGAGCTTTCCAACGCCGCGATCGGATCGAAATTCCGTCCACCGGATCGGCGGTTGCGGCCGCCGGAAGATTCGCGAACGGAAGGTCCGCACGCCTAAAAAAAATTCGCACAGGGGGGGGCTGCTGCCAATCGGAGGAAGAAGAGGGTTCTCTCTTTTGTTTTTTTTTATATAAGTAAATACTTAATATAATAATAAATATATAACTTAATATAATAATAAATATATAACTTAATATAATCATAAATATATAACTTAATATATAAAGGGGGGGGGGGGGGGCATTCTCACCGAATTCATGATTCGGTGAGAATCATTCTCACCGAATCTCCCCCTTTCTTTTTTTTTCTTTATAAATAAAAAAAATAATATTTATTATTATTTAAAATAAATGATATAACATATATCGTTACGCAGGACCAAACGCGCGCCGAATCGAACGAAATTCGCACCGTAGGCGAATGACGACGCTACGAATCAAACGGCGAAGTCGAAATCGAATTCCGACGCACCGTCTTCGAGATAAAAATTTCTAAAGTTAACGGCGTACGCGAAAACATACAAACTTCAATCGCGCGCCGAGGCTCCAAAAATGCTCGGAACGCGACGAAACTTGACGAGCAAGTCTAAAATTAGCCGATCTAATTTCCTAATGTAAAATTTTCCACTCCCGACGCAAATCCCAAAATTTGGCCGGTCAAACCTAACGAACGCAAAACGCGCTAACGACAAAGTCGGTAACAAAATCCGACGAACAAAACTTGGGCAAATTTCTCCCGAAGCCAAAACACAAGTATTCCCCAAGAGGCTCCACCGAGTCACCAAACAGACTCCGGATCGCTAGGGAATCTTGCTACCAGGCATCACCAAGCCACGCAGGGAACCTAAAGAGCTAAGAGCACGCTCTAACAACGTCACATGACCAACACGCGCTAACATAACGCTCTGACGTCATAATACGTCAAATAAGAAATTAAATAAATCACAGGAAAATCGGGGGCGTTACAGTGTGGGACCCCGGCCGGACCTTCTACTATATGTCATGTAACAGATGGAGGGGTGACACAACATAAGGGTGACGCTGTCCGCCACCTCTACCTCCAAGATCTCCTCCTGAAAGCGGACGATGTAGTGGCCAAGACTTTCGTGTTGCCCCTGTGCAATCTTGAAGAGGGTTGTCGCCTCCTTCCCCTTCTTGGACATCGCGAACTTTGTCATAGGGCCCCGACGTAGATCTGCGAAGCAATAGACTGAACCGGCTGGCAACTGGTGGAACCAGTCTCTTGCATTCACCTTGAACGTGATCGAGAAGAACCTACACTTGAAGGCATCTGACATGTTGTAGATGGAAATGACGTCCTCAAACAGGAGTAGTAGGTAAGGACTGGCTCCTCCCTTTCTGGCGGCGATGAGTTTCATCCTCGCTGGTATCATCTCCATACTCGCTCCATGGGCGAGTATCACGATACCTCACTGACGACATTGGATCTCAGAACCTGATCCCTTGGATGCTCGCTAGGTAGTGTCGCGACTGTATCGATCGCTCCTCTCTCTCCCAAGCGGGCTCCTTTCCAGCTCGTCTCGATGGAGCTTCCTCATCCGACGGTGTCACGCGACTGGGCGAGTTCGCCGTGACGTCGGGGCGATGAGAAAACCCGGCGACGATGGTCCTCTCTATCCTCCTCGCGAACTCCTCGAGCGTAGGTACAGTCACAAACTTGCCACCTCGCACAGGGTTACCAACTCCCGCCGAGTTACCAACTAACTCTCCATGCTCGCCACTGCTTACCATCTCACCAAACTACAAAACTTTATGAAAGTGGTGGTATGCACTGATACCACCAGTGGGTTAGACTGTTTAACTCTAGAGGGGGTGAATAGAGTATTTTAAAATCTTTTAGATTTTTATTTCAGAGTTAAAAATAATGATACTAATATGTGTAATCAGAAAAATGCAAAAATAAAACTAAGCTAATCAACAATCAACACACAGAAAGAAATAAAGTAGCATCACAGACGACACAAGAATATTATAGTGGTTCTCCTAAAACTTGGGTACATCCACTCTTTTATCACCATGGTAGAAATCCACTCAGGTTTTTGATCAGGTGTCCTGCCACCAATCAGGTTTTTGCTCAGGTGTCTGTCACCACAAGATCTGCTTCAGGTAGATCAGGAAACCCTTCAGGCTTTTGATCAGCTGCCTAAAAAACAAGTCAAGTCTTTTGATCAGGAGACTTGTAACCAAGTGATTAACTTTTGAAGGGAGATAGAACCACGTGTACAGTGGGATGGAACAAATAAACTAGATATTGCCTTCTCTTTCTCAAAACAACAGAGAAGGCTTGTGGATTCTTGATGATGTCAAAGCTCCCCCTGAGATGAAGTTATGTTCAGGAAGAATGAGAGCTTTGCAGGGTGAGTAGGTCTTCTAAAGATTTCTCCAGAATGCTGTAGACAGATAGTAGTTGATTGTCTCCGAAAGCTTGTTGCAGTATGAACACTTGATGAAGACATAGCTTTTTCTTGAATATTTTCTGTTGTTCTGTCTTTTTTTTTGTTCTTACTGTCTTCTCGACTGAAAGAGAAAAAATCTCTTTTTATATATCTCTGTCTAAATTCCCCTTTGAATTTTGAAATCCTTTTACATTGAATGCTGACTGCCTGGAGAATGGAAATGCGGCTGGAGAGAATATATCATTAATGTACTTGCCAATTTCAATGGAATCGATGCAAATTTCAATGTAATCGATGCGAATTTCAAGAATTTCGAAAAACTATAGGGTCAGTATTTTCATAAATTTTTGGATTTAAAAGGGACTCAAAATGACTAATAAAACAAGACAACACCATTTGACAACCTCTAGCATGACATGGCAGTCGCCTGCGCCGAGACAGTGGGCTACCATTTGCCCCCCTCCCCCCGCCAATTTGGTGGGTTGCGCCTGGCGCGTGACGCCCTCACGGGCATGGCGCATGAAGCCCGCAAGCGCCCGAAGCGTGCAGGCCACGTGGTAGCAACCATTTTCCCTAAGGTGTGTGTCGGGCATGCGCCTGCGTGCGCCCGACACACAACGCATCTGGAGGGGCACCACGCGTGCCCCATACAGACCACATGACACCAATCTAAGCTATTGAAAGCGGCATTTTATCAATTTATTAGTTTTTCACAATTTCCAGGAGTTTCATAGCTCTGTTTTTAACGTTTTTACGCGTTTGAAAAGCTAGCATAAACACAGATCAAATGAAACTCTATTTTCGTTCCATTTCCTTCCAGTTTTCAAAAAAAAAGGAGAGGATGAGAGGGAGAGTAGAGGGAAAGTTTTGGATCGCTGCTAAAACTTCGGGGAAACTCGGGAGCTTTAACCATCGACCATCCAGTCAAAATAGAGAGAACCACCACTCTAAGCAGGAGAACGGGAACCTTCCGAAATGATACGTCTCTGTTTGGGGCGGCGTTTTTGTTCCTATGAGATTGGACAAAAATATCACCATCGTATAATGTATGATTGTCATGACAAGGGTTATATCCGCCATCAAGAAATGAAAACTTAATTTGCACATACAAGTGGGTGAAGTTAATTCTTAGGTGAGGTAAGGTGTTCACGAACGACGATTCATAACTACCACATTCGTGTCTGCCACATGCGACAAATAGAGTCTTTCACGTACATTATAGACAAAACTATAGTTTCAGTTCCCAAACTCTATATGGTTTTGGAAACCAGTCCCTTAACTTTTAAATGCAATATTACAATCCCTACACTCTACAAAATCTTGTATTGGCGGCGCAAAGAAGAAAAATGAAATGACGGGGGAGAGAAGCATCAGAGGGAAGCTGGATAACACGAGTCGCTTAAACAAGCAGTACTGTATTATCATTTTCACCTCCTCATCTCTGCTCACCGAACAAAATCTCCATGAACTCCGATGACCTACTCCCCTAGTTCTTCATCTCATTGTGACTTTCATGATCTCCTTTTGCCTTTTTGAGAAAAAAGCACAACTGAGACTAGCTCAATTGATTCGTGGATGTACATTAACTAAGGCTCCGTTTGACATGGTTGTGACGGTCATGAACACGGGAATTAAATTGTCATTTGTTAACGCCCACCTAAGGAACTTCATCCACTTTTATGTTCAAACAGATGATGTTTGTTAGGTGATCCTTAACAAATGACGTTGTAACCCAAGCGTTTGCGACCGCCACCACAATGCCAAACAGAGCCTAATTAGAAGAAGGCAAATCGAACTGGATCTGTTTGGAAGGATGAATCATCTTCCCTTGCTCATGATCTCTACATAACACAAAGCGAGGATGGTGACGAGTGCACCTTGCGAAAGTGAAGGCATGGCGTGGTGTCCAAGACATGCGCATATCATTACGGAGAGGAAAAGGGGGTGGCGGGTGCACCTTGCGAAAGTGGTGCTTGCTAGAGTTTTAAAGGAACACACCAAGCGCTAGGACGACGACGATGAGAAGAGTGTCGGTGCTTATATGGGCCTTCTCCGGTGAGCTCGGGTTATTCGTCGATTAGCTCATTGTTATAAATCAACATATTCTACACTTGTGCTATCCAACTTCCTTTTGATGTTTCTCATCAACGTCATTTCATTTTCTTCTTTGTGCTGCTAACACTATCCACATCGAATGTGTTGAAACGAGAATTAGCTTCTGTGGAGTTCAAATCTTTGGGAAAGGGGTGACCGTACACTTACTTCTCATAGTGAGCTTGACTGACTGAAGACTTAGATCTCAAATCTGACCCAAAAGTCCAGCACAGAGGTCTCACCACACACCCGAAAGATCTTAGAGTGTTTCCCTTCTTTAACCAATACTGAGTTAAGTACACCTTGTAAGACAAAAAAAATGAGAACTGAAGAACTTACCTTCTGAGATACCTTGCTAATTTCAATTTCTGCTGATGTTGAAAAATGAATTGAAATTGACATTAAATCCTAGCATTCTATTTTGAGAGAGGCTAATGGAGTCATAAATTTTGGGAACTGAAATCACAATTTTGGATTATGTATTTCACTCGACTGTCGCGATCAGGCACCGAACCTGGGTTTCCTCAACACGGTGACGGAGGCTTGTCTTCCCAAATTCCAACTATTATTACCCCCCATAATCGATTTATCAGCGCTTCTCCCTCTCTAATATCTCCGGCGATGCCCGAGACGGATCTGCACGATCTCTCCGACGACCCTGATTACACCGTTTTACAGCGCCAGGTAGAAATTGATAGTCTCTTCTTTCTTCAGACCCTGAAACCCCTGCGACCGGATCGAATCCACCCTCATGTAATCCATTTCACACAAATTTATTCCATCTCGTAGGAGTCAACGAGTAATTTGAGCGTCGATTCAGCTCGGACAAGCGATCCCAGTGAAAGCGAGATTGTATACTCGAAAGAGAATGTCGCGGTTCACCCAAGTCAGTACGCTTCAGAGCGAATCAGTGGCCGTCTGCGAATTGCTAAGCAGGGCTCGTTGTTTCTCTTGGTATGATCTGATTTGTGCCTAATTCATGATTTCATGTTATCGTATGTTGTTTTATTCCTTCACGCGCACTGGTTATTGGAGATGTTTAACAGATATTAGATGTTATGCTTCCGGGCTCATTGCTACTGGATTCATGTTTATACGCAGACATGGACGCCCTACAAAGCAGCTTCTAGTTTATCCGATTCAGTGGTGCGAAATTTGAACTCGAGTGTTTCAGAGAAAGGTATATTGATATATGAAGTGGCGTGATTGTTTATCTTTTTCTCTGAATTATAACAATCCCCTCTTTTTGTTTCTAAATATAGATAGAAACCTGTACACTATCAAACCAGTTTCTCTGAGTGATATACACTCCATAAGAAGACACATCCCGGCCCTTGGATGGCAGTACATCATCATTGTTCTTTCATCAGGTAATTTGCGTTGCATGGTTTTTCATGCAATGTTTGGTAGGTGCCTGTTTATTCAAACGTCATGGGGAGGATTTGACTATGAAATGCTGGAGCCTAGAATTCATGGGACTTAAGACTATATTTGGTACAATTATGTGTTATTGATGTTGCTTTAGAGTATATAATAGTTCCACGCTCATTCATAGTTGTACGACTTGCCACATAAATACATTTGTTGTCCTCATGAAATTATAGGGAGGAAGGTGGAGATAGGTTCCAATCATGTTTTGTTTATGTTGGCGTGTTGGACCCATGTTCACATAAATACATTTGTTGTGCATGTACTAACAAGATGAAGTAAAGGCGGAGATATGAGGGTGCTGGATCTGACTGGAGTATATGCGGCCGAAGAAATACAGAGGTCGTCTGAATCAGCTAGAGGTTTTGAGAGGGACTGGTGTATGGCTTGCGGTAGAATGAGAAGTTGGTACGATGGTTGGAGGAAATTGGGATCATGGAAGGATCTTGAATAGTAAACACATGGATGATCGTGAGGGGGTGATAGGGGAAGTGCCGTTAGGGCTGTTGATGTTGTAAGGGAAGTCAATGGGGGATGGAAGGGCTGCAGAGGTAACAATTAGTGGTAGAGGGAAGGTGTCGTGACTGCGGAGTGTCGACGAGGAATGAAGGATGGGTTCAGCCTATGCGTCGATGGACGAACATTGGCGAGGAGGTGATTCTTTAGGCTGGCGAGTAGGATGGACTGTCTGGATGGGAAGGAGGTACGGAGCAAGACTGGGAGTAACCATGGATGTCGATGGAAGAAGGAAGCACTGAATACGTTTGGAAAAAATACATGGGTTTGTGGGAGTGATGGGAAGCCCTACGAGTCACACCAAGGGGGCACAAAGTTGCACTGTGAGGGACTCACAATTTTGAATTAGGATTCCAAACTTCGATCACTGAATAGTAACCTGCACGCGTATGTATAGACAAGTACAACAAGGGCACCTGATCGGACGACTTACAGTGTCCGGGACGATCGACTGTTAAATACCAGTAAAAAAAACTAAATACATGAAATAGACTCGTATCAACCATCCAAATGCATTCACGGACTCAGATCTGTCAAACGGGTAGCAGATCATACCAGGAATAAATGTATGCGGGTTTGCGATTTCCATCAACTTCCATTGGCTTGAATGCATTCATCTCCGGTGAGTAAGAATGATCGTACTTCGGTGTAGCCTAGGGGAGAGTCGTTTAAGCTTCTCCGAGGAAATCTACGTATTGGGTGGCCACTCTAACTGTCAAGATATCGTAACACATCTCGTCCGCCTACTATCCGCCTACTATTGCGAGGTCATGGGCAACAATCAGAACTAAATTAGATGCATCTTCGTCTGACAACTAAACTAGTGGAACCATTGGCGGTGCGAGGTGACGCTTATGGTGGGACTTATGTTGTTGAAGCTGGGGTGGAGTGGGAGGAAGCAAGGGATGTCGCGTCTCATTCGTGTGAATAAATATGAGATTTACATGCACACACTCCCTCGTAGTAAGGAGTCACGCCCTTTATATTGAATACTCGATTTATCCTCATATTTTGAGGGATATCAATTTCATATGCATTCATACCGATCTTTCGTATGACTGTATGGGGGCTCATTCGATGAGCTCTTAATTTTTGTTGTCTCCTAAGTGAACCTCTCAGATCGTATGCAAATCATTTCATACTCCCCTTAATCAAAATTTTGCACTCTTCTATGCCAGTCTGTCTGAGACTTATAATAATCATTACTTGTAATTATTTTTCTGATTGTTTTATTGGATTGATGCAAATTCTTATAAAAGACTTCGTAGATGCATGCAAGTGATGTACAAAAGATTCGACAAAATTCATTTAAATGATGCATGTGAACACAACAAATACCACAGTCCCTATAGCTGTGGGTCTGATAATGTGCCGAATGTCTCTAAAACAGGGTGTCCTATCAAGAGTCTCTTTGGGTGAAGTGTAGAAATACTCGTCGAGCTGGCGACGAATACTCAACTGATCCATAGGCCATCTGAACTAAAATTTGAGCTGACAACATTCCAAATGCCTCTCAGGGAATGTGACGTATCATGAGGCTCACCCGACATAGTATATAAGAATAAGTTGGAAGCACAACAATCACCCGAACGAATGTTGGAGACGTTGACCCAAAGGTGCAACTCTGGGTTGTGTCAACTGCCTCCAAATGGAAAGAACTCGGTAGGAGGCTTTCCAGGAGGTATGTATGTAAATTGGTCGTAAGTTGGACAATCACCCTAGTGGATACCTAAGAACTTGACAATAGAATGTGGCGCTTTCATGCGGTGTCTCCAAGAAGAAAGAACTCATCTGGTAGGTCAACAATTGTAAGATGTCTAACGCCCCGATCTACTCTGGGTGCGCTACAGGTCTGTAGATCAGTGACCCTAACCTATCTCCACGGATCTGATTAGACGCAACTGCTAATTCCAATGATGGTTTGAGGCTGAGGCTTGAACCCCAAACATCCTAGATAAGGGAGGTTACAACAGGTTTGCAGACCAGTTTAGAGCTCTTGCTCAGTTGGTGATGAGGACCAGTTTAGAGCCCCCTTATCTAGGAGGTTTGAGGTTCAAGCCCCAATTTCAACAACCCACCATTGGAATTAACTGTTGCAACCAATTAGATTCGTGAAGATGGGTTGAGGTCATTGGCCTGCAGTCTTGTAGCGCACCACAATAGACTAAGGCATTACGGGTGATTTTCCAGATGAGATCATCGTCAATGATAGGGCCATTGAGAACAAAAGAAACAACTGCCACAACCTTAATACTAATCTCACTTATAATGTGACTCAACACTAACTCGTCGTGAAGCTTTGATGAACAAGCGCTCACGGCTGAGTGGATAGTCAGAAATGTATCTAATTCAACACATGAGATATGGGAAGGATGTGCAACTATAGGGTCGCTAGTTGTTTGTATTCACTCAGTCAGGGTTTCAAGAAATGTGTATGAATCAAATGGACACTTGTCGGAAAAAATACCTCATTGGGGTGAGATAGCTCCAATCTAACTATTTTATTGTCCTTATCCATAGAGACACGAGTAGGTGTGGTAATGGCCCTATAACTGGAATGACTCATACTAAGAAGGTCAGGGTGTGGGTCCACTCGGCCAACTCTAGCAGTTCTCAAAGGTTGCTCACAGTGAAGGACGTGCTGACATATCCGCTCGAGGGACTCCAAGTAGTGATATGTCAACTCAGTACGTATTTCAGATCGAAATCCAGACTGAAATCGAGAAGTGGTCATAGCTGACTTCTCTTCAATGTCGCTCCTCACTACTAACTCCTCAAAATAATCTCTATACTCAGTGACATATGTTGATCCTTACCGAAGGGTAGATAATAGCACAAGCAGACGACTCTGATATGATGTAGACAAATACCTCTGACATAACCTACGCTTCATCTCCACCCAACTAGTGATGCAATGAAGATGTTCCCGCTCATGGGTCCTCTTAATGTTAGACCAATATACTCTCGCATGTTCTAGAAGCCTAAGTTTCACATATTTAATGTGACACTCCCCAAATAGTTCAAAATAGTTGAGATAAAGGTCCATTCCCATAAGCCAATAACTATAAGACTCTGGTCTTGATGAAGCAACAAACAATGAGGAAACATCACAAAACATCCACTCAAGATCTCCTTCAACATGATGATCATCGCAAATCAAACAAATTCCTTGAAAACAAAGCATATAATAACTTACACGTGCATGCGATAACAAAATGAAGTAAAGGTGGAGATTTGAGGCTGCTGGCTCTGATTGGAGTAGATACGTCCAAAGAAATGCATAGGTGGTCCGGATGGGCTAAAGGTTGTGAAAGGGATCAATGTATGGCTTGCGGGAGAATGGGAAACTGGGAGGTGATGGTTGGAGGAAATCAGGATTGAAGGTGGAAGGATCAGGAGTTATAAACGCAAGACGATCGTGAGGGTGCAGTGGGGGAAGTGGTGTTAGGGTTGCTGACAGTGGAAGGGAAGTCAGTCGGGGGGGGGATGGAAAGCCTGCATAGGTAGAAGTTAGTTGCAGAGGGAGGGTGTCATGACTGTGGAGCGTCGACGAGGGACAAAGGATGGGTTTGGCCTGGGTGTCGATGGACTAATTCTGATGATAAGGTAATTTTGTAGGCTGGCGAGTAGGACGGGCTGCGTCAGGTGGGAAAGGAGATACGACCCGAGGCCGGGAGTAACAATGGATGGCGATGGAAGGAAGCACAAAATGCGGTTGGAGGAAGAAATCATGGGTTTGTGAGAGTAACGAGAAGCTCTAGGAATCATATCAAGGGCATTGAGTGACTGAGTCACATTGTGAGAGATCAGTAGTTCTGAATTAAGATTCAAAAATTTCGATCACTGAATAGTAACCTGCACACATATATTTGGACAAGTACAACAAGGGCACCCGAATCACTCATAGTGTTCGAAACAATTGGGTGTCAGATACAACTAAAAAAATACATAGAATAAACTCGGATCGATCATCTGGTCGCATCCGTAGGCTCAAATTGATCGAATGGGTGGCAGATCACCGCCTCATGTTGTAATAAACGTACGTGGGCCCCTGATCTCCATCAGAATGTGCATGGGTTTTGGAGATTTCTAGAGCTTATTTGGACTAAAATCCTTGAAAAGCAAATCAAAAGAATATTTCTAACCCCAAATCCTACTATAATTATAACAAAGACAGTCCTCCAAATTGACATGTTTGTGGTATTTGCCCAAAAGATAGCATGGTAATCAATTTTAAACTGCCAAATTGTCTTTTGCCTCACAATTTTGAACCATTGAGGATTTACAGAGTTCAGTTATCATCGTACTTCAAAGTTGTTTATTTTTGAACTACTGGATTTTAATGATTTTCCATTCAAGGAATACTTCATAGAGTTCCTAATCATATTAGTTGTTTATTTAATTCAATTTTCTCGCCAGCTAATATGCAGATCCAATCATGCCATTTAACCTGATTTTACGTGTTATCTGTGCTCAAACATCTTGTCACATTTGTATTTTTATAGTTTATAATTATAATTTTTAGTGATACTCTTGCTGTTTATTGAATCCCATACTGCATAGACCCATACTATGGTTATAGTTCTTTGTATTTTCATCGTCGTCATCGTTATTTTCATCATCATTAGCTTTTTTCTGAATAATGAAACAACATATTGCTGTTAAAGAAAGCCTACTCGTGCAAGGAAGGGATACCTGTTCTGAAATTTCACATGAAAATCAGTTTAAAGAGCAATACATACCTTAGAATAATGATTAAGTATTAGAGGGGAAAAACACTGCTAACTTTTGCACAAGGATATGGAGACTATTTTTGCAATATTTTCATCCATATCATCTTGATAATCTATACAAATTAGCTAACTTCATTTTTGTTGCTAAATATAGGGATTGCATTCCCTCCCCTGTACTTCTACAATGGAGGAGTTCGTGGTTTTTTTGCTACCTTGAAACAACATGTGTTTATTGTGAGGTTTGTCTTAAATGTTTTTCAAACCCTGATAATATTTTTATTTCACCGCAGCTTCCTTCTTGAAATGGCCTTAATAAGTTGGTGCTAATGGAATAGCTAATTACCAAATTTTAAAGCATGTGCATATGAGCATACTAGCATTCAAAATTACGGGTCACTTTTATTTATACATTTATCTTTTATTTATGCAAGTGACTGATCCTGATTTCTTAATGTGACAATCAATATCTCCAGATCTGCAAATGATTCAAATGTTTTTATGCTGAATGATTTTGAGGGTCCTCTTCAGGTGCGCACTTGATTCTCTCTTGATCCTAGCATAAGTAAACATTTGTTATCTTCATTTTCTAGCATAAAAATTCATGTTCAGCTTAATTGCTCATTGTCATATTTAATGATTTTTTTATTACAAACGTTTTAAAGTAGTATGATTTAAACAACATTTCTAATATTCCTCTTTTTTGTCAACTACTACACCAAACTAATCTTAATTTCTTCACTTTGTAATTTTTTTTCTTTTGCAAAAATACTTCAATTCAAGAATGCTTTCTTATTTTTATTCTTTTCATAAATTATTACATGATTTCCTGGTCGTCTTTGTGATCAAGAACAAGAAAAAGAGAATGATGTATGATATTGCCATGACAATCTTTTAGATACTAAATACTGTTAAAAGATGGCGAGTGAGGAAGAGAGGTAGTACTGGTCTATTAAATTCCTTGCCCAACACTAGCGCCAGAAATTTGTTCCTAAATGCCCTTGTTACTCTTACATTCTTTCTCAAGAGTTAATATTAACTTTATTCCCTTCCTAAGCAAAGATTTACTTTTACCATGGTGTTTATTAAGTATTCCTTTTGTATCTTTCTTGAACTTTTGTGTTTATAGTCTTCTTTTTTGTATTCACCTTAATGAGATTTTTAGTTGTTTGGGGTTTACTGGGTCATGTTTCATGTTGTTTAGCTGTAAGCTTTGGTTCTGTTGAATTGCAATTTCTTGTCAGGGCTAGTGTTGGGCAAATAACCAGGGACACTGCACGGACGAGCTGCTGATATGGATACAACCTCTTGATTACGCTTCACATCTCCCTCTTGTTATGAAGTCTTAAGGGAGTGGTAGTGTCTTTTATTTTCTATCTTGGAAGTATTGTGAGAGTAGTAGGCTTGCTTAGATGAAACAGGCATTTAGGTGGAACCGGTCCTCAAGAGTTTGGGTCGAGCTTTTCTCGACAATTGTATCTATCGTGGGTGTTCAATCAATTAATTTTAGTCTTTGATAACATGCAACTATCGATTGGTCTGACCTGCCGCTAATTTAAGGTTTCGGTCGAAACCTTAATTGGACCCACCTCGCTGTTCCATCTCGTATGTTCCGCGACTCGTCTTCCGATGCATCTCCCGAGCCGTTTACAGCAAGGCATTCACTATTCACAGCTCGTCTTCCACTCCATCGCCTTCGACCACTTCACCTTCAGCTGTATCCGCATCGTCTTCGATGGCTCTATCGCTTTCGACGGCACCCGCTCTGCTACTCCGCTCCATCACCTGGTCCGACCATCGTCTGGTATGTTGCGTTTGCTCCGCTACTCCACTCCATTTCATCTTCCTAACCTTCGACGTCTCCCTCGCCGTCGATCTGCATCTTCCCAGCTTTCTGTCGATTCTAGAGCTCGTCGATTCTCCTTCTGCTTCCAGCGACTGCGACTCCTCCCGATTCCGCTGATTCCAGAGCTCGTCGAATCTCCTGCTTCCAGCGATTCCTTCGGCTTCCAATGCCTCCAACAGCTCCCCCGCCCCTCCAGCGGCGCCCGCTCAACGCCAACTGTTTTTGCAGCCTTGGCCCGTTTCCGACGCTTAATCATCGCCAATCAGCCCGACCTTGCCTTTCCCTCCCACCGCCACACCCCATTCAGCCTTCTACCCGATGTCTACCTTCGGTCCTGCCGTTCCTTGCCACAAACACATTCAATGGCCCTCAACGCCGACGAAGTAACATCCGTCTCTACCTCCGCGGACACCCATAACATGGATCAACTCGAAGCACGACTTGAGGATCTTACTGTCCTCCTTCGAGAGCTCACGACCACAACGATAAACCGCCCACCGATCCCTCCTCCACCACCATCACCGCAACCCTTCGGTCCATCCCAAACTACACGAGGTATTGAGGTTTCTCCACCCCGCTACAGACATCCACCCGATCGATCTCCATCAGATCGAAATCCCTGTGTTCGATGACACCGATCCCCTCGGCTGGATCGCCCGTGCCGAACAGTTCTTCGATCTTCAGTCCACCCCTCGTACCAGAAGGTTTACCTGACCACTATCTATATGGAGGGTTCGACGCTCTATTGAGTGTGTTGGACGCGCCAGCAGGTTTATGACCTCTCCTGGTCCAAGTCGAAGGAGAAACTCCTTCGTCACTATAATGACCGCCAGACGGGTAATGCCTACGAGCGCTTTAGCTCCGTGCGCCAGTCTGACACCGTGTCCACCGACATTGATGAGTTCATCGAGGTTGCCAGGTAAGTACTTATCCTATACTGCGACTATTACCTGGGGTACATTCTTGGGGGTCTACAACCTTTGGGTTATCAGTCTGACGACTATTCCTGCGCCATGGAACAAGCTCGTTACCTCAATGAGGAACTCTACAAAGACCAATCATCCTACTCATCCTACCCGTCCCACCAGTTATTGCCGTTGAAATCTCCACCGCCTCTTTCTCACTTGGATCACCTGCACCCGCCTGGGCCCCCACTGCCAGTACCGCCTCCACTGGTGCCTCGACGACCCCACTGCTTATCTCACAAGCAATGTCTTGAGATTCGTTGCAAAGGCCTTGGCTTTCGCGGTCAGCAGCTGTACTCGCTCACCCATATATCTGATTCCATAGACTTGTGTGCATTGGTTGGATCTGAAGACGACGGTCCTGTCTTCAGAGACTTATATCATCTGACAACGGTGGATGACCCCTACGTACATCGACCTTGAGGACAAGGTCGTTTTTTCAGGAGGGTGGTGTTGATACGGATACGACCTCCTGGTCACTCGTCGTGTTTCCCTCTGCCAGGCGTGCACAAAAGGCCTGACAGGCCCGGACATGGCTTTTGCCAGGTTCAGGCTGGGCCCATATCTCTTTTCTTAAGGAGGGTGTGGGAGGGCTTGATGACCAGGCTTTTGTCAGGCCCAGACTGGGCCGGATGATGCAACCTTCGTCGCATCCAAAATTACATGACTCCACTATGTGTCTGGTATTTTTTTTATCTGCATCTATTTTTATGTACTACTTTCGCACCTTTTTTTATTTGCAATCGTTTGACTCTTCGGTTTGACTGACCGGTGGCACTGAATAAATAAGTCCGGTAACATAGTCGTTAGGACGTAACGAGCAAGCCTAATTCATTTAAGAACACAAATTTAAAGTTGGAAAAATTCAAAAAAATCAAATCAAAAGGATAGTAGGAGTTATTATTTTATGAGGAAAAATATTAAAGGTTATTAGGAAATATCTGATAAGATATTTTGCCTCAAAGTGCCCGGCAAAGTTAGGAGAAATACAATCAAAATAAAGTTTATTTGGAAGATGGTGTATTTGATAAAAAATTCTCTGGAAAAAAAAATATTGGGCCTATTATAATAAGCATGCCTTGAATGACAAGGACGGAGACCGGACAAGCAGGGACAAGACCTTGTTTTCTGTCACCGGTTCCATCTCCCCGATAGTTCACCATCAACAGTCGAAAGCCATCCCGCCTCTGCCCTTGTCTCCGCCGGCGACGCCATTCTTCCCTGCCGCCGACCCTCCTCTGGACGACGACTTTCTTGCTGCCTCCGGCGAGCTTCTGCTCAGTGTCAGAGGTCGCCTGCCACCCTTTCAGGCGTCCCGTTTTCCCCTCAGTCAGCGCCGACCTGCAGATCCCTCCCGCCGGCGACCTCCGGGCATTCCCCGTTGCTGTCGACTCCGACAAACTTTCTCGCAACGGTCCAGCCATCGTGTTTGCGGCTTCCAAAAGTTTTCCCCCGTGGTTGTCGACTCCGGCAAAATTTCCAGCAACGGTGCGATAGGATGTCCCGATACCGCTGCTGAATTTGATTGGGGCTGTGCTGTTGTGGTAATTTTTCCCTTTCTCTGCTCCGTGCGTTAACTTTAAATTTATGCACTTAAATGATTAAAAACTTGCCCCGAACGTTCGACTACTTTTATTACCGTTTATTTCATAAATTGTTAGTTGTGGTGTGCTTGCGGGTGCGCAGATTCTGCTACGATTCAATTCATAACTCGCCTGAGGGTTGTACTCAAATAAAATTAATGATTTTGAAAAAAATCTATCCGTAAGAGTGGTTTAAGCGCAAAAGTTTCGATTTGGGCACTCTCGGCCTTCTCTAAAATTAATTCAAAACGCGTAATAAATAAAATATTTTCAATCCCTAATCCCAGTCTACATCAGTTTTGTATTAAAGCAGGTCGATTTACTCCTACCGTGAATCAGTCGATCCGGTATTTTAAGTAAAAATAAAGTAAATTTTTTTTACTTGAGCCTTAAAAAACAATTAAATTTTAATTATGATACCGCTTTAAAGTATTTCTAGGATTTCTTTATAAAAAAACTAAAAAAAATTAAAATCCTTAGGTAAAAATGGAGAACCTTGAGGAGCGCATGAAAATATTAATGAAATACATTGAGATTGTCACTGTCAGATTCAAGCAGAATCTGAATGGGTTGTGCACCGATATACCCAACCTTGAAATGACAATGCGCAAGCAAAATATTTTTCCTGATTACGTCCCAACTACGTATCAACTAGTGGAACTTAGACTTCAAATTATTAATAGTCCTCTTTCTAGACTCGTCGTTTCCTCCACGAGCAACTTGGCCCCACTAGTATCCACTGTAGAAATCCCTCCAGTCGAGGAGACTCTTTCTAAGCCACAGCTCTAGGAAGAAGAGTTTCATTCTCCTCATCCCCCCATCCCGACTGAAGAGGCATATCACAACCCTTAACCATCGATTTTATCCCTGAGCTCCTACTTCAGGAAATAGAATTTACTATTGAGGAGCTCCTCATCTTAGGTGACTTAAACTCGATCTACGTATGCACTGATTCTCCTTGCCCAGTACGACCACCAACACTTGAGCCTACAAACACCATGTCTAATGATCACTTGAACTTAAAATTAGAATCATCGCAATATATTGATTTTATATTTGGAGAACGTCATTTTATGTCACTACATTATCTCATAAATATAACCATGTCTAAACAATTTTATTATCAACTTGTCAATATATTTTAGAGAAATCATGTTTTAAGAATAATAAGAACTCCCAAAAATTTCACTCTTAACAAGGACACATTTTAATGGATTTTTCTAGAAACTTTTTAAAATTTAAATTGCAATTAATTTTATTATCCTTAAGTTAATATAAGGGGATTTGTAGAGTTACGTCATTATATTAAATATTTTCTATCATATTTCGGGAAACTCTTATGGGGTCGAAAAGGAATTAAATTCGAATTTAATAACTCTTATTATTCTCTGAACGATAGACAAACCAATATCATTAATTGGAATTTGGGGAACATCCTTAGGCGCTTAAGTAAGACGAATCAGACTCATAGGAATCTTATATCTCTACTAGCAAAGTCCACAATTAATAATTCTAAATCTCGTTTTTTTATCGTATCTCCTTACGAGATTACCTCTGTGTTACAACACCTACCTGATCGCCACCATCTCTCATTCCGCGAACGTGTTTCATTCGACGCACAAGCTCATATTAATTATTTAAATGATTTGCATAAAATTATTGCTAACAAATTGCGAGCAACCTTTGAAATCTATATGTTCATGGTTGGTCGTTATCACCGTGAACTATACCTTTCAAAGGAAGATGGGGTGGATGATTATTCAGGAGGTGTTGTCCTTTTCAAATTCACACGCATATCAAGTCGTCAGTCAAAGCCCCAGATATACCATCCGATTCAGCACCGGTGTCTACACATCTGACTTCTCCAGTACCAATTTTTGCGAGTTCTCGCCGGGGTCGAGCTCTTTCAACCCCGAGAGAATTGATGCAACCGCCGTCGCATCCAAAATTACATGACGCCACTATGCGTATGATATTTTTTTTATTTGCATCTATTTTTTATGTACTACTTTCGCGCCCTTTTTTATTTGCAATTGTTTGGCTCTTCGTTTTGACCGACCGGTGAGACTCTGAATAGATAAGTCCGGTAATATAGTCGTTAGGACGTAACGGTTAAAACTAATACATTTAGGCTCCGTTTGGGGGGACTTATTATCACCGGTCAAGCGGTTACGACCGCATGAATCTAACCTTAAATTCAGGTCCGGTTCATGCGGTCGTAACCGCTTGACCGGTGAAAATAAGTCCCCCCAAACGGAGCCTTAATAACACATAAATTTAAAGTTGGGAAAATTCAGAAAAATCAAACCAGAAGGATAGTAGGAGATATTATTTTATGAGGAAAAAGATTAAAGGTTATTAGGAAATATCTGAAAAGATATTTTGCCTCAAAGTGCACGGCCAAATTTAGGAGAAATCCAATCAAAATAAAGTTTATTTGGAAGATAGTGTATTTGGTAAAAAATCATTTGGAAAGAAAAATTTTGAGCCTATTATAATAGGCATGCCGTGAATGACAAGGACGGAGACCGGACAAGCAGGGACGAGACCTTCTTGTTCTCTGTCACCGGTTCCATCTCCCCGATAGTTCGCGTCAACAGTCGAAAGCCATCCTGCCTTTGCCCTTATCTCCGCTGGCGACGCCATTCTTCCCTGCCACCGACCCTCCTCCGGACAACGACTTGCTTGCTGCCTTTGGCGAGCGTCTGCTCAGTGTCAGGGGTCGCCCGCCACCCTTCCAGATGGCCCGTTTTCCCATCAGTCAGCATCGGCCTGCAGATCCCTGCCGCCGGCGACCTCCGGGCGTTCCCCGTTGCTGTCGACTCCGACAAACTTCCCAGCAATGGACCAGCCGTCGTGCCCGCGGCTTCCAAAAGTTTTCCCTTGTGGCTGTCGACTACGGCAAAATTTCCAGCAACGGTCCGGCCGGATTTGTCCCAATACCGCTGCTGAATTTGACTGGAGCTGTGCTGTTGTGGTAATTTTCCCCTTTCTCTGCTCCATGTGTTAACTTTATTTATGCACTCACTTAAATGATTAAGAGCTTGCACTGAACGTTCGACCGCTTTTATTACCGTCTATTTCATAAATTGTTAGTTGTGGTGTGCTTGCGGGCGCGCGGATTCCGCTACGATTCAGTTCATAACTCGCTCGATGGCCGTACTCAAATAAAATTAACGATTTTGAAAAAATCTATCCGTAAGAGTGGTTTAGGCGCGAAAGTTTCGATTTGGGCACTCTCGACCTTCTCTAAAATTTATTCAGAACACATAATAAATAAAATATTTTCAATCCCTAACCCCAATCTACATCACCGAGCCTAGACCCGGTTAAGAATTAATTTAAATTTAATTTATTTTGAAATTAAATAAAAATGTATATTTTTAATATAAAAAATGATAAATCCTGCCCCAGGGCGAGATTTTAAAATCCCTCCCCATGGTGAGATTTCAAAATCTCCTTTGGCGGGATTAAATCCTGCTTGATCCCGCTCAAAGCGGGATTTACCAAGAGGTAAATCCCGCCGCTTGGTAAATCCCGCCTATAGGTGATAGGCGTGCCGGTGAAAGGTCAGCCGACGATAAGCCTGCCAACGAATCGACGATATACCTGCCTGCCTATCGCCTGCAGCGGCTGACAGCTTTATTCACGCATCTCAGGTGTGGATGTTGATCTGGTGTCGGGCTCGAGACAAGTCTGCGCTTGTTCAGGCTTTTGGACAAAATGGGGGCCTGCTTAGGCCCCCAAGACCTGACCTTGTCCTGAACCAAGCCTACCCGGGCCTAGGCCTAGCCAGGCTTTCAGGCCCATGCCTTTTGAGCACCTCGATCCTTTGCTTATGTATCCTAAAGTGGTATTATCACAATTTGTATTTCCCACTCCCCTATATAAGGGAGTGGTAATGTCTCTTATTTTCTTTCTTGGAAGTTGTAGGTATTGCAAGTGTAGGCTCTCTTATGTGAGAGAAGCTCTTAGGGTCCGTTCGTTTCGCAGGAATTGAGCTGCAGGAATTGGAATTGAATTCAATTCCCATTCCCGCAGGAATTGGAATTGAATTCAATTCCAATTCTGCTGTTCAGCTGAATGCAGGAATTCTGTCACATGAATTGGAATTAGCAATTCCGATGTTCGGCTGTAGCCTGGAATTCGAAGTACAGAATTCAAATTTGTAATTTTTATTATAAACTGAATTGAAATTGCTACACAAAAATCATACTTCACCAGAATTAAAATTAATAGTCCACGAACCGAACATTAAAAAAAATTCAAATAGTCCACAACATTATAATAGTCCACACATGATGCCAAAAGTCCTTAACATAATCTAATCAATCGCGTAGATGTAAGCGGAGCCAGGTCCTCCTAATTGGCATTGGTAAAGCCATGAACACGTCGGCCTTCTTGTCGTCATCACTCAGCATATCGATTTCACCCATGCATGAAAGTTTCTTTTTCAAAAGCCTCTCATCAAGCACATCAACATGCCCAAGTGGACCCAACAAAATAGGCCTGCTTTTGAATTAGCTTATATATATATAGACTTGCACAGAGAAAAAGAAAGAGAGGGAGATAGATGGACAAAGAAAAATAGAAGCAGGGCAAAAACTAGAGGCTCAGATGACTTCCAAAATAGTGGAAAAGAAGGAGAAAGACCGAGAAGAAGTTCTCATCTTCCAACCACCTTCCAGCAATAATGATGGTTGCACGGGTTGCCTGGGAAGCCTCTCCTCATGCCATCCTCAATACCATAAACATAGTACAGAAAAACTACATCTTCATTTCATTTCAAGTTGTCATTCTTCATCGCCTCACATTGAAGGAAAATAATAAGGTTCTATATATATAGACTTGCACGGAGAGAGAGAAAGAAAGAGGGAGGTAGATGGACAAAGAGAAATAGAAGCGGGGTAGAAACTAGAGGCTCAGATGACTTCCAAACTCCAAAGTAGTGGAAGAAACTCTCATCTTCCAACCACCCTCATTTCATTTCATTTTAAGTTGCCATTCTTCATCACCTCACTGAAGGAAAATAATAACAAGGCTCTGTATATATAGCCCACATAATGCAACCCCGTATGAAAATTTCTTCTTTGAAAAGCTTGCCATCAAGCACATCAACATTCTCAAGTGAAACACCAACAAAATAGGCCTGCTTTTAACCTTGCTCTATATATATACATATATATATATATATATATATATATATATGAACTTGCACAGAAAGAAATTTCTTCTTTGAAAAGCTTGCCATCAAGCACATCAACTTGACAATAAATCTGGACTGATTTCAGTCCAGATTTCTTGGGAAATCTGGACTGAAATCAGTCCAGATTTCTCAAGAAAACTGGACTGATTTCAGTCCAGATTTCTTGGGAAATCTGGATTGATTTCAGTCCAGATTTCACAACAAATCTGGAGTGATTGCACAGAAATATTAGTATTGATTGCACAGAAATAAACTAAACAGCTGCAGCAAATAACCATTGCACAAAAATAACCTAAACATGCACAGAAATAACCTACACAGTTGCAGCAAATAACCTAAATATGCACAGAAATAACCTAAACAGTTGCAGCAAATAATAAGAAGAAGAAGAATTGCAGCAGTTGCAGGAGAAGAAGAATTGCAGCACTAGCAGTTGGAATAGGTGAAAAATTGCAGTTGTGATTGCACAGAAATATTCCTAACAGAAATAAACTAAACAGCTGGAAGAGGTGAAAAATTGTAGCTGGAAGAAGAAGAAGAAGAAGATACCAGCGGCAAGGCGCGACGGGAGCGACGGGAGCGGAAGCAGCAGCGGCAAGGCGCGACACGGGAGCGGGAGCGACGGGAGCGGGAGCGATGGGAGCGGGAGCGACGGGAGCGGGAGCGACGGGAGCGGAATCGCCAAATCTGACCTAGCGAGGTCGGAATTAAAGATGCCGCGTTTACCTTATATGCAAATCGGACGGATTCCGATTGATTTCTAATTCCCGCCGTTTATTTTGCCATACCGAACTCCCTTAATTGGAATTGGTAAATGAATACCAATTCCAACGGCCCAATTCCCACGTAACGAACGGGGCCTTAGGGAAAACCAGTCCTCGAGAGTTTGAGTTGAGCTTCTCTCGACAATTGTATCTCTCATTTCCGTTCAATCAATTAATTTTCCTCTATGATAGCATGCAACTATTAGCTGTTGCTTTTAGGTATCACGTTGTCTTGGTCTGTGTTCATAACAAATACACTTTTGTTATGGAGTTGGTATTAAGATTAAGTACAAGAACAATACATTTTCCAATTACAATAGGGCTTCACATCTTTTACATAATGAAGAACTTACAATTTTTTTTGAAGATTTTAATCCTATTGCTGGTAATGAATAGCAAAGATGCTCTTTAGGAGCCATGCTGATTACTTTTTGCAAAAAAACATTGTTTACCAATGAAAGTGAGATGTTATTAATAGCAGTGGAATTGTTTAGTAGATATGCATCGACGCTTGCTCATTGTCCAAATTTTACACAATTAAAATCCCCAAAAATGCGACGTGCCATTGCTAGCACCTCGGGGGGGGGGGGGGGGGCTCTTCACTGCGCACTGGGTGTAAGAATGCTTTCAAGAGTCGGGCAATGTCACGAGGATCTCCCACATCAATTTTAGACATTAGAACCCTTCATCTGAAACACCCCAAACAAGTTTAACAAGAAATCAGCAGTCCAGCCAGGCCCACGATAAGAAGTAATCTAAGTAAAAATATCAAAACTAATATAAAACAGATATAAATACAAGTGCTAAAAGGAATCTTACAACATAAGTAGAGTAAAAAAAATTTACAGGTAAAAGTGTACCTCACAAAACCGAATTCACAGAGCCAACTAAAACTAAATATAAACTATGAAACTAAAATACGGTCAATTTGTAATAAACTGGTATATCAAAACATAAATGGAGTACAATAAATACATAATGTCTGCAAGTAAAATAAAGTACAATAACAAGAGGTACAACTGTAAGTGGCTGACAACAGTGATGTCTGCACCGTCTATCCTAAGCAAATCCCCTGACCCGAGTCCCCTGTTAAAACAAGTTTCAACTGGGTATGGCGCACTGGAGAGTAAAAAAAACTACTCCTCCCAGCAACACTAAAAATAAATGATCTTGTATAAAAAATTTTGCAAAATTATTTACTATTAATCTTGACACTTGAGTTCATGATATGGACATAATATTAACCTACTATGTGTTCTGACACACTTTTCTTAGTTTTACAAGTCATTAATTTCTAAAGTTTTTTGGGTCGTAACTGTTGTAAGTTTCAGCAGGTTTCATCACTAAGCCTTCATTTGGGAGAGCGGTTGCGGTTGTAAAATGAGCTGTTGTAAATGCAGGTTTGTAAATGGAGCCGATGAAAACTGGTTGCTGGAAATTGAGATTTGTTTGGGTTGTCTGTGTTTGCAGAGCTGTTCAGAACAAAGAACCATTTGGCCAATTGGCGGTGACGTTTTATAATTTTTTATTATATAATTTTTTTAATTATTATATTTTAAATGATACTGTTTAAACTATATATATTATTATTACCCTCCCTCTGCCTCCCTCCGCCAACCTCCGCCTGCCTCCGCCCTGCTCCCGCGCGCCTCCGCCGGCGGCAACGTGATCGGAGCCCACCGGCAGGGTCTCCAGTCCCCGGCGAACCCGCCGGGGGTATCCCGGCGGCGCTCCGGCGGTGGCCCTGCCGGAGCGCCGCCGGGATACCCCCGACGGGTTCGCCGGGGACCGACGACCCTGCCGGTGGGCTCCGATCACGTTGCCGCCGGCGGAGGCGCGCGGGAGCAGGGTAGAGGCAGGCAGAGGTAGGCAAAGTGATCGAAGCCCACCGGCAGGGTCGCCGGACCCCGGCGACCCGCCGGGATTATCCCGGCCCGCTGCCCGCCGGAGCGCCGCCGGGATACCCCCGGCGGGTCGCCGGGGTCCGGAGACCCTGCCAGTGGGCTCAGGGCAGGCCGCCGGCGGCTCCCCCGCCGACGGCAACCCTAAAAATTTTCTGCGGGCAACCCTGCGATGCATTGCGCAGGGTACAGAGGGAAGCCCGGGCTGGAAACGAGCTCGCCGCCATGGAATCGAGCTTCTTCTCCATGTCGTTGAGCGGGCAACCCTGTTGAAATGCGGCAGACTGGAGGGCTCGGGCAAGGTTACCAAACGGAGGCAATTATCGCCGTGCAGCTTTTACCGGCGACTCCAAACGAAGGCGGAAAAACAAACGTTAAATCGTTGAGCGTTCCGTTCAGCCCAAACTCGACGGAGGTGAGACGCTTTCCCAAATAAAGCCTAACTTATTGAATCTTGTTTCTAAGCAGCGTCTGTGCACACACTGATAACTTTAGTCTGAGTGGCAAACCTGATGGTGCCCTGAACTGAATGTCCCTTAAACGGAACACAAATTCATCTGAGGAGCTCCATCTCTGTAAACATGTGTCATCTATCCTAAGTCTGAAATTCGTGTGGTGGCCTACTGGCCCTAAGAGTATGGTGGTGTGTCTCCATCAAAAAATACGAGGGTGAATCTCTTTCGCCATTTTCTGAATTAATCTAGACTAGTGCTCAGTGAGACAATCACGGTGGTAACGTTCTAGTTAAGTACACTAGGTTAAGGTTTTTCATACAACTATATCTGATATTTTGGCCTAAGTGGACCTTACCTTTGAACTTGGTTCTTATTTTTAATTATTATTGTTTAGTATCTAATTTCATACCCCACTATAATAATTTTCTTATCATCTAAATCGTGATCTTTAACTATAGGAACTTGTAACTTTCAAGTACGTAAACTGATAATTAAATCATGAATTATAACAATCTAATATGTTTAACTAAAAAAAGTCAAATTTCTTACAACAATGCTTCAACGTTCGTGCACGCGGCGGGGGGACATGATTCTCCTTCCAACAGATTTGATCATTTTGAACTTCTCAAATTAGAGATGGAATTCATCTTTCCCGAAAGCTAGGGGAAACTTTAAAATAAGGCTCATAAAATTCTTAGAATTAGAATCAAATCCCAAGTGGGTACAATTCGATGGCTAGAATCAAATTAATTGAAAAACAATTGGAGGCATAAGTCTCACCTCGATTCAGAGCCAAAAAGTTAAGCTCCTTCAAATAAGAAACCCAAACTTTAACTCTAGGGTTTCAGTGGAAATTAATTAAAATGTGACAAATAATTTAATATGGAGGAAAGAATGTAAGCGGATACGTTACCTCGATCTAACAACAGTTAAATCCAAAATAAGCGGCTCGTTTCAGATTGATAAAACAGAGATCTTCCTGAAATCGAGAGGGAGAGGGACGTCGGGTAATAATGTTGACATTTATCGCTGTCAATTTCCTCAAGAGAAATGAAAAAGAAAAAGGAACAACACTCACCGGAACCGAGAACGGCGCTTCAGAAATTCTTCCCGTCGGTTAGGGTTGGAGTGGAGTCCTCCACGTCGCTGAAAGGAGGGGGAGAGGGCTGTCGAGGGCTGTAGAGGAGGAAGGAGAAGCAGTCAACACAAGCTAGGATACCGACACTTCTCCTATTGCGGTTCCTGAAGACGGGGAGAGGAACGTCGGGCACCTGCGGGAGAGGGTGCGGGGCTTCGACGTGCTCGACTGAAAGGAAAAATAGGGCTTCTCGCGTTACGTGGAGGAGTGCGGCTTAACCGAACGACATCAATTGAAGGGGTGCAGTTATAATAGCTGCAACGTGAAAAAGTGGGGGGGGGGTGACATGTACTGAACCTATGGCTTTTTTTCTCTCCTTTTTTGTGAGTTGACACCTCATTATCTGCTTATCATGTATAATAAATAATTAAAAATAGATTAATACTTCCACAGGTCACCGACTCGATTAAATTTTCTTGCGATCAGACCCTGAAATTAAAGTTGAACGCGACATTATAATTTTAGGGCGTTACATCATCATCAACAATTAACCAGAGTCGTGCATTGATGCGAGTTGCATAGTATAATATATTTGAGTTTTGACGCTCTGCTCGAACTCTTTCCACCATGTTGGACTATCAGAGTACATTATGCGCGCATTCTTGATTTTTAGGTGATTTTCAGGAGGGACATTTTGTTACATGCATAAACTTCGGTTTATGAATTTTCCTTTAGTATTTTTTTGATGTATTTTCTTTTAATGATATTTTTGTAATATTATGGATGTGAGTTTGTTATGGGTCTTTGGATGTTGCCCAGAGGTGGAGATGACGGTGGCGGAGATACTACGAAGTCTTGACCGCGACTACCTAAGCGGGGCGTGCTCGAGAGAGAGCTTCCAAGATTTCTTCGAGGGTAAGGGAAAATAGACTTTCTTCATTAATGTCAATACAAGACTTGCTGGGAACTTTAAATAGGACTTACAATCGACACAAAAAAGGAATATCATAAAAAATAACGACAGGCTTGGACATGTAACCAAAAAGGTCACTTCATAAATACATGACATAAATAATGACGCCATATAAGAACGCGACTCTAAGACAGAATAAATGCATATTGAGAAATAATTAATAAAAAATCATGTCATAAAAGGACCCGTAACATCTCATCCTCCCTTGAAATCGAGTTTGTCCTTAAGATCGAAATCTATGTGGTGATCAGATCTTCTAACATCTTGATCTCCCGCCAGAACAACGCATGATATCGCGTCGCGACGACAGTGGCGTAAGTGAGTAGCGGCGGCGCCGTTGGAAAGACAAGCGGTGGAAGTAAGGGCTTCGACATGTTCGGTGAAGCGGTGGCAAGCAACAACAAGTAGATCGAAGGAGATACGACCAGTCAAAGGAATGTATCTGAAGGCGTTGAGGTCGCCGGAGTGATCGGTAGAATCGGTGTCGGCGGAACAAGAGCCGGAAGAGGAGGCGACGATACGGCCCGGGAGCCGGGGCTGACAGAGCAATTCCCCGCAGAAGTAGCGTCGACCTGGCCGACATGAGCGGGGCCAGAGGAAGCGGGGAGATAGTTGGAGGAACTGAAAGTAGGGGTTTGTGGAGTAGGTGCCGTGGAAGAAGCGGTAGGATGTCGTCATCAGGAATGAATTAATTAAAATAAAGTACAATAACAAGAGGTACAACTGTAAGTGGCTTACAACAGTGATGACTGCACCGTCTATTCTAAGCAAATCCCCTGACCCGAGTCCCCTGTAAAAACAAGTTTCAACTGGGTCAGGCGCACTGTAGAGTAAAAAAAACTACTCCTCCCAGCAACACTAAAAATAAATGATCTTGTATAAAAATTTTTTGCAAAATTATTTACTATTAATCTTGACACTTGAGTTCATGATCTGGACATAATATTAACCTACTATGTGTTCTGACGCACTTTTCTTAGTTTTACAGGTCGTTAATTTCTAAAGTTTTTTGGGTCGTAACTGTTGTAAGTTTCAGCAGGTTTCATCACTAAGACTTCATTTGGGAGAGCGGTTACGATTGTAAAAATGAGCTGTTGTAAATGCAGGTTTGTAAATGGAGCTGATGGAAACTGGTTGCTGGAAATTGAAATTTGTTTGGGTAGTTTGTGTTTGCAGAGCTGTTTAGAATATAGAACCATTTGGCCAATCTGCGGTGACGTTTTATAATTTTTTTATTATAATATAAAATTTTTAATTATTATATTTTAAATGATACTGTTTAAACTATATATATTATTATTACCCTGCCTCCGCCTCCCTCCGCCTACCTCCGCCCTGCTCCCGCGCGCCTCCGTCGGCGGCAACGTGATCGGAGCCCACCGGCAGTGTCGCTCTGGAGCGCTGTCGGGATACCCCCGGCGGGTCGTCGGGGTCCGGCGACCCTGCTGGCGGGATCCGGGAAGGCCGCCGGCAGCTCCCCCGCCGACGACAACCCTAAAAATTTTCTGCGGGCAACCCTGCGATGCATTGCGCAGGGTACGGAGGGAGGCCGGGGCTGGAAACGAGCTCGCCGCCATGGAATCGAGCTTCTTCTCCATGTCGTTGAGCGGGCAACCCTGCTGAAATGCGGCAGACTGGAGGTCTCGGGCAAGGTTACCGAACGGAGGCAATTATCGCAGGGCAGCTTTTACCGGCGACTCCAAACGAAGGCGGAAAAACAAACGTTAAATCGTTGAGCGTTCCGTTCAGCCCAAACTCGACGGAGGTGAAACGCTTTCCCAAATAAATCCTAACTTATTGAATCTTGTTTCTAAGCGGCGACTGTGCACACACTAATAACTTTAGTCTGAGTGACAAACTTGATGGTGCCCTGAACTGAATGTCCCTTAAACGGAACACAAATTCTTATCTGAGGAGCTCTATCTCTGTAAACATGTGTCATCTATCCTAAGTCTAAAATTCGTGTGGTGGCCTACTGGCCCTAAGAGTACGGTGGTGTGTCTCCATCAAAAAATACGAGGGTGAATCTCTTTCGCCATTTTCTGAATTAATCTAGACTAGTGCTCAGTGAGACAATCACGGTGGTAACGTTCTAGTTAAGTACACTAGGTTAAGGTTTTTCATACAACTATATCTGATATTTTGGCCTAAGTGGACCTTACCTTTGAACTTGGTTCTTATTTTTAATTACTATTGTTTAGTATCTAATTTCATACCCCACTATAATAATTTTCTTATCATCTAAATCGTGATCTTTGACTATAGGAACTTGTAACTTTCAAATACGTAAACTGATAATTAAATCATGAATTATAACAATCTAATATGTTTAACTAAAAAAATCGAATTTCTTACAACAATGCTTCGACGTTCGTACGCGCGGCGGGGGGACATGATTCTCCTTCCAACAGATTTGATCATTTTGAACTTCTCAAATTAGAGATGGAATTCACCTTTCCCGAAAGCTAGGGGAAACTTTAAAATAAGGCCCATGGAATTCTTAGAATTAGAATCAAATCCCAAATGGGTACAATTCGATGGCAAGAATCACATTAATTGAAAAAAAATTTGGAGGCATAAGTCTCACCTCGATTCAGAGCCAAAAAGTTAAGCTCCTTCAAATTAGAAACCCAAACTTTAACTCTAGGGTTTCAGTGGAAATTAATTAAAATGTGACAAATAATTTAATATGGAGGAAAGAATGTAAGCGAATACGTTACCTCGATCTAACAACAGTTAGATCCAAAATAAGCGGCTCGTTTCAGATTGATAAAACAGAGATCTTCCTGAAATGGAGAGGGAGAGGGACGTCGGGTAATAATGTTGACATTTATCACTGACAATTTCCTCAAGAGAAATGAAAAAGAAAAGGAACAACACTCATCGGAATCGAAAACAGCGCTTCAGAAATTCTTCCCGTCGGTTAGGGTTGGAGTGGAGTCCTCCACGTCGCTGAAAGGAGGGGGAGAGGGCTGTCGAGGATTGTAGAGGAGGAAGGAGAAGCAGTGAACACAAGCTAGGATACCGACACTTCTCCTCTTGCAGTTCTTGAAGACGGGGAGAGGAACATCGGGCACCTGCGGGAGATGGTGTGGGGATTTGACGTGCTCGACTGAAAGGAAAAATAGGACTTCTCGCGTTACGTGGAGGAGTGTGACTTAAAACCGAACAACATCAATTGAGGGGGTGCAGTTATAATAGTTGCACCGTGAAAAAGGGGGGGGGGAGACATGTACTGAACTGGCGGTTTTTTTCTCCTCCTTTTTTTGTGAGTTGACACCTCATTATCTGCTTATCATGTATAATAAATAATTAAAAATAGATTAATACTTCTACATGTCACTGACTCGATTAAATTTTCTTGCGATTAGACCCTGAAATTAAAATTGAACGCAACATTATAATTTTAGGGCGTTACATCATCATCAACAATTAACCAGACTCGTGGTGCATTGATGCGAGTTGCATAGTATAATATATTTGAGTTTTGACGTTCTGCTTAACTCTTTCCACCATGTTGGACTATCAGAGTACATTATGCGCACATTCTTGATTTTTAGGTGATTTTCAGGAGGGACATTTTGGTACAGGCATAAAACTTGGGTTTATGAATATTCCTTTTGTATTTTTTGATGTATTTTCTTTTAATGATATTTTTGTAATATTATGGATGTGAGTTTGTTATGGGTCTTTGGGTGTTGCCCAGAGGTGGAGATGACGGTGGCGGGGATACTACGAATCCTTGACCGCGACTACCTAAGCGGGGCGTGCTCGAGAGAGAGCTTCCAAGATTTCTTTGAGGGTTAGGGAAAATAGACTTTCTTCATTGATGTCAATACAAGACTTGCCGGGAACTTTATATAGGACTTACAATCGACACAAAAAAGGAATAACATAAAAAATAACGACAGACTTGGACATGTAACCAAAAAGGACACCTCATAAAGACATGACATAAATAATGACGTCATATAAGAACGCGACTCTGAGACAGAATGAATGCATATTGGGAAGTAATTAATAATAAATCATGTCATAAAAGGACCCGTAACATCTCATCCGCCCTTGAAATCGAGTTTGTCCGTAAGATCGAAATATATGTGGTGATCGGTTCATCTAGCATCTTGATCTCCCGCCAGAACAACGCATGATATCGCGTCGCGACAACGGTGGCGTCAGTGAGTAGCGGCGGTGCCGTTGGAAAGACAAGCGGTGGAAGTAAGGGCTTCGAAATGTTCGGTGAAGCGGTGGCGAGCAACACCAAGTAGATCAAAGGAGAGACGACCAGTCGAAGGAATGGATTTGAAGGCGATGAGGTGGCCGGAGTGATCGGTAGAATCGGTGTCGGCGGAGCAAGAGCCGGCAGAGGAGGCGACGATACGGCCGGGGCAACTGGAGCCGGGGCTGACATATCAATTTCCCGCAGAAGAAGCGTCGACCTGGCCGACATGAGCGGGGCCAGAGGAAGCGGGGAGATAGTTGGAGGAACCGACAAAGTAGGGGTCAGCGGAGTAGGTGCCGTGGAAGAAGCGGTAGGATGTCGTCGTCCGGCGAAGAAGGCAGCTGCACGTGGAGAGGCAGCGACGGTGCAGGTGGAAGCTGTGGTAGAATGACGTCTATTAAATCATCAAATTTGCGTAGGAGTGCGGCCATGTCGTCCTGTTGACGAGCTTCAGTGTCCCGACGACGAGTTTCCATGTAGGCCGTAAATTCTTGTAACATTGAACCGATGACGTCCACATCCGCGACGCTAAACTTGCAGCCCGTGTTAATTAATTGTTTAAATAATTAATCAAAAATGATTAATCAATTTAAAAATTAATTCCAAGTCAAGTCCCGCTGCTCCAGACTCAAGAAGGAAATACGAGCCAGTTGGATCAGAAATGAATTAATTGCTGTTAGAACAGGCTTGAATTAATTTTTGTGGCCCCACGCATGGGTGCCGGTCCAAACAGGGAAAAAAGCTTACACGTTTACATCAGTTAAGCGTGCATTTATTGTCGGCTGGTGTTGTATTGCCCAGGATGCATCACCGGGAAGCTAGTGTCAGATGAAGAGGACTGAGGGTAGCGGCGGGGAAACAACGACGTCTGGAGGAGCTGCGTCGACAGGTTGGGCGTTAACGCTCGAGTGGGCCAGCTGGAGGAGCGAGGGTCCACGAGTGTGGATGTCTAGCGGCGGAAGCCCTGCTTAACTGACGGAAATGACAACAAAGCAGCAGGCGGCGTGTGATCGCATGCGGCGGAAAAGATCTTCGATCAAGAAGGCGGTTTGGGCTGCTTACGACTGCCTCTGGAAGGCCAGGCTGTGATGAGGGAGTCGATCCCGCTGGAGGAGGCTACTGGGCTTGACGTCAAATAAGCGGACGGGCTCGACGGTGGTGTTGATGTTCTCGATGGTCAGGCTCTACGTTGGTGCTGCTAGGAAAGAAATAACTGGAGTCATTCATCGCTGAAGTTGGAGGCGTGCGGTTCACCGCTGCAGATGCGGCTCACTCTCGCTGAAATTCTGACGGGCTTGTCGAACTAGAGTAAGGGGGCGGTAAATGGTGCAGAGAACAGGGAGGAGCAATGGGGCTTCTATGTCGTGCACTGGTGGTCGCAAGGAGAAAGGGTCGTACAGCAGGGGCTGTTGGCGTCGTAGGAGAAGCGGCTGCTTGGGTCCGTTGTGGATTTGAGCAGAACAACAGTGTCAGCATGTAGCACACTAATGGTGAGAATAATATGGGAGAGTACCGATCACTCTGATACCAAGTTGTTATGAGTCTTTGGATGTTGCCCAGAGGAGATGGCCGGAGGTGGAGATGACAGTGGCGTAGATATTATAGAGTCTTGACCGCGGCTGCGTAAGCGGGGCATGCTCGAACAAGAGCTTACAAGATCTATTTGAGGGTTAGGGAAAATAAACTTTCTTCGTTGATGTCAATACAAGACTCACTGAGTCCATTAAATAGGACTTACAATCGACACAAAAAGGAAAAAAATGCCGAAGGAAATAACGACAGACTTGACCATGCGAATAAAAAAGACACCTCATAAAGTACGACATAAATAATGACGTCATATACGGACGCAACTCTAAGACATAGTAAATGCATATTGAGAAATAATTAATAATAAATCATGTCATAAAAGGACTCGTAATAGGGTTATATTCCTTTCTTTATATAAGGGAGTGAATTGCGAGTCTTAAGGCACCTTGGAGTCTTGTATTTTTTTCCTCCGTTTGGATAGGAGCTCTTAGAGGGAATAGACCCTCGTGAGTTTCCCGTAGGTATCTCGCGAGTTGTTCTCCTTTTTCATGTTCTAATGCAATCATTTGGTTTGGTTTGTTATTTTTCTTCCTATTTGCATTAACCTTCATGAGCATTATTGAATATCTAAAAATTTATTGCATTATTGAATCTCTAAAAATTTGGTGGCTTATGACTCGTTATAGGAATAACACTCGGTAAAAGATTGTGTCAGGGATGGAGAATGTGAATATAACACACGAACACAGTGCAATAATTTTATTACTTCACACTTAAAAGAAAAATATAGATATATGCACACATATATATATATAGATGAGAGAAGTGATACCTTAACTTCGAATACAATGTGAGACTAAACTATACAAGATATCTCCTAATGGGTCATAGAGGTGTACCTTTTACAGATTGTTGGCGCCAAGCTTGAAAATGAATTGTTGTACAGTGGGTGAGGCAAGACTTTGGTGAAGACATCATAGATTTGATCGAAAACGGGAACATGTCGAAGATCAATTTTGTTGAGTTGAACCTTCTCCCCGATGAAGTGATAATCAACTACAGTTGGCTTGGTGGGTTTATCGAACACTTGATTCTCTGCGGTGTGGAGAGTTGCTTGATTATTGCAACAGAGGATTGTGGGATAGGAGAGAGATACACCCAAATCAGTAAAAAGACTCTCCATCCACGTGAGTTCATTGACGACAGAGGTCATCAAATGATACCCAGCCTTTGTAGATAAGCGTGTCACAATCATTTGCTTCTTGCTCTGCCAAGTGACTAGGTGCCCTCCAAAATATATGCAACTTCTTATAAACCGACAATCATTGATGGATCCTGCAGAATAAACAATCAACGAGGAGGAGGAGGATTTATACACAAGCCCTTGGCCCAAAGCTTTTTCAGATACCAGAGGATCCACTCGACCGCGTGAAGGTGGGATGTTCGGTGTACAACCCCATATTCGCTGGGTAGGACCAAGATCCTTCAAGGACCAGGATTGGACTAGTTTTAGACTTATAATTGGATCAAGTAAGAAAGCGGGCGGGAGGACTCTCACCGTAAGTAGGCGGGAAGGCTCTCGCCCAGGGGTTGAGTAGCGTCATTTCGTCGAACTCCAGTTCGTCGAGCTCAACTCGTCGAGCTGGGCTTTCGTCTTAAGGTTATGTTCGTCGAACATAGATTTTAGGCTCAGGCCATGGCAAAACCAGGGCGGGCGGGAAGGCTCCCGCCCTGGGTAGGATCAGGGGCTCGCGCCTCAGGACGGCGGAAGCCCATCGGCCCTCGGCGTTAAGTGATGCCTCTTCACTCAACGTTCCTTCAGTCTTTTGGTTCCCGCCCGGGGTATGCAGGAGGGCTTGCGCTCAGGGCAAGCTGGGTTCCCGCAGAGCTCAGCGGTAAGGGTTTCCGCCAGATGGGACCCAGACCTGAAATTACCTAAATACCCCTGGTCTGCATTTTGCTCCTCAGAACAACGGAGTTTGGCTATTGACAGACCAGCCCAATGACATTTTAGTAATTTTAGGGCAACAAAAGTACTCTTTTTGCAGACCAGATATTGGAAATCTATAAATAGACCCACAGGATACCTCAGAAGACAGATTTCCTCACACTCTCATTTTGTCTTCTAGAATTTTCTGTGGTACTCCTAGCCCAGCAATTGGCTTTGAAGGGGAAGCGCTCAAAGAATTTCCGGGTTAGTGGAGTGACCTCCCAGCTGAGGCTTATGGTCAGTTTCCAGTTTTTTGTGGCTAGTTTTGGGTCGGGGTTTGGGAGAAATAGGTGTCGACCACACCCCAAGGTCCGAACTCTCGTTGAGGCCAGTTTTCGGCTTCAACATTCGGAGAGCATGCTTCTACCGGTTAACTACTCCAACAACGATTGGGATATCTGGTTGCATGACAGTTAAATAGATAAACTTTTCAATTATACGACAATAGTTGGTTTACAACCCAAGCTAACATTCTTTAGATGATCTACGCAGTACTTGATATTGAACGAGCCCATTAGGTCGGTGTGCGACCTCAATGCTTGGAAAGTATAGAGGCACCCAAATTCTTAATCTAAAAGTGTGGGGTCAAGTGCTTCTTGATCATAGAGACGTGGAAAGAAGTATTTTAGAATTCGGATGCCCTAGAACCGGGCTATAGCATACATATATATGAGTTCACAACACGTGACATATCACGTGAATTACGTAAGATCGATGACGAAAAAGAAACGTAAAAAATAATAATACGTATATTCAACTCTCTCCCTCAAGTTGGGAATATATATTGATCATTCCCAACTTGTCAGTGTTGTCCTTGAAGTTGTCACTGCATGGACCCTTGGTGAAAACATCTGCAAGCTGATCAAATGAGTTCACGAATGTAGTGCAGATATTTCCCTTGTCGAGGTGATCTTTGATGAAATGCTGTCAACTTCCACATGTTTAGTTCTGTCATGTTGAACTGGATTGTGAGCAATACTGATGGTTGTCTTGTTTTCACAGTAGATAGTAACATGTTTGTTCACCTAGAAACCCATATCTTGAAAAATAGTCTTCAACCACAATCCCTCGCAAACTCCTTGCGCATAGCCCTATATTCTGCTTTAGCGCTCGAGCATGCTACAACATTCTGCTTCTTACTCTTCCATGATATAAGGTTGCCTCCCACAAATGAACAATACTCAGTGGTAAATTTTCTGTCATCTTGACTAGCAGCCCAATCAGCATCTGTAAACACTTCAACCTCCAAAGGTTGATTAGCTTTGAACAGAATCCCACGCCCTGTTGTTTTCTTGAGGTATCACAACTCCCTAAAGGCAGCTTGTTGATGGCGTATAAAAGGAGACTGCATAAATCTACTTAGGATGCCCACAACGTACATAATATCAGGGCGAGTATGAGACAAATATATGAGTCTCTCAACCAATCGTTGATATTTTGATGCATCCACTTTCTCCCCACTAGTATCCGAATCAATTTTATGATTAGGCTCAATTGGAGTGTCCACGGGGCACACCCAAACATCCTAGTCTCCTCCAGAAGATCAAGAGTATACTTCCTTTGAGAGATGAAGATCCCCCGTCGAGACCTCGCAACTTCAATTCCCAAGAAGTATTTCAGTTTTTCCAGATCTTTGACTTCAAATTCCTTGCCCAGTTGTTTTTTCAGGTGACTAATCCCCTCCAAGTTATCTCCGGTAATGATGATGTCATCCACGTATACAATAAGAATAGCAACCTGCTCACCTTTTCTCTTGATGAAGAGAGTGTGATCAGCTTGACCTTTGTTGTATCCTAGCCGAATCATGGTCTTGTTAAACCGTCCAAACCACACTCTCGGAGACTGTTTCAGGCCATACAGAGATTTCTGCAGATGGCAGACCTTCCTATTGGATCCTTCGGTAACAAAACCTGGGGGAATATTCATGTAGACCTCCTCTTCCAGATCACCATGCAAGAACGCATTCTTGACATTGAGCTGCTGTAGCTCCCATCCACAACTCAGGAGAGAAGCACTCGAATTGAGTTCATCTTAGCAACATGAGCAAAGGTCTCTTGGTAGTCAATGTCTTGTGCCTGGGTATACCCCTGAGCCACCAAGCGAGCTTTGTAGCACTCCACCACCCCATCTTGATTCTGTTTCACTGTGAAGACCCATCGGGACTCGACCGTTCGCTTCTCAGGAGGAAGGCTAGTAAGCCGCCATGTTTCATTTTGTTTTAAGGCACGCGGTTCCTCTTCCATTGCTTGTTTCCACTCAGGTATCTGAACAGCCTCCTACCAAGTCTTATGAATCATAATAGATGAAAGGGATGAGATAAATGCTTTGTGGGCCTGAGAGAGATGAGTATAACAAATGTAGTTGGCAATGGAGTGTTTGATGCCACCCCTTTTACCTATAAGACGAGCAAGAAGAACATGAAGGTCATCATCAGAATTTGGAGCGGGAACCGTCACCGGCACTGGCGGAACATCAACAGTCTGTACTTGCTCAACGGTCTTGGGACGACAGGAGTATGTGTATATAGGTGGAAGCGGAAGGAGAAGAAACAGGGGCAGTAGTCGGACCATTGGAAGGGGAAATATGAGGAGGGATAACAAGCGGAAGAGGAGAGTCGACAATCGGAAGAGGAGAGTCGATGTTCTCGTCACTGTTACTACTTGTCTCCCCCTGACCAGGACCAAAGTACGACTCTCCCTCACGGAATGTAACATCAACAGTGCAATAGTAGCGCCGAGTCGGAGGGTGATAACATCGATATCCTTTGGTGGTAGGAGAGTACCCAACGAAAACACATTGAATGGAACGTGCATCCAGTTTATCACGGTGCGGGGTATGAACGTGTACAAAACAGACGGAACCAATGATACGAGGAGCAATATGAGAGGTGTGGACGATGTGGTTCTTGGCGAGACGAGAGAGGGGCGTTTCATAGGAGATGGAATGAGACGGAAGATGGTTGATTAGATGCGCATCCGTGAGAACTGCATCACCCCAGTAGGATTTGGGAAGGTGCATAGCAATAAGTAAACATCGAGGCACCTCCAGCAAGTGCCTATTCTTCCGTTCGGCGACCCCATTCTGAGTGGATGTGTGGACACATGTGGTTTGATGAATGATGTCATGATTGGCAAGATAGACCCCAAACACCCCCGGTCATCATATTACCCACCATTATCACTACGAAACACACGAATTGTGCCACCAAATTGTTGGGTCACCATCTTATGAAAGGATTGAAAACAAGAGAGCACGTCACTTTTCTTTTAAGCAGATAGAGTCACGTAGTGCGAGAATGACAATCAATAAACGTAACAAATCATTTATACCCAGATAAAGATAACGTCGGGGATGGACCCCAAACATCAGAATGAATAACATCAAATGGACATAAACTAAGAGAAGACAAATGGCTAATATTTTGACGAACATGCTTAGATTATTCACATGTGTCACAGGAAAACGACTGAATTAAATGCTGAAAACATGAAACAACTTAGTAAAATATAAAGCAGAAGGGTGGCCAAGGCGCTGGTGCCAGCGCCGGATGTCAGGAAGAGTCGGAGATCTAGTGGATGAAAGAGCACTGGTAGAGGTCTGGTCCAGCAAGTACAGTCCGCCAACGTTCCTACCACTGCCAAGCGTCCGCCTCGTATCCAGATCCTGAAACACACAAACATCAGGGTAAAAGGTTACAGAGCAGTTTAGGGAGGTAGTCAAGTGACTAATGGAAAGCAAATTGCGAGGAAAAGACGGGACGTGCAAGACAGAGGATAATGATAGGTCAGGAGAATAAGTGACAGTCCATTTACCAACAATGGCTGAGAGAGAACCATTAGCAACAATAACCTTATTACGCCCAAAAAGAGGAGTATAGCAGGTAAAACCTGAGGCAGAGCCAGTCATGTGGTCTGTTGCACCCGAGTCGATAATCCACTCGGAAGGGGAAGATGACACAGCATGAGCACCGGATAGGCCTGAAGTAGCAACAACAGCATGAGAACTAGCATGGGTAGGATCTGTGTGGGAGCGCAACAGACGACGAAAAACCTCTAATTCAACAGCAGACAGGCCCTGGGAGACGTCCTCCAGAACCTCAGTAGAGTGCGCAGAAGACTGAGAGCGATCACCAGAGTGACGTCCACCACCACGGTATCCACCTCGACCACGAGAACCAGAGCCCCGGCCACCAGGGGCAAGGTGCGGGTGCAGACGAAAGCACGAGTTTTTGGTATGGCCCTTCTTCCCACAATGACTACAAGTATGAGGTGGTCCACTAGACATCCCAACGACCACAGAGTGATCAGTAGGGGGGCCAAGAGTGCGGCGACGATTCTCATCACTGAGGAGCATGCCGAAAGCCTCCCAAAGAGAGGGAAGCGGCTCACGATGGAGAACATGCAGGCGAACAGCGTCAAGCTCCATGTTGAGCCCCATAAGGAACACATGAACTCAAAATCGATCTTTATCCTTCTGAAGGGCTATCACATCAGCAGTACAGGACGCAGTAAATGTGTTGATGAAATCCAACTCCTGATAGAGGCACTCAAACTCATAATAGTAGGCGGCAACAATCATAATTTCTTGCTTCAGATCCAGGACACGGCGAGTGAGCTCATACACTTGCATCGAACTGCCGGCCTGAGAGTAAGTATCACGTGCCCTTCTCTAAATATCATAAGTAGAGTCCAACAACATATAACTGCGGTACACCTGAGGGGACATCGAATGCAGTAACCACGAGACGACCAACGAATTGTCTGAATCCCATTTTCTTCATGAGGGATCGACACGAGGTGGCTCAACGGTGGTACCATCAATGAGTCCATATAGCTGGTGACTACAAATAGCATGTTGGGCTGCCCTGGATCATTCCAAATAATTTGTGTCATCTAAGACAACAGTAGTAATCCTCAACGAGCCAGAGTGTCCATGACTCCGTGGAGGATCGCCAGAGGAATCGGTAAGAGTAACAGATTGAGGATTAAGGGAGATGTCGGATTGATCCTCCATCAGAGAGAATGCAAATTTCACATCAGACGAAAGTACATCCTACGAGTGTCCCTTAGATCTTGATTCCGAAGGAACACTAGAGGATGTGAGCACGGTGTCTCCGGCAGCCCTCATGTAGGACAAAACAGCCGGAGATGCAAGGTCGGAAGAAGAGAGACGCGGTGGCGACTGGTGCGGCTGGAGCGGCTGGTGCGGGTTACAGAGCCAGCGACAGCGGTGCGGGATCGGGCGGTGCGGTCGGTTACGGAGCCAGCGGTGTGGGATCGGGCAGTTACGGAGCCAGCGACGGCTATGTCGCCAGCGTGCGGTGCGGGATCGGGGGGGAAGCAAGCGGTGCGGGACCGAGCGGAAGCGAACGAAGCGGGATCGGGATTGATCGGAAGCGATGGAGCGGGATAGGCCTTCTCCCTCTGATACCAAGTGGAAAGACGTATTTTAGAATTCAGATGCCCTAGAACTGGACAATAACATACATATATATGAGTTCACAACACATGACATATCACGTGGATTACATAAGAGCGATGACGAAAAAGAAATGTAAAAAATAATAATACGTATATTCGACTAGAGATACCTATCATTCATTGTCCTTGATGATACTATCATCAACATACACAAAAAGGATTACTATACTCGTTTGGTGACGACATGTAAATAGGGAGAAGTCTGCAAAGTTCATAGTGAATTCAAAATCCATAATGACTTAACTAAATTTATCAAACCATGGCCGAGGGAATTGTTTCTTGCCGTAGATAGATTTTTTGAGGTGAAAAACAAAAGAGTCTCTCGTGTTGTCATATTTGGGAGGTAGTTACATATAACCATTCTTCATTAAATTGCCACTAAGGAAAACATTCTTGATGTAAAGTTGATGTCACTGCCAATGACGATGGGTTGTCAAGGAAATCAATACCCGTACTGTATTAAGCTTAGCTACTAGATAAAACGTTTCTTTGTAGTCGATGTCATATTGTTAAATAAAACTGCAAGCCACAAGACGTGATTTGAGTCGCTCAACCATCCCATCAGGACGAATTCTTAACTATGAGGACTCATTTGCATCCCACACGAGATTGGCCGGGAGGATGAAAAACTAAGTCATACATCCGATTAGCCAAGAGGGCAGCTATTTCATCATCCACCCATCACACCGGATGTTAGAGAGCTTCCTGCGCAAAAGATGAGTGGAAATAGAGGACATGGAGGCCGCTAACCTGTGAAGTTCTGGAGATAAGCAGTGAATGAGACATATGCTTTGTTTGAGGCATTGTGGCTGTATATAATGCAGTGGTGATAACTGTTAACTAATATTTGTTTTCATGTTTTATTTTTGTTTCTTCTCGTATTACCCTATATATATGAGGCTTTCATTATTCAAGTAATGAAATTATTTCCTGCGTTTTCCGTTTGACATGGTATCAGAGCTACGGAAAGAAAAGCCCGAGCCGTCGCAGCTCGATACAGCGCCCGCCTCTCCGCTCGTTCCCGCAGTCCAGTGAACCCATCGTCGTCTTCCACCCTTCTCTCCCTCCACCTCCCTTCTCTCACTCTCATACCCCGCTTCCTCCGACTGCCGCGGGTGGCGTGGCCGATCAGCGGCCCGGATAGCCGCCAGTCCATCAACCGTCTGATGTACCCTGGTTTTTCTTAGAAAAGTTTCGTTTTTCATCCCTCTACCTCCTACTAGGGGGATCAAGTAATCGCTCCACTAGATCTCCCTATATCATGGATCTTGGGATTTTCCTCTCCTTTGCTTTCTCTCATGAAAAGGGTTCTACCTCTTCCTTCAAGTCTCTTTTGACTTCAGCACTTGAGGATCTATTGCTCTAGGATCCGAGGCGGTCCTATTGGCGGTGTCCGACATTTTTCCGGCATCGCCTTTTTCCGGCGTTCTTCTGGAGGATGTTTTTTTTACCTACTCAGTTTTTTTTCCGACGCATCTTTGTTCTCTGATTTCATTATGTCTGACGTGTTTGATTTTCCTGACAAATCACAACCTGCTGGATCTACCCAAATTGGGCATGATAATACATCGTCTTAGATCAGTACGATTCGTCTTGATACAACAAATTATGTATCATTGTCTCGATCTATTGGCTTGGCTCTTAAGAGTCGTTGTTTGTTTGGGTATGTTAACGAGACTATTAAGGAGCTAAAGCGGACAACATCTATGTCAGCTCAATGAGAATCAGAGAACTCTTTGGTGATGTCGTGGTTGATTAATTTTATGCAAGAGACTATTGCATAGAATTACCTATTCTCGGATACCGCTGCAGATATTTGGAGTCATGCCAAATCTACCTATTCCCGGAAAAGCAACACTGCTCAAATCTTTCAGCTACGAAGAAAGAACTTTCTCCTTCGACAGGGTGATCGACCACCATTTGCTTATTATTTGAAGTTCACTCAGCTATATCAGGAGTAAAACCATTTTACATACCTCGACCTTATCTGCACTGTTGATGCTTTTCTTGTTGCTCATGAAGATCGAAATAGGGTGTTTAAGTTTCTACATCGTTTACACCGGTACTTTGATCAAATTATTGTTCAGATGCTTGGGCGCATACTAGTCCCTTAGTTGTCAGAGACTTATAGTATTGTCCAGCAGGAATATGACCGCCATCAGTCTTGGAGTTCAGAGGTTTTTTCTAGTTGTTCTGCTCTTGCGGCTTCTCATTCTAGAGGCATCACTCCTCAGGACTTTAAGCTTAGGCCCTCGGAAAAAGACCACTTGATGTGTGATTATTATGGTCGGAGTCGGCATACTCGCGATACTTGCGTCAAATTGCATGGACTCTCTCCATCGAAAGGTGGCATGGTTCCTTGTGGGGTTCATGGTGGATGTGGTCGTGGCCGCTCAAATTTTAGCTCTCCTCGCTCTGCTCACCTGATTGAGTTCATTGATGATAGTAACTCCTATTATGTGTCCTCACTTCAGGAGGAGTCTTCATACTTGGAAGTGAGTGCTCATACTCTTCCTCTTCCTCTTCCTCTTCCATACATTACCACTCAGGGGGAGAGTGAAGATATTCCCAAAGATGTTTCCAAAGAAAAGGAGTTGCATGTGTACACTCGAAGAAGCAAAAGATCAAACACTCAATCGCATTCCATAATGCCAGAGCAGCCACCGAATTTGTTTACAACATCCCTAGAGTTACCTATTGTCCTCTGAAAGGTATACGCTCATCCACTCAACATATATTATCTAACTATATGTCATATGCCTCTTTATCCTCTTCCCATAAAGCCTTCGTCGTTTCTCTTTCTTCTGTGTTTGTTCCCGGTACATGACAGGAAGCACTTGGTTACCCAAAATGGACAGAGACAATAATGAAGGAAATGCATGCTCTTAGAAAAGAACCATACACGGGACCTGGCCGATCTCCCTCCTAGCAAGAGGACAGTTGGTTGTTGATGGATTTTTACAGTAAAACAGAATTCTGAAGGTATTGTGGAGAGATTCAAGACACGATTGGTGGCAAGAGGGTACACCCAAACTCATGATATTGACTACCAAGAGACTTTTGCTCCCATTGAGAAAATGAATACAATATGAGTCTTATTCTCCTGTGCCACGTGTAAAGGGTGGGACCTTCAATAGCTAGATGTAAAGAATGTTTTCCTTCATGGTGAATTGGAAGAGGAAGTCTATCTATCGATGCCTCCAGGTCTTGTCCTTATCGACTTTGAAGGGAAAATGTGTAAATTAAAGAAAACTCTATGTGCGTTAAAACAATCTCCGAGAGCTTGGTTTGAGAGACTTCTCAAAGTCATGATCTCATTGGGTATACCCAAAGTCACGCTAGTCACACTCTATTTATTAGACAAAAAGAGATGAAGGTGACTATCCTGATTGTAATTGTTGATGATATGGTTATTACAGATGATGACATTGATGAGAATTGTGCCCTGAAACTCAAACTTACTAATGAATTTGAAGTGAAAGACTTTAGTAAATTGAGATATTTTCTAGGGATTGAAGTTGTCAGATCAAAATATGGTATTTATATTTCTTAGCGGAAGTATGTCCTTGATTTATTAAAACAGACAAGAATGAGTGGTTGCAAGCCTGCTGATACTCCTATTGAAGTGAACCACAAACATGGACGTGATGATGAGGAGTTAGTGGAAGATATTTCTGGTTATCAGAAGTTGGTTGGTAAACTGATTTACTTATCTCATACCCGTCCTAACATCTCATATGCAGTAGGAGTGGTAAGTCAATACATGCATTCCCCTAATGCAGATATCTTGTTGTTTACAGAATTTTGAGGTATTTGAAGACCTTACCTGGTAGGGGAAATCTATTCTCTCCGAGTGATCACTTAAATTTTGAAATATATACTGATGTTGACTGAGCCGGATCAGTCGATGATAAAAGATATACTACATGATATTGTTCTTTTGTTGGGGCTAATCTGGTCACTTGTAGAAGCAAGAAACAACATGTAGTGACTCGCTCTAGTGCAGAAGCTGAGTTTAGAGTCATGGTTTATGGTATATGTGATGGGATGTGACTTCGTTCCCTCTTGAATGATATTGGTTTATTGGAAACCGGCCCTTTCAATTTGTGTTGTGACAATAAGGCTGCAATCAACATTGCCCAGAACCCTGTCCAGCGCGACCGCCCCAAGCACATTGAAGTTGACCGACAATTCATTAAAGAAAATATTGTGACATGTATTGTATGTACCCCTTCTGTTCACTCGGAAAGACAATTTGCTGATTTTCTCACCACGAGATTGAGTGAAAAATATTTGCATCGATTATTGGCAAGTTGGGTATGAAGAACATTACATGTCAAACTTGAGGGAAAGTGTCAACTAATATTTGTTTCCTCTTGTATTACCCTATATATATAGGAGGCTTTCATTATTCAAGTAATGAAATTATTTCCTGCATTTTCCATTTGATAGTAACCAATGGTGACATTGAAGCCATCAAAAAAATTATAATGAATAAGCTGTTAACTATTTGGAAAATCTCTATTTAAGTGATGTTCAGAAAGATGTTATATATTTATATGTTTGGAAGAACAACTTTTTAATAGTGACACTCAAAAAATAGATAGTCTCACAAACCTGAAGCACAAAACATGAAACTAAAAAAATACATATAGTCTCACAAACATGAAATTCAAAATTGGTCGCTTTATTTGAACTAGAACCAATATCTGAAATCCGGTGCTCACAATACTAGCATTCTTGCAGACAAATTAGTAATGAGATAAAACATTAAATTTTAGACATTCTCTGAGGATCATTCCTGAAGCTAATCTAAAGGTTGTTATAAGTTTGAACGGTATATAATCTCTGAAGGGCATTCCTGGAGCTTCAGATAATGTTGAAAAGTAGAACAAGTTCGTGTGGGATTGAATTAAAATATCTGCGAGCAGCATTGAGAAGGAAAGAAGAAGCATATCGAGCAGATATCGGGCTCCTTTCGCAACCATCGAGCGGAGGTGCGTCCGATTGCAGGGGTGGCACAAGAATGATGAGCTTTGTCGCCGATAATCCCTTCTTCCTCGCCATAAGGAATAGATCGAGCATCATGCAAATTGTGGCTGGCGTAAATCTCAATAATAAAAGGGGAAAACACTTGCGAAAAAACTATTTTCAGTAAGCTTCTATGGCTCAGTTGCTCAAAAAACTTCCAAAACTCCTTTTTCGAAAAAACGCTTTTGCCACCATGCAGTTTCAAAACGACTTAAAAACATGGCAGTGAGAATAAAGCTTTTTTCATCGCCACCACTGTCCCAAACAAAATAGTGAGAGAGTGGATGAGTTGCAGATTGAAGTGCGTCCTTAATGGGAGCTACAAGCAGATCAACTGATCAAGGAGTGCTATCAGTAGGGGCAACTGTCCCGGGGCACTTGAATGAAGACGACGATGAATGTACACGTTTAAAGGAGTATGATGCAGTGTCGATAGCACGAGTAATGTTGGGTAAGGAAGTTGAGATGCGTGATAACATGTGGTAAGTTGTCAGGAAAGGAAGAAGACGTTAGAGAGTAGAAGTGTTGATCCTCGAAGAAGGTGACATCAATGGATGTTACCGTTCTCCGATCAGTGGGAGCAGTGGAGGAACTAGGATTTTGTTGTGATCCGGGCAAAATAAATTTTAACATACATATTGTTAGAAAATACTAGGAAAAATGATGTATTAACTCATGTAAGAATTAGTGTTTAGTCTCACATTGTTTATATAGCTAGATCTTACTCTCTTCTCTCCTATATATTTGTACTCATACTTGTTTTTCGGTATTCAAGAAGTATATAAAAGGTTGGGAACTTTCTCTACATGGTATCAGAGGCATATGGTCCGACTTGTTTTTTTCTAACCGCCTGCTCCGCCTGCTTACCGGGCGGCTTGTTCTCCGGTCTAGCCGCAGTGTCTTGCGGCCTGTTCCCTTTCTAACCGCTTCCGGGTGGTTAGTTTTTCTGGTAACCGCGGCTTCCCGCGCCGTTACGGTAGTTCTTACCTCTTCATCTGCTCTCTCTCTTTCGTGGCTTCCACCCCTTCTTCTCCTTCTCCTCCCTTTTATTACCTTTCTCACAGGTGGGGTCTTCCCTTCCCTGTTTCCTCTGCCTGCGCAGTTTCATCCCGGCTAACCGCTTCCCTCTACTCGGTGCGGTCTCCCTGTCTACCCGCCGAGATCTTCCTTTCTTACTGCTCTCCACCCTTCTCGCCGCGACTTCTCTTAGTCTCCTTGTCTGCCCGCCAAATTTTGGCCTTCTCGCTGCTCTGCTCCCTTCTCGCCGCGACTTGTCTTTAGTCGCCGCATCTTCTCTTCTCGCCGCGATTTGTTCTCTTAGTAGCTGCGACTTCCCTCTTCCCGACGAGCTCCGCATCTAGGTCGCGGCATCTTCTCTTGTCGCTGGTGTGCTCACCGTGACCATGCGGCCTTACCGACCGGCTTGTTCACTGCTTAGTCGCTGCGACTTATCTCCTCGAAGGCGGCTTCTCCTCTCTGCTGCAGGCACCATTTTTTTGGTTGCTGCATCCTCCTTGCCGCTAGTGTGCTGACACCGAGGCCTTGCGATCTTCGCTGTTTTGTCGCTGCGGTTTCCTTACCGCCACGGCTTCCCTTCCCGCTGCAGTTCCCCTGTTGCTGCGTTCTTCTCGCGCGGGCTTCGCTTAACCGTTGTGTCCTCCTTCGTCGTTGCGACTTCTCCACCCGCCGCGGGCTCCGCATTTTGGTTGCGGACTCTTGCCGCTGGTGTGTTGACACCGAGACCGTGCGACTTCTCCTTTTCTCTCTCCAGGTGGCGTCTCTTCTCCACTCTCTTTGGGTTGTTCGTGCGGCTTGGTTGCCGCTGTTGGTTGCGGTCTGCCTCTATCCGCCCGGTCTAGTACCTGTTCGTCGGTTTGTGCTCCTGTTGCGGTCTGCCTCTAACCGCCCTGTGCTTCTCGTTCACGCCGCTCTTCGTGTTACGGTCTTCTTCCAACCGCGCTACCTGCTCGTTTTTTTAACCGTCGCGGCGTGTTTCGATCCGCTGCGGGTTCTTTTCTTACCGCGCTGGTCGTGGCTGTCTCTTGCCGCTGGTGCGTTGTCACCGTGACCGCTGCGAACTATTCCTTGCAAGATGATCAGTTGTCCTCCTGGCTCTGTGGTGTCTATTTCCGATGGTGGTACCTCCTGCCTTGCTCATAGCTCATCCTGGATTTTAGACTCTGGGGCCTCTCACCACATTACCTCACAAAAATCACCATAATATTTGAAATTCGTGCATCCCAAGTTCATTACTGTTGCTAGTGGGGACACAATTCCCGTTTCTGGCGCGGTAGATATTCCCCTCACTCCCTTTATTACTCTTTGCTCTGCCCTTCATGTTTTGGGCTCTCCTTTCAACCTTCTCTCTGTTGGTCACTCACTACTGACCTCAATTGTGATGTATTTTAGGGTACCCTACAAAATTGCGAGTGTTTTTGGATATCGTTACTTTGTCACATTTGTAGATGACAACTCTTGGGTGATCTGGCTGTATCTCGTTCGTGACCACTCTGAATTACCCGGTGTATTATTTACCTTTTTCATTGAAACTCGCAACCAGTTTTCTACTACAATTAAAACTCTCCGCACCAATAATGCCCGTGAATACACGAGTCATGCCTTCGCTCTCCTCTGTGCTGAGTTTGGGATCATCCATCAAACCTCCTGTGCCTATACCCCCTAACAAAATGGCGTTGCTGAACGCAAGAATCGACACCTGCTTGAGGTCATCCGCTCTCTTATGATTCAAATGAATGTTCTCAGACAGTATTGGAATTTTGCGATCTCTATCGCCTGCACTCTTATTAACCGCATGACTTCCTCCATTCTCAATTTTGCGATTCCCTTCAATCTTCTTTTTCCCTCCAAACCTCCTTTCTCCATCACCTCTCGCGTGTTTTGTTGTGTGTGCTTTGTTCATCATCTTGGCCCGTCCACTGACAAACTTGCTCCCCGTGTCACTAAATATATGCTTGTAGGCTATTCTTGGATCAGGAGGGCTACATTTGTTTTCCCCCAAGGATCGCAAGGTGGTTACTTCTGCTGATGTCACCTTTCTCGAAGATCAACCATACTACTTTCAACCAGTTGATTCTCCTCTTCCCCCACCTCTTCCGCGGCCTGTTATCCCTCTTCATTCAACCCTTCCTCCTCTTCCTCCCACACCAATCCCACCTAAACCACCTGTCATTCGTGTGTACACTCGACGTCCTTCTTCGTCTACTGCCCTACGGGATCTGCCCTGCTTTAATGATGTTTTGCAGCATGCGGATCCGATAACAGCTTCCACTGCCCACCCGCTGGCCAACTATGTCTCTTTTCACCGCCTCTTTCTGGAACTCCGACAAAGTGCTCTTTCTTTATCCTCTATCTCCACCTGTAATTCTGTACAGGAGGCCCTCCAGCATCCCGGGTGGCGGGCGGCTATGGACGAGGAAATGACTGTTCTTTGGGCAAACCACACTTGGGATTTGGTCCCGCTTCCTCCTGGACAATCTTGTGTGTGATGTAAGTGGGTGTTTGCCGTCAAACAGGGTCCGGATGGAATGGTTCACCGTTTGAAAGCTCGTCTTATAGCTCGCGGCTTCACTCAACGACAATGCTTGGATTATGATGAGACTTTCTCTCCAGTCGCTAAACTCAATATTGTTTGTGTTGATCTCCCTCGTTGTTCACCACCACTGACCCTTACGCCAACTGGACGTCAAAAATGCTTTTCTTAATGACGATTTATAGAATATCGTTTATATGCAGCAACCTCCCGGGTTTGAGACCACGGGGGAGTCTCTTGTCTGTTGTCTGAAGAAGTCTCTTTATGGTCTCAAACAATCTCCTCGGGCATGGTGTGACAAATTTTGCAAAACCGTTAGTGTTGTTGGGTTCACTCGGAGTTAGGCCGACTTCTCTCTGTTTACTCGTCTTCGTACAACGGGCACAGGAATTCTTTTGGTTTATGTGGATGATATTCTAATTATAGGAGATGATCTTTCAGGAATACAGATGATCAAACAACATCTAGCAACTGTGTTTCAAACAAAGGACTTGGGAAGCCTTCAATATTTTTTTGGCCTCGAAGTGACTCAGAGACCTGATGGGCTTGTGCTATCTCAGAGAAAGTACCGTCTTGACTTACTTCATGATGCGGGCTATTCTGGATGCAAGCCTGCTGACACTCCCATGGATATCAATCACAAACTTTGTTCTCATGCCTTGGACTTCGATTTGCTCCTTCCGAATCCAAAGTATTATCGTCGCCTTGTAGGAAAGCTGATATACCTCACTGATACTAGACCTGATAAATCATTTGCTGTTGGAATTGTCCGTCGATTCATGCATAAGCCACACATCTCTCATTTTCAGGCTGTCGAACGTATTCTTCGTTACTTGAAGACTGCTCCTGGACAAGGTCTTGTATACAAGTTCTCTTTGTCTCCCTTATCTCTGATTGCTTATTCTGATGCTGATTATGTTGTCTCTTTGGATGACCGTCGTTCCACAACTGGATAATGCACTTACTTTGGAGGACATCTTATTACATGGCGCAACAAGAAACAGTCTGTGGTTGCTCGCTCATCTGCTGAGGCTGAGTATCGATCTATGACAGCTGTTGTGTCTGAGCTCACGTGGCTTGAGGGTCTCCTTGATGATCTAGGAGTCAAGCTCTCCTCACCCGCAACTTTATTGTGCGACAGTCAAGCTGCTATACACATTGCCAAGAATCTGGTCTTCCATGAACGGACAAAACATATTGAAGTTGACTGTCATTTCATTCGGGAGAAGGTTCAGTTGAAGAAGATAGAGTTAACACATGTTCCTGCTGCTCTGCAAGTTGCGGATATCATCACCAAGGCCTTACCTCAGCGTCTCTACTATCAGTTCTTGTCCATGCTTGGTGCTTACGATTTGTATGCTCCAGCTTGCGGGGGAGTGTTAGAAAATACTAGGGAAAATGATGTATTAATTCATGTAGGAGTTAGTGCTTAGTCCCACATTGTTTGTATAGCTAGATCTTACTCTCTTCTCTCCTATATATTTGTACTCATACTTGTTTTTCGGTATTCAAGAAGTATATACAAGGTTTGGAACTTTCTTTACACATATCATTGTTGAAAACATTATTGATTTTTTTGCACTTTTCGCATCGTAAAATCACAACATACAATATGAATCTTCTATCATTTAAGCAACATCATACAAAATTATGTTATTTATCAAAACAAAGCATCACAAAAAACTTATAGATCAGCACGATACTTCGCGTTTAGAGATATTCTGAAAACGTGAAATAATTGTTTCTGTTGTAATTGTATCTGCAACATCTTTTTCAATGTAAGCAATCGAGCAATAATTCATTCATTCACCCCCATTCTATTTCGCAAACGATTATTTATTATTTTCATTGCAGAAAATGTGATTTCAACACTAGCTGCTGCAACTGGTAATAGGCTAGCAAATTTCAATAATCTGAAAACTAGTTGGTAATTATCTTGCTTTTTTAATTTCACTTATTTTTAAGAAGTTCGATGAATCCGTTAACTTTGGAAAATATGCTCATTGATGCATATCACTTGTTAAAAATATATATGTTAAGTTATTTTTCAAGTAACTCCAACTTTATTGAAGTAAAATCATATGAATATAATTCGGCAAGGTGAATTATTTTTTGTTTATCATAACATTGAATTTATCTTTTGAGTCAAGACAAGCGACACATATATGCAATTTTGTGTTTACTTCGTCAAAACGATCATTTAGCGTCCAATAAACATTGCATTAAAAATTTCAATCTTAAAATAATATAATTTTGTTATCTTATGTGCGTTGTTTCCTGATCTACCTGGTTGAACAAACTTCTCATCCATATTCAAAACTTTTATGTCACGTTTACTACAAAAAGAGCAGACGTCAACCATGAAGGATTGCAACTCGACTTCATCATTTCTCATCTTTAGTAGTAATAACTTTGACAACTTTACAAAATACATTGTGTTGACATCACGGGACATCTGCACTTTTGTACATACATCACGAGATTCATCTACTAAAACTGTAAAGCAATCTTCTCCAATATCACGAACAATTTGTTTTGTTGTCTCCGTTGTAATTGCTTATACTATTTTCTTTTGAATCTTCAGCGATATAAGTTGACAATTTTGAGCAGTGTTCTGTAACACAACTGACTTGATGTCATTATCATGTGATGCAAGGATGTCCAAAAGCTCAAGAAAATTGCCTCGACTGATAGACTCATCATGACCACGAAAAGACAATTCTTGTCGTAAAAAAATTTAACACAATCAATCAATGTGCATAAATGAGCATGGTATTCTATACTTTGTTGTTCTTCTTGTCTAGTAAATGCAATTTGAATGTCTCGTTTGTGATTCATCAAAGCCTCACACGTCTTTCTAGAAATATTATGTGGAGTGTGATTTCCAATATATTTGCCAAGTATCATCTTATCTTTCTAATAAAGGCAAAATGCAACATCTTTTGTTTGACTATATTCTGACCAGTCTTTAAAGTCATTATACCATTTCTTATTGAAACGATCCGTTTGGGGAAAATATTTAAATGAGGTTGGCAAGGATTCTTTTGTAAATAATATCTTCTTATTGAGTCTTGAAGATTGTCATCATAGGAGTTTATAGGGTGTCTCAAATCAGGATATAAAGGTAAATCTTCTAGTTTAAACTGTTTTACTCAGATGTATTTTACCCACTGAACCAACTCTTGCAAATTCACAAAACTTTGACTTGACACTAATTTTGGAAAAAACTTATCCATTGCACAAAAAATTACAATGCAAATAAGTTAATAAATCAAATATGAAAAGCAAGCAAATATAAATCAAAATTGAAAATCTAGGGAACAAGTAATCCGAGGATGAACTGAGATTCAAGCGCAAATTAAATCAATAATTGCTAATCTGAGAGAGTTAGAAGCTTAAAGCAATATATACTTACAAAGAAGGCTGCAATTAAGCTGCAAAATGAATATTACTTGGTGCTGTGAATGAGCCTCAAGTAGATTTTTGGTACCAAGAATTCAAGAAAGAACATCAAACACGATCTGCAGATCAGAACAAACACCGGGGAAAAAATAAGGTTGCCTGATGGCCCTAATCACTGATTCACGACAGAAGATGGCTGAGGAAAAATAAAAAACCTAACGACAGAAAATGGAGAAATGTAAGAAAACAGAATAAAAAAATCTTGCCTGATTCGCCTGGTTGAAGATGGCAGGCGCGGCGCCGGCAATTCCCAGCGGGGAGAAAAACGAAGAAGTAGACGGGAGTCCGACAATGGAGGCAGGGAGAAGAGAAACAGCTTGCGGCAGCAACGGGACCGTCAAATGCTTTTGTAGGGATGAGAATATGAAGAAGCCGAACATAAATTAGGGATTTCGGTCCGAATCACACAAAAAATACACGGGCACGTGTCCGGGTGTGTCTTTCACTGGGTCCGCCCGTGGGTGGGAGAGGAACACACATCCCTTCTGTGTGTGGGAGTATTCAACAAATATATATTTAGTAACATTTGTGATAGCTTGTCTACAAGAGGGCCAAGATGATGATCAAATCATCCACACTCAAAAACTCTAGGAGTTAATTGAAATGGAGGTGTGGATGGAAACCTAATGGAGAACGAAGACGCAAAGTTTAAGATGGTTGACATCATGATATTAATTAAATATCACACAGTGGAATAACGAAGTGCCAATAGACCTTGAGAACCTGCATTTGAAACATGAAAAATCTGATGAACTCGAGAAAGAGATGATTCTTTCGCTTTGCTACATCATTTTGTTGTGGTGTGTAAACACAAAATGTTTGATAGAGAATATCTAAAGTATTGCAGATTTCCTAGAATTCGTGACTTGTGTATTGATGAGCATTATTAGTATGAATAATATGAGCCAAAAATGTTTCAGCGATGAACGGGTGAAAGTGAAAATATTTCGAAGCAATTACGCAGTAAATACACACAGGTGATGCGAGAATAGTCATCCATAAAAGTAGTAAAATATCAGTATCCAATAAACTAGAAATTTTATATGGACCTCAAATGTCTGAATAAACTAAAGAAAAAAGTGCATCACTCCGAGTACAATGAGAAAAAGTAGATTGATGTTATTTTTGTATATACAAGTTTCACAAGTAAATTTTGAGAAAGTGAATTAGGAATGGACTTCTATACTATTGGAGGAGCATGAACAAGACACAAGTGCCACACTAGACATGACGAAAGACAGAACTGAGGTGGATTGGTCGAGGATGTAGAGCCCATTTGACAGTCTCCTCTACAACTGATACATTGCATTTGTCGTTCTTGCATCAAAAGAAGAGAAAAACGTGATTGAATAGTCATGACCATGAGTAAGTCAACTAGTAAAAAGAATATTAAATTGTGAACCAGCATGAAGTACAAATCGTAAAGAGACAGAGTAAGAGGCACATCTCCAGATTGCTAACCGGAGTAGTTTCTCCATTTGCAAAAATGATAAACAAAAGACTAACATTATCTTTACTGGCAACGGATCCCTATCCCTTACTAAGATATAGAGGGAGCCTTTCAGTCCCATCCCAATGGCTGTTATTCGTGCACTAAGAGGGTTTCTGCGGAATAATGTGATTAATGGCTCCATAGTCCAATATCCAAGAGGAGCTATGAGAAAACACAATATATCTTGAAAGTAGAGGTGATAGACTCAGAAATTTGACTAACCAATCCTCAAAGATACTGGAGTTTCTCCCTCAAAGTGTCAATGTCTGAGTGGGTCATACTGGCAATGCCCACCACCGGAGAGCTGTGATGAGGTTTGTTTGTTAACTACTGCAGCAAAATCACAATGGACACACATGCGAATGCTTGGCTCCTTAGGATGATTTCGTTCATCACGCCCACTACTTTGAGACCCATTGCGATCTCCACGATGCCCGATAGTTAGGGGGCGAGCTTCTGCAGAATGTTGGAGTAGGGTAGGAGGTGTCATGGAAACATCAGTGGGTGGAGTCGCCTTTATAACAAACATCAGATAAAGAGTGAATCATTGAAGAGGATAAGATGTTGGCACTTGGAACGAACATTGTAAAGATGAGGTGTTAGTTGTGCTATCATCATCATTATGCCAACTTCCTTATGAGCCCTTGGGCAGCTAAATCCAGAGGCAGAGGCTGGTGTCAAATCCAGGCCTCGATAAAGGTCTTATATTGCGCCACAAACAACGTTAGGTCATTGTCCAAACCAAACTCAACCGTTTGGATTACCAAAATAGATCAAACTTGTGTTGAAGCTATCTTTCCTAGAGTAGAGAGATTTCAGTTCACCTCATATATCATTTGCAGTTTCGTGATGCATTGCCATTCAATATGACTCACTGTCCAGTGAGTTCAAAATCCAGGACCGAACACGTCCATTATCCCGGAGCCATGGCTCAGTACACACAATGTGGGTGTCACGAGTTATATGATGAAGACCTTTAGTCTGGAGTATTCAGCATAACGAGTGGACTCATTCAACAAAATTTTTTTTCACAGTTAGGTAAATAGACAGTTTTAGTTCATCTCAAATTTCATAGACGGGAGTTGGATCAAGGATTGATAGAAATGGTCGACGAAGTGGACCCTGCATTCGTCCCCATGTTGTAAATATCACAATAGTCGGGCTTGGCGGGAGGTGCTTAGTATAAGCAGTGAGCTGGAAACAAATGGAGAGCTCAAGCCTCGAGTCAAGGCAAGCATTGAGATCAGAGGATCAATGAGCACAAGATTGCTGTTTAAAGGAGGCATGCTCTGGCTTGGAGGAGGCGAGCTCTAGAGGTGTGAGGAGGCGAGCTCTGAAGGTGACAGGAGGCGAGCTCTAGCTTGTGAGAGGAGGAGAGCTCTAGCTTGTGAGAGGCGAGCTCTAGCTTGTCAGAGGTGGAGAACTCTTGTTGAAAGGAGCCTGCGAAGCCGACAACTTTTGATCCAGGTGAGCATCGAACTTTGATTTAGTTAGGTCAGTCTCTGTTGATGTCATCGAGGAGGCTATGAGGTCCGCAAGCTCTAGTGGTTGCGAGGTCGGTAAATCGCGAGATCTGGTTTAGGCGTTGGTGAACCCTGATCCAATCAGGTCAAGACGAACGATAGTCAGCTACTTTATAAATAAAAAAACTGACGCGGGGAGGGGGGGGGAGGGGGTTGAAAGCGTGAAAGTATGGAATCTCAATTAGAAACCGAGGCTCAAGCAACACAAGAGCGGGAGCTCAATCAGTGCGAGCGAGCGAGCTAATACAATAGGATTTTTTAGGACTCAATTTGCTTTGATATCATGTGAAAATAACACGCAACACGTCACAATAATTTTATTACTTCACAATGGAGAAAAATACAAATACATGTACACGTTTATAGGTGGGAGGAGTGGCATCTTAACACCTAACCACAATGTGAGACTAAACTATATGAGACAGATCTTCTAATGGGCCATAGATGTGGGCCTTTATACTGGACTTTTGCACAAATTGCTTATAGAGAACATTGAACTTCATGTCCTTTATATGCTTTGTGATCATGTATTTGGGTGTATTATGGTTGTTAACGCCCATGTTACACAAGGACGAAGGTGGGATACAATATTACGATACGAATATGGGATTCGTGATTAAAAAAAAAATATACCGAATACATTTTTGAATTTAATTATTTAAATATAAATACAGGTTAAGATGAAGTAATGTGTGCCATTTACATCCTTTCTTTTTAATCAATATATCTCACATATCATATATGACTCATTAATAAACTTATATAATCAATCGTCTCTCACCACTTATTGTCCAACACATTTGTTTCTCCATATCATCATCACAAGATAAACAAATTTTGAGCATTTTCCGGCATATCTAAGAGTATCCAAGAATATTCAGAAGTATTACTTTTTTTAAAAAAATTTGAATTAAAAGAAAAGTTTTCAATAGTTTCAGGGATAGGTTTCCGAGAGTTTTTCTACTCCGAAACATTTGGAATACTAGGTCCAAGTATTTGTGCTTCGTAGATTTACACTATGCTAATGTTTTTGTGCTTTTATGTCCGTGAACAAAATGCTAGTTTTTATTTACTACATCACATGTGATGTGCATATGCTTTATTAGCGTGTTCTTGTCATGTTGATATTGTGTTTTTGTTAATGATTGTTAGCTTACTACTAAAAATAAAAATAAAAATTCTTCTTCCTGGAATTTTGTTTGACTAATATGTTATAGGGTATACTATCAGACCTATTGTATTTATGTCAGTAATTATTTGTTCTTCTTGATGCTATCATCTTGTACAGAAAATAATTTATTGGAATTTTGTTTGATTAATATTAGTAGTTCTTCTTGATGTTTTGCATTCTATTTTTGTATTACAATTTTTTAATTCTCTTCTTACCTTTTGCAGAGAAGCCTGTCATCTCTGGAGCTACCAAGGGTTTTTTCAGTTGCCAATGGCACACCAGTGCACGATTCACCTAGTGAGGTTTCTGCAATTGATGATTCCGTGAGTGTGAATAGAATTACTTCAAGTGGTACATTTAGTGCTTCTGAATATGGGGGGAGCCTCAAGAACAAGGCTAATGACCCTACTCATGATATTTCCATTCAAGTATTGGAAAAATTTTCACTTGTTACCAAGTTTGCTAGGGAAGCAACCTCACAAATTTTCCGTGAATTTCAAGATAATCATGAGAAGAATGATAAAAATCGGAAAATATGTTCCTCTTGGGATGTTACAGAAGTCAATCAACCTAATGAAGGAGGTAATGACACACAATCAAAGGCAGATGACATCGTGGAAACATCAGATGCCCCTAAGGTGAAATGTTTAGCCTTAAACAAGCCTGTAAAATTCTATGCATGCTAGAATAGACACCTGATTTTATACCTGAGACTCCGAAGTGCTCATTTTTTTAATGCTTGTGATTCTGGTGGTAGATAGACATATTGACGCAGTGGTATTGACTCGAGATGGGTTTTTCTAAATGCAATCTTAAATGCAAATGCAGTGTAATGTTGTGCAAGAGTGGTCCTCTTAAAATTGCAACAAGTGATTAATTATTAAAACTCAACAGAGGCACGCGCGGTGGCACATAATTAATTAACGGAGAACAAGATATTAATTCGCAAACGAACGAGGCGCAATAATTCAAAGCACAAGCAAGATAAGTCCGGCAAATCGCACAACGTATGAACTTGTAGCACAATAAATAAAAATCCACCACAATATGAGTACAAAAATAAACAACAATAAAAGGGCGACTTTTACCGCAGTTCACACATGTAACGGTGGTGGCGGCGGTTGTTGGCGGGTATCCAAAGTTGTTGCAAATTTTGGGAAGCGCCGGGGAGGAATTTCTTTTTTGCTCGGGTAAGGGGTTCAGGAAGATATGTGGGAAAGATTAGAATGGCTATTAGTGGAATTCATGGAGGGGAGGGGGAAAGGGGTGGGCTTTGGGTTTGCTGGAGAATTGTGGTGTGTTTGTGTTGTATGGGGGGGGGGAGGCGGAAGCCGGTAATTAGCGTCGGGCTGAAACAAGGAGGGTTGGTGGATGGTTCGGATGGAGGTAGTAGGGGAGAAGACGTGGCTGATGGGGGAGTTAGGGGGCGGTGTCGTCGGGTGTTTGCAGGGTAGGCCGGATGTTGACGGGAAAGCAAGGGACGACAATGTCGGGTGTTGCAGACAAGGCTATGGGCGGGATCGGCAGGGGAGAAGATGAAGGTGTTGGAGGGGCTAACCGGAGGGGAAGATGGAGGGGACGCCGACATCGCACTAGCGGGAGGAGGCGTAGGAGGCAGAGGAGGCTTCCGGCGTCGCACCGGAGAGGAAGGCCAGGAATCGCTCCAGTGAAGACCGGCGATTTCAGATTTCCCAAAACCCACGATACCTTGAACCGCCACCTGCATACATATTAATAGTCCTAAAAATAAAATAAAAAATCTCAAATCGGACAATACATACTGTTTGGGCCGATCGGGGGCAAAATACAACTCAAAATATAAAAACCCATATATGAACTTGACTCGGATTGACCATCTGGACGCTACCACCGCCTCTGATCGTCCGCCCGGGCAGCGGATCACCGCCTCCTGCGGGAATACACGCGCGTCGGTCGTGGCGCGCCGCTACATATCCATAATTATGCTGAAGTTATTTATTAATTATTAGAGAATTGAGCTTCCCTTGTAATAGTAAATCCAAAGCTACACTAAACCCGTAAAATATCACCAGATCCGCAACTCACAGAATGTGAGATTTATTTCAAACTTGTTGAGGGTGCGTGAAATTGACTTTCTGAATTGGATTTGTGTACAACCCATATTCGTTGAGGGTGAGTCCTACCACAGGCAGGTTAGTAGAAGTCAAGGTCAACAAGTCAAGACAAGAGTCAAAGTCAATATAAAAGATCGCAAAAGGCCTGTGCGAGTATAGGCGAGCTCCCCTTGCATACTCACCAGGTAGGCAACTAGGCGAGATACTCGCTCAGCCCATGCGAGTTTCTCTGGAAGTCGCCTAGTCGCCAGGGGGGGGGGGGTATAAATATGACCCCCCATTGGATTTGCCTATAAATAGGACCCCAAAGGTACGAGGTGAGGCACCTGGAAATCCTCGGCAGGATACTCGCGCGCTTCATTTTTGAGATACTAGCTGAGCCTTTGGATTCCCTTTCCTTAGAGAACAAGTCGCGACCTTGCGACTTTGTCAGCTAGCTTCCCTCGTACCCAGTTCGGCCATCTTTGGTTGAGAATGAGTTGCTCCTTTCGAGCATCCGGGTACATGGTGGGACCTTCCTGCCGCAACATCTGGGGTCCTATTTGACCTGATTCTTCATCCTAGTCACCCTAGCCGTCTGATCTAGCTTCTGAGCCGGTAACCTTAGGCGGCTTTGATCCGAATTCTGAGGTTAGGATTTTTCCTGGCTTCAACATTTGGTGCGGTGAGCGTGGATCGCAGCCAAGGAGAAAAGTTTGGAGGTTGAGTGAGATGGACATTGGTGGCGAGCAAGGAGAGTTGGTCGGCAACTCGGCAGTAGGAGGAGACGCCATGCGAGGTGGCGAGTTTGTGACAGTTGCAGCGTTTGAAGAGTTCGCGAAGAGGATCGAGCAAACCATCCTCGCCGGGTTTGCTCATCGCCCGGATGTCATAGCGACTTCTCCTCGTCACGTGACACCGGTGGAAGAGGAAGCGCCGCCGAGGCAAGCTGGGAAGGAGCCCGCTTGGGCAAGGGAAGAGCGACCGATGCAGTCGCGACATTACCCGACGAGCAGCCAAGGAGTCCGCTTTCGGGATCCAATGTCGCCGGCGAGATGCAGAAATACTCGGCACTACAGCGAGTATGACGTGTCCAGCGATGATGAAACTCGCCACCGCCAGGGAGGGAGGAGCCCCTTCTGTGACTAGATCCTCGCTGCCCTAGTTTCAGAAGGGTTCAGGGAACCCTTTCTCACCTACTACTCCGGCAGAGATGATCCTGTCAGACATCTCCAGTGGTTTGAAGACGTCGTCTCCATCCGCAACATGTCTGATGCCTTCAAGTGCAGGTTCTTCTCTATCACCCTCAAGGGCAACGCCAGAGATTGGTTCCATCAACTGCCAGCAAGGTCCGTATACTACTTCTCAGACCTACGTCGGGGCCTCATGGCGAGGTTCGCGACATCGAAGAAGAGGAAGAAGGAAGCGACGGCTCTCTTCAAAATCATCTAAGGGCAGCACGAGAGCTTGGGTCATTACATCGATCGCTTCCAGGAGGAGATTTTGGAGATAGAAGAGGTGGACAGCTTTACTCTGATGGTGGCCCTGAAGTTCGAGTTGAAGCAGAGACTGTTCAGTATGGAGATGGGGTCCAATCCCCCGAGATCTTTCGAAGATATGATAGAGAAGGCGAACACTTTTGTTCGAGGAGAGGAGAAGAACAAGGATTTCTTAGCAAGACTGGACGGAGAGGATACGACGAAGAGAGGAAGAGCAGGACCTTCGGGGTCGAAAGCAAGGAGGACGCCAGAAAGGCGGGAGGAGAAGAGGAAGGAAGAGCCCAGGAGAGAGGAAAGAAGGAAGAGAGAGGAACCCAGGAGGGTTGAAGAGAGGAGGCAGGAGAGGCTCGCAGGGTAATGAAGATCTCTTTCTCTATCTGGGAGTCGGGGCGGAAGCAGTTAGCTCGGTGTTGGTCCGAGAGGAAGGCAAGAAGCAGCTCCCTGTCTAGTATGTTAGTAGAGTGCTGCGTCAGGCGAAGGCGAGATACCCTATGTTGGAGAAGTTGGTGTTTGCCTTGGTGGTTTCGGCTCGGAGGCTCCGTCCGTATTTTCAAGCTCACTGCATCAGGATCGTCTTCGTTCATCCTCTACGGAGTATCCTGAATGGAGTGGAGCATTCTGGCAGGTTGGCAAAGTGGGCGGTGGAGTTTAGCGAGTACGATATTTCTTACTCTCCAAGGGTGGCAATCAAGGCGCAGGCGGTGACGGATTTCCTTGCCGACTTCTCGACCGAGGTGGAAGGAGAGGAAGGCTCTTCTAGCACAGTCTCCTGGAAGATGATTGTGGATGGGGGTTCGGGCAGATATTCCGTGGGAGCCGGAGTCGTGCTCGTAAGCCCCCAGGGAACAAGGATCGAGCAAGCAATCGAGATCCTCTTCCCAGTTACCAACAATCAAGCGAAATACGAAGCCATGGTGGTCGGCTTGCGTCTCGCCAAGGAGTTGGCAATCCGAGATATCAGGGCTTTCACCGATTCGATGGTAGTCGCATCCCAGATCAGAGGCGAGTTCGAGGTGAATGATCCGATCCTGCAAAGATACTTGATCAAAGTGAAAGGTCTGATCGGGGGGTTTCAATCTTTCTTCGTCGAGCACGTACCCCGAGAGGAGAATTCAGAAGCCGATTAGCTTGCTAAGTACGGTCCCCGGGCTGGGGGAACCGTGACTGAACTGTTCCGACCGTTCATCGAAGAAGGGGAGATGATGGAGATCGAGCAGAGAGCATCCTGGAGGGATCCGTTTGTTTCTTTCCTGACAACAGGTCAAATTCCTGCCAGCGAGGGGGATCAAAGGAAGTTCCGCTACAAAGCCGCGTACTATTTGCTTCAGGAAGGAGAGCTCTACCGCAAGACCATCTCAGGTCCTCTGGCTCGGTGCCTGTCAGAGATTGAAGTACCTCGTATCCTGGAGGAGATTCACTCAGGAGAGTGTGACAGTCATTCAGGGACTTGCACTCTGGAATAAAGAATTCTAAGACATGGGTATTTCTGGCCCACCATTCGGAAGGATGCAGAAGCCTTCTCCAAAAAGTGTCTCCAATGTCAGCTCTTCGCGCCTCTTCAACTACAACCAGCTCAGCATCTTTGCTCGATCACTGCTCCATGGTCCTTCGCCATCTGGGAGATGGAATTGATCGACCCTTTTCCTCAGGCCAGCGGACAAAGGAAGTTCGTGCTTGTCATGATCGATTACTTCTCCCAGTGGATCAAGGCAAAGGCTCTGGTCAAGATCACGTCGCAAATTGTAAAGAACTTCATTTGGGGGGAAATTGCATGCAGGTTCGGGATTCCTCTCGCCATCGTCACCGACAATGGTCCGCAGTTCGCCAGCTTGGAGCTAGAGGGCTTCTGCAAGCAGCTAGGGACGGATCTACGATTCGCCTCTGTGCATCATCCTCGCAGCAACGGACAGGTGGAGGCCGCCAACAAGTTGATCATCAACCTCCTCAAGAAAAAAGTCACCAACTTGAAAGGCAACTGGGCAGAACAGCTCCCATCGGTTCTATAGGCTCTGAGAACAACTTTAAACTCGGTTACGGGTTAAACTCCCTTCAAGTTATCCCACGGGTCTGAGGCACTCATCCCAGTAGAGTTCGAGGTTCGAAGCCCGAGGGTCATAGCAGCTGGAGATGGCAGTGAAGAATGACGCTTGGAGAATGAAGATGCTCAAAGGCTCTCGTTGGATTTCGTTGAAGAACTCCGAGACTTGGCCTCCATCCGTCAAGAGTAGATCAAGCGGCGCATGGCACAACACTTTGACAAGAATGTCCGCCTAAAGCATTTCCTCCCAGGAGATCTGGTCATGAAGAAGGTGGACGCCGCAGGAAGGGGAACAACAGTTGGCAAGCTGCATCCTAATTGAGAATGTCCCTTCATCGTCCAAGAAGCCTTGACCACCGGAGGTTATTATCTCCAGGATCAGGTTGGAGAGCAGCTGAGAGGTACTTGGAGCGGGGATGACCTGAAAAGGTTTTATCCCTAGCGGCCAATGATGTATTTTATTTGTACATGCTTTCATACATATATAAAGATAGTGGCAACTGCTTGGCTTCTCTTTTTTGCTTTTCCATCTCAAGATTTATGAGGCCTTAAGATTCTGCTCCGAGATCGATCCGAGAAACCAGCGGTCGACCCGTTCCTCCTAGATAGCCCAGTGCGGACGATGGGACGATGCCTCGGGATATAAGCGTCCTTGTAAGACCGGACCCCTGCATTGACGGCCAAGATCAGCTCCCCCCTTGCATGTCGGCCTAGCTACCCCCGATTGCATCTCTCCTCCGACTGGAGGAACTAGCGGGAACAAGTTTAGACCCCAACCTCTCGGACCTGAGGAAGGATCGACCTTACCAAGCTCTCATTTGGGCAACAACCCCACTAATTTCAAAGGCAGGATAACCAGCCAAAGGGCAAAGGTAGGCCCGAGGGAAAATGTTAGTCGCGAGTGCGTCCTAGAGGACCCTCGGATAAACCTTACCCCTCGCCCGTGCGTGTACGCCCGTAGTCGGGTGGCAGAGCTAAGATGATCAACAGTCGGATTGAGAAACATGTCTTCGACCTGTTTCTCCTAGATAGCCCAGTGCGGACGATGGGACGATGCCTCGGGATATAAGCGCCCTTGTAAGACCGGACCCCCGCATTGACGGCCGAGATCAGCTCCCCCCTTGCATGTCGGCTAGCTACCCCCGATCGCATCTCTCCTCCGGCTGGAGGAACTATCAGGAACGGGGATGGACGCCAACCTCTCAACTCGACGGCGGCGAGATCATCGTTCGCTTTATAATTTCTTCGTCCTCAAAGATATTGATGCGTTTAATTCGTTTTCAAACTCTTGAAGCAGCAGGAAAAATATTTGAAGTACTCGAGTGGCAGTGTCGCCGTAAGTCCAAGTCCCTGCACGAGTTGCATATTGGCCAAGGACCTTCTCGAGTGAGATCAAGATCCTCGCTGGAGTGATGTCGTAGTCCGAGATCTCTGTACGAGCTCCTCTCCTGCAGACCGACTACTTGCCTCCCCGAGTCGACCTACACCACTCCAGTTGAGCAAGGCTCCTGAGAGCTGTCGACTCCAACATATCAAGTCCTCGAGTGGCAGTGTCGTCGTAAGTACAAGTTCCTGCACAAGTTGCATATTGGCCAAGGACCTCCTCGAGTGAGATCAAGATCCTCGCTGGAGTGATGCCGTAGTCCGAGATCTCTGTACGAGCTCCTCTCCTGCAAACCGACTACTTGCCTCCCCGAGTCGACCTACACCACTCCAGTTGAGCAAGACTCCTGAGAGCTGTCGACTCTAACATATCAAGTCCTCGAGTGGTAGCGTCGCCATAAGTCCAAGTCCCTGCACGAGTTGCATATTGGCCAAGGACCTCCTCGAGTGAGATCAAGATCCTCGCGGGAGTGATGCCGTAGTCCGAGATCTCTGTACGAGCTCCTCTCCTGTAGACCGACTACTTGCCTCCCCGAGTCGACGTACACCACTCTAGTTGGGCAAGACTCCTGAGAGCTGTCGACTCCAACATATTAAGTGCTCGAGTGGTAGCGTCGTCATAAGTCCAAGTCCCTGCACGAGTTGCATATTGGCCAAAGACCTACTCGAGTGAGATCAAGATCCTCGTCGGAGTGATGCCGTAGTCCGAGATCTCTGTACGAGCTCCTCTCCTGCAGACCGACTACTTGCCTCCCCGAGTCGACTCACACCACCCTCAGTTGAGCTTAGCTCCTGCTGGGTGTCGACTGATTCCCACCACCAGTTGAGCTTGACTCCTGCTGGGTGTCGACTACTCCCAACCATCAACCAAGCTCAGCTACTCACAGGGTGTCAACTCTGGCCTTCGAGCCCATCAAAAATAACTCAAGAAAAAAAAATAAATTGTGCAGGTGCAGGCAGGTCATGGCGAGCATAAGAGTAGGTATCGGCGAGTATGCGAGCACGACATAGCAATATGCGAGTATGTTATGGCGCGTATATATACAGGACGCATGCGAGTATCGGGATGCGAGTTGTTGGAACGACTACGATCGTGCGAGTAATGGCTGCGCAATTATGCATAATATCGACGTGCGAGTAAAGGGTCGCGAGCACTCGTTCTCCCCGAGCCTATGAGCCTAGCGAGTATCATCAACAAACAAACATGAAAGCAGAAAACGACAGCATGGTAATTTAGACTTATATATATATATTTCTCAAAAATGTTACAAGTTACAAAAGTCAGCTAATACAAAATGTCGCTAACTGTCTTGTGCGAGTATGACAAATATCGGCGAGCAACTAGGACTCATCGTCGTCAGTATCAGACCGATATTCCTCATCTCTGATGTCAGCATCTTCCTCTTCCTCGCCACTCCCCTCGCTCTTCTCGCCGCTGCCACTGCTGTCGCTGCCACTGCTGCTGCTGCTGCTGCTGCTGCCGCTGCTACTGCTAGAGCCCGACGACGATGAAGGTATGCGATCTGACGAGGTTGTTGCCTCGGCGAGCAGCTCAGGGATGAGCTCGTCCACAGTGAACTGTTTCTCCCCTTCGTCGAGTTTTCCGCTGATCCTCAGCCTCGCGAGCACGACATTGCCCGCCGAACGGGCTATCTCGCGGCGGACTGACGACCTCTACTCCCAGAGAACGCGAGATCTTTTAATTGCATAGTGAGGGTCGTCCTCCGGCCGCGGCTGAGGAGCTGAAGAACTCGCGCCGGCTTCTAAGACGGCTCGGCGAGATTCCATCTTGGCTGCGCGGATTTGGGCTGCCTCCAGGTCAGCCTGAGATTTGGCGAGTTTCGCCTCATACTCAGAAAGTTTCTTGGCGGTTTCAATCTCGGCAGCCTGGGGCAAAGAACAGAATCAGCAAAAAAGAATCCAAGTCCGACAACGCCAACATCGCACGCGGGAGGCGACTTACCTCATAATCTCGCCAGCGGGCGGATTCCATGCCGAGATCAATCGCCTTCTTACTGACGATCTTCAGGGCCTTGGTCGTCTCCAGCAGTTTCCTCGCCGCGTAGTGGTTCAGCTCGACGGCTCGCGCGAGCGAGCAAGAAGCCTGCTGGGCGATTTCCTCCTCGCTGAGGTCCAGCATCGACTCGGCCTCGCCTTGCCCATATAGCGCATGGAGGACGGCGAAGGCCTCCCCCTTGTCCTCCCAGTCCACCGACCAGGTGGGGAGGTTGGTGCTCAGCGTCACCAGGTGTTCGTCCGCCGACCATGTCACCAACGGGCGACCATAGACGTCAACCGCCCCTCGCCCTAAATTGAAGTTGGGGTGGAAGTGGGGAAGCCGAGCATCCAGAGGCGGCGATTCTTGGTCGTCAGGTTGCGGCGACGACACCTTCGCATTTTTGGTCGCGGGTCCCGGCGACCTGGCTTTCCCCTTGCCTTTGGCGAGCCTTTTCTTCTCGCCGACATCAACCGGCGGGTTGGTCTCATGAAGCGAGGTTGCGACTTCCTTCGCCGGAGGAAGCGGCTTCTCCGGGAGCTCGCACGGCACTGCAAAAATGCTGAGTAAATCAGTACCGAGTTACACATATCACGACAAGTATGTAAAAAAGTGATTCTCGCCCAAGCTTACCCTCCTTGGAATGAATCTCCAGTAGGGTGTTGACATTTAGTCGCCAGAATATCACGTCAAACCGGCGACCGCGGAACGATTCTACCAGCTGCTCGCGGACGCCCTTCAATATCGGCGGGAGGAAGGCGACATCGGCAGGTTGGTGCGGCCTTCCCAGGACGCCATCGAAGTCGCCTTCGACGACGACTAGTAGCTCTCTCCAGCGGTGGACCTTATTCGTCGTTCCCACCAAGGTGCAGACGTGGCTGCTGAAGTACACTACGCCCTCGGCGGTTGCGTCAAAGGCGAATATCTTGCGGAAGACGGAAAGGTCGAAGGCGACCCTCTCCTCGCGCAAGTAGCAGAGGAACCCCATGATGATCGTCACACCATTAGGGTTGATCTGCGCCGGGACGATGCCGAAGTATCCCAGGATCTCGCAATACTCCGGCCATAGTGGAAGTCGCAGGCCGACGTCAAAATGGCGAAGAGGCAGGACTAGCGCACCCTCTATGTAGGTATTTAGTCGCTCGCTACGACTAGGGAGTCTTGCCGAGTATCCGTCAGGCAACAACCTCTCCCTGAAGTGTTCTAAATCTCGCTCTGTAGTAATCGATTTCTTGAAAGCCGCATCAGAAAAGTTGATGGCATGGGCTTGTCGGCGAGCACTGGCGTCGTCTCCCACCATTTCTGCGAGTTTTGGCGAGATGAAGAAGAGAAAAGGGCGAGGAAGGAAGAAAGGCCGAAGCGCGCGAGCAGAAAAAGATACTCGCGAGCTAGGGGTTGAAAATCGCAACAACGTACTTATGTCCTACCCCCTCTATTTATAGGCGAAGGCAGGGGAGTATATATTCACTATGGCGAGTATCGGATTAAGTCGTATTTTAGGCGAACAAATGAATCTCGACACCTATATTACGCAAGGATATCGCAACGGTACTCAAAACCTGCATGATAAAGTCGGCACATCGCAGAAGATATCGAAAAACATCAGAAAAAACAGCTGAAAAAACGAATAAGCTGCGAGATCCAACCTCGCCTATTACAAATAATAATTGTTCAGTACAAATCGCACATGACGAGCTTCAAATAGAAAAGAAAACGTCTAAGGCCTTGGAGGTCTCTCTGGTGGATGAGGATGTCGCCCAGCCCAGCCCATCTCGCGCGTCCGCCGATAGTGCTCCGTCGCCAGCGACATCGCATCATCGCCAAGCCGCAGTTGCTCCTCCATCCTCGTCAGCCGTCCAACGGAGCCCATACTCGCGCGGATGCCGGCCAACTTGTCGAGAACCAACTGGAGGCGATGATTGTTGATCGCCAGCTGGCGATCATTCTCCTTCACCATGTGGAAGCGGGATTCATAGCTCTCCAGAGTACTCCGGAGCTCTTCAATCTTCACCACGCGCACTTCCAGGGATGATATTCGCCGATGGGGTTCGCAAATCGTCAGCTGGTCGAACTTGCTCTCCAGCTCCATGTAGGCGCGAGCAGCGGCATGACGATATTAGCTGCCCGACAACCCAATGACGTCAATGAAGGCCGCCCCTGGAGTCGCTGGTTGATCTGTCAGAAAACGAAAGTCGCCAGATTAGGAATAGGGCACTTGCCGCCAGATGCAACATCAGTAGCGACACGTACCGCGGCGAGGAGACCTAGATCGGCGAGGAGAAGATCCGCGAGTTGGCTCATCTCGCCGGCCCAAAGATGGCCCACCAGCGTGCTCGGCCGCCTTGCCTTGCCCGCGACCCCCATGTCCAGAATCCGCAACTCTCGGCGGGAAGTAGCTCGGTCGCGGCTTGACCGGCTAATCATCCACGGGCTGCGAGGAAGGAGGCGGGGGCAGCGACGAACTCGCCGGTTGCTGTGGGTTCTTCAGCGGAGGAGGCGGAGGAAGTCGCGTAGTGACAACTTGTGAAGGCGCGACAAGAGGCGGCGGCAGTGGCAAAGATACAGTCACTTGCGGGATGGCAGCGACATTCGGAGGACGCGGCGGCGGCGGCAGCACAGAACTCGCCACCGACAACGCAGGATCTCGTGCAGGGGCTGGCGGGGCCTTGCTCGCCAGAAGTTCCTTTCTCGCCGGAAGGCCCTTGCTCACCGACGTCACTTTCTTTGGTGATGGACCCTTCAGCGATGGTTCCTTGCTCGCCGCAGAAACCGAGGCCTCAGGTGTCCTCTTGCCGCCAACATGGATCCGGACCGTATGCGAGGTCCTGACTGGTCTCTCGGCAGAAAGGGCAAGCAGCGGCGCGGAGCTCAGCGGTGCGACATTCAGAACCACGTCAGCACCCCCCGGTGGGGAATCTGCGAGTATCAAAGCAAAGTCAACGAGAAGTGTCAACGACCAACAATGTAGAAAAGAGTATCCCGACAACATGACGACCTGGCAGGTTGACGACTTCAACCTGCTGCGGCACCGAAGTGGAGGCGAGTTCCGGGGCCAGGGTCGTGGCAAGTTCAGGGACGCCGAGCGAGCCGAGGAGGCTCGCGTCAGGGGCAGCAACATTAGGGACGTCGTCGAGCCCAAGAGCGCTGAGCAGCCTCAGAGTGCTGGCTGAGCGCGCAGGATTGCTGGTGGAAGCCGCGGTTTGTGAAGGAGGTAGCGGCGAGTTATCGTCACCGGAGGCGGTTTTCTTCTTGGCCTTCTTGACTTTCTTCTTCTTGGGGGGGGGGGGGGGGGTAAGTCGGCGACGGCGTCTCCCTCGCGCGGTCTTTTGGGCTTCGCAACGCCAAGCGCGCCTGTTAGCGCGGCGAGGCTGTCATGAAGAAATTTCTCGGCGTCCGACATTATGCGCGAGCTCTAAAAATCCGGCTGAGAAACCAGGCCCCCCTATTTATAGAGATCGACAGGCAGTCATCAAACGCGAGCAACCCAGATACTCTGCACAACAGCTCGCCGAATAAGTGTTGGATGTTTTCTTTCCAAGCTCCTACGTCTCTCGAAAAGAGCGGGGATTGTGTACAACCTATATTCGTCGAGGGTGGGTCCTACCACAACCAGGTCAGCAGAAGTCAAGGTCAACAAGTCAAGACAGGAGTCAAAGTCAACATACAAGATCGCGGAAGACCTGTGCGAGTATAAGCGAGCTCCCCTCGCATACTCGCCAGGTAGGCGACTAGGCGAGATACTCGCCCAGCCCATGCGAGTTCCTCTGGAAGTCGCCTAGTCGCCAGAGGGTGGGTATAAATATGACCCCCCCCCCCTCCTTGGATTTGCCTATAAATAGGACCCCAAGGGTACGAGGTAAGACACCTGGAAATCCTCAGCAGGATACTCGCTCGCTTCATTTTTGAGATACTAGCTGAGCCTTTGGATTCCCTTTCCTTAGAGAACAAGTCACGACCTTGCGACTTTGTCAGCTAGCTTCCCTCGTACCCAGTTCGACCATCTTTGGTTGAGAAGGGGTTGCTCCTTTCGAGCATCCGGGTAGGTGGCGGGACCTTCCTGCCGCAACATCTGGGGTCCTGTTTGATCTGATTCTTCATCCTAGTCACCCTAGCCGTCTGATCTAGCTTCTGAGCCGGTAACCTTAGGCGGCTTTGGTCCGAATTCTGAGGTTAGGATTTTTCCTGCCTTCAACAATTTGGTCAGAAAACTAATATCTGCAGGACTTGGCGTTATGCAGAAAAATAATTTTGTTGTTCTGCTGTAGGATAGAATTCAATGAACATAATTGAAATTGATACATACGAGTTGTTCAGTTGCACGATAGAATTCAGTGAACATAATTGAAATTGACACGTAAAAATTGTTTGGTTGCACGATGAAATTGTCTTTCTGGAATTGAAATTTAAAAAATTTGCAATTCTTTAAATTGAACCATTTAATCCAAATTCTAATAAATGATGTTCATTAACATAAATATGTTCTAATTCATAAACATTTTCTGGAACTAAAAACACAGAACTAACAAACGATCTGGATCAAACTGCATTGTCTATAAATAAAAACACCAAAAAATTGATCAAACTGCATTCGCAGGTGTAGAGAAAAACTCAACCTTGTATATACTATTTCAATAATCAAATACAATGTACGAATACACATTTATAGGAGGGAGAAAGAGAGAAGAGAGTCTTATACAAGATGTGAGACTAAAGAGGAGAAAAGAAGAAATACAAATAAATGGGTCACATTACATGGGCTTTTCCAACACTCCCCCACAAGCTGGAGCGTACAAGTCGTATGCACCATGCTTGGACAGACACTGGTAGAATAAGGTACTATGTAGAGCCTTTGTGAGGATATCAACAACTTGTTCAGTACCCGGAACGTGCTTCAATTCTATCTTCTTCATTTGGACTTTCTCCCGGATAAAGTGACAGTCTACTTCAATATGTTTCGTTCTTTCATGAAAGACTGGATTCTTCGCAATATGTATAGCCGCTTGGCTGTCGCATAACAAGATGACAGGTGAGGGAAGTTTTACCCCGAGATCGACAAGGAGACTTTCAAGCCAGATAAGCTCAGAGACAACAGATGTCATCAATCGGTATTCTGCTTCAGCTGATGATCGAACAACCACTGCTTGTTTCTTACTTCGCCAAGTAACGAGATGTCCTCCAAAATAGGTACAAAAATCACTGGTTGACCAACGATCATCCAAGGAACCAGCATAGTCTGCATCAGAGTACGCAACTAATGTTGGAGTAGAGGATGAGGTTTTGTATACCAATCCTTGACCCAGGGCTGTTTTGAGGTATCTAAAGATGCGCTCAACAACTTGAACTTGAGATGTTCGCGGTGTATGCATAAACCTGCTGACCACCCCAACAGCGAAGGAAATATCCGGTCTTGTGACCGTTATATAGATCCATTTTCCAACCAGTCGTCGATAGTATTCCGGATTTTGAAGAGGAAGGTCTGTATCAGAGGAATATGCACACAACTTATGATTTACATCTATTGGAGTAGTAGTAGACTTGCATCCTGAGTAGCCAGCATCTTGAAGGAGATACAGACAGTACTTCTTTTGGGAGATGACGAGCCCATCCGGTCGTCTTGCGACCTGATGACTAAGGAAGTAACGAAGATGCTCCAGATCTTCCGTTTGAAAGACAGAGCTGAGGTGCTGTTTGACTGCTTGGATGCCATTTGAATCGTCGTCAGTGATTAAAATGTCATCAACATAAACCAAAATAAGAACAGTTCTTGTTGCCTGATGACGCGTGAACAGAGAAAAGTCAGCTGAACTCCGAGTAAAGTCGGCTTACCGGGCGACTTTATTAAACTTGTCAAATCATGCCCGTGGGGATTGTTTGAGACCATAGATGGACTTCTTAAGATGACAAACTCGGGACTCCCCCGTGGTCTCAAACCCGGGAGGTTGCTGCATGAAAACCGTTTCCTAGAGGTCGCCATTGAGAAATGCATTTTTGATGTCCAGTTGGTGTAATGTCCATTGGCGATGCACAGCCACGGAGAGAAGAACACGAACGGTGTTAAGCTTGGCCACAAGAGAGAATGTTTTCTCATAATCGAGACCTTGTTGTTGAGTGAAGCCACGAGCCATCAAGTGGGCCTCCGGACGGTCAATTATCCCATCAGGGGCATGTTTGATCACAAAGACCCATTTACACCCAACAGGTGTATGACCGGTAGGTAATGGTACCAAGTTTCAGGTCTGGTTAGCCCATAGAGCTGTCATTTCCTCTTTCATGGCCGCTCGCCAGCCAGGATGTTGGAGAGCCTCCTGCACAGAGTTAGGTACATAAATCGAGGATAATGAAGTGGCAAAGGTCTGAAGTTCTGGAGATAGGCGATGTAAGGATATATAATTCACCATGAGATGAGCTGTAGATTCCGGTGTCGGATCAGCGGGACTTGGAACATCAGGGGTCGAGGCAGACTGCAGTGGGGCACTGGAAGCAGGATGACGACGAGTGTAGACACGAATAACAGGAGGCTTGGCAACAGGGCAAGCCTGGGCCGGAGGTCTTGGTGGTGGAATGGTAATAGGAATGACAGGACGTAAGACAGTTGTTGGTGGAGATGTAGGATCTGAAGCAGAGAAAAAAGGAAGATCCTCCCGGAAGGTAACATCTGCAGAGACTGTCGCCTTCCGGGTAGCCGGAGAGTAGCATACATAGCCTTTCTGTGTCCGTGAGTAGCCAACAAAGATGTGTTTGGCTGCCCGGGGATCCAATTTGTCCAAGGATGAACCAAAAGTGTGAACGTAGCAAGTGCACCCAAAGATGCGGGGTGTAAGAGAGAATGCCAGAGTAGACGGGAACATGAAGCTGAATGAAGTGGCATGGTGGAGGATGAGGGAAGGAAGACGGTTAATCAGATAGTAAGCCGTCAAAAGAGCAAAGTTCCAATAAACTTTGGCAACGTGCATTTGAAGCATGATGGAGCGGGGCACATCGAGAAGATGTCGATTCTTCCGCTCAGCAACTCTGTTTTGTTGGGGGGTAATGCACATGAAGTTTGGTGAATAACCCCAAAGTCAGAGCAAAGAGTCGTAAATTTGTGGCTAGTGTATTCACGAGCATTATCAGTGCGTTGAGTTTTGATGTTCGTGGAGAATTGTGTGTGGGTCTCAAGAAGAAAAGCCCGAAAGACACGAGAAAGCTCGAAGCGATCACGAAGTAAGTATAACCATGTAATTCACGTATAATCATCAATAAACATGAGAAAATAACGATAACCAGAAATGCTAGTAATTTTGTACGGACCTCAAATATCGGAGTGTACTAAAATAAAAGGAGCACTGTTCCGAGTACAATGAGATGAAAAAGATGAACGAGGCTACTTGCCTAACACACATGATCACACAGAAAAGAAGGTAAAGATACATCTAGTAGAGCCTTCTGGAGGACTGGTAAAGGGGTATGACCAAGACGTCGATGCCAATCGATGGAGGAGATAGAAGAGAGGATAGTTGGAGAGTCATCAAGGAGGTAGAGCTCGTTCCGCAGTCGCCTCTTACCAATGATAGTGCACGTCCCGTGATCTTGTATCAGAAAAGAAGAAGAGGTAAATGCTACAGAACAATTTAAATCATTAGTCAGACGACCGATAGAAAGCAAATTAAACGGGGAGCCCGAAACATGAAGAGTCGAGCGTAGAGAGAGACAAGTGAGAGGGATATCAGCCGTGCCAGAGACAGGAACAATGTCCCCATTAGCCACTGTGATACACTTAGGATGAGGAGAATCCAGGTATTGATGTGGCCGCAGTGATGTGATGTGATGGGTGGCACCTGAGTCCATTATCCAGCGCGAACTAGTGGAGAGACAAGCGATAACTTCTTGGGGGATGGAGGCAACAGAGGCAGGTGGGCGACTGAGCAGATCATGGAGTTGTTGGAGCTAAAGGCGGACCTCTTTAAGGTCAGTACGAGTGGAGGAGGAGTCGGTAGCAACAACAATGGCATGTGGACGAGGAGGAAGCCCGTGCTTGCGATAGCAGGTGGCCTCAAGGTGACCATCCTTACCACAGAAGGAACACTTTGGGTGAGGCCGGCCGCCCCGTCCGCGGCCCCGAGATCCGGAACGCCCCCCTCAAGAAGGAAGAGGGGAAGGCAACAGGGGTGCAGAAGTCTGCTGAAGGAGAGTCGGGGACGGAGGAGCAAAACTATCAGGAGGTGATGAGACCTTGAGCAGCATGGAACACAAGTCTGATAGTGAGGGGGTAGCAGCCGAGGAGAGGATCTGGGCCCGAACGCTCTGAAGATGAGGTGGAACACGAGCCATCATCATGACCACACCGACAGCTTCTTTTTGAGCACGTTGTGCAGCAAGATCCAACGTAGGAGGTTGATGTTGGATCCATGCTTCAACTAGAGTCTTGGCCCGAGCAACAAAGGAGTTGAGGTCGGTGGCCCCGCCAACATCAAGGGACTGGAGATTAGTGATGATGTCATAAAGATGTCGGAGACTATCTTTACCAGAATATAGAGACTGGAGTTCATCCCATATTGCCTTGTCCGTTTCGTGATACATGACCATGCGGTAGAGTTTGGTATCAAGGGAGTTGAGCAGCCATGTCTGAACCCGACCATCGTTGTGCAACCAATCGTCAGTAGGGAGCAGCAGGAGGCGCTTAGGTGAAGTGATGTAGAAAACCTTTGGATTGTAGTACGCGGCGAACAGAGTGTACACACTCCACTAAGTTCTTCTTCCCGGCTAACGAAATGGTAGTAATCCGCAACTCATCACGGAGTTCAGGGGCAGAGGCCGGGCGGTCTGCAGAGGAAGAAGCCGTCTGTCTGGTTGACTCAGGAGAGGTCGCCATGGCAAAGCGAGCAGGAGGGGCTAGGCCGGCGGACAGAAAAACAGTGACCGGAAAGGAGACCGCACGGTCTGGGTAACAACCCACCAGCGGCAAGGCAATGAGGCCGCCGCGATCAGAATGCAGAGCGGATAGCTGAGAGAAGCCGCACGGTCACGGTGATAATACACCAGCTGCAAGGAGGATGTCACGACCAATATGCGGAGCTCGCAACAGGGAAGGGAAAAACAGCTACCGACAAGAAAGGGTGCAATGACTAGGTAGAGAAGAGGCTAGTCGAGAAGGTCGCACGGTCACAGTAAGTACAACAGCGGCAAGGAGTGATGTCGCGACCTAGATGCGAAGCTGGACGAGAAGAGAAGAAGCCGCGACGACTAAGAGACGCAAGCGCGGCGAGAACAGAAACCACGACGACTAAGACAAGTCACAGAGAGCAGGGGGCAGAGCAACGAGAAGGAAGAACTCGACGGGTAGACTAGGAGACCGCAGCGAGTAAAATACTCAACTCGCGGCGAGAAGAGAAGCCGTGGCGACTAAGACAAGTCGCGACGAATAAGACAAGTCGCAGCGAGCGGGAAGAAGGAAAGCGGGTAGAAGACGTGGTGAGTAGTGAAAGGGAGACCGCGCGGATAGAAAGGGAGACCGCGTGGGCAGAGGGAAACCAGGAAGGGAAGACCCCCACCTGTTATAAAGGTTATAAAGGGGAGGAGAAGGAGGAGAAGAATAGGTGAAAGCCACAAGAGAGACAGAGAGAGAAGAAGAAGCGGTTAGAATAACCTTAACCGCGCGGGAAGCCGCAGTTGCTGAGACTCTAACCAGGAAGCGGTTATTAAAGGTCAAGGCCGCATGACACTGCGGCTAAGCAGGAGAGGAAGCCGCTCGGTAAGTCGGAAGAACAGGAGGTTTCAAAAAAACCAGGCCGGACTGTCTTGCTCTGATACCATGTAGAGAAAAACTCAACTTTGTATATACTATCCCAATAATCAAATACAATGTATGAATACACATTTATAAAAGAGAGAAAGAGAGAAGAGAGTCTTATACAAGATGTGGGACTAAAGAGGAGAAAAGAAGAAATACAAATAAATGAGCCACATTACATGGGCTTTTCCGACAGCAGGAATGTGCTCTTCAAGTTATAAGGTAGCCCCATGAATGTCATACTTGATACTATCATGACACAGTATATCCATGGACTTGAGTAAATCACGATCGTCTAAATCAGTCATCTGAGTAAGTGCGGTGTATATGCCATCAACATTGCCGGCAGACTTGGTACCCACCGAACCTTGCATGTATTTAACCAATTTTTCTATTGTCGCCACCACTGTGTCAACTCCTGCCGCTCGCTTTCTTCTCCTTCTATTGCTTCCTTCTCCTTCAACTCCAGTCCTCCCTTGTGTATTAGTGGTTATTTCTTCCATAGACTCCGCATCTTTCATTTGTCGTCTTTGTTGCGGTCGCGCCATGACTACCAGTAGCTCTATCAGTCCCACATAACACAATCAAATTACACCAGTTGAGAATAACTTTCTCTTTATAATGCTTCACGGAATGATGAACCTGCAATATTACAAATAATTTATTATTTTAATTTTAATGTTCAAATACACTGAGTAAGTAAATTATTTAAAATTCTATCTTCATATAGTTTGCTCACATTTCTTCACGGTCCATCTTCATCATGTTTCTTTCCCAATCTCATCCACTCATGTCGAACATCATTGACTTATACACAATACTTGTTCCAAATCTTTAAATGAGCCATTAACTTTTCCTTGCTAGTTTCAACACCACATATATCTTTTAACGCGGTCATTGTAGCAATGAATGCAATATTTTTCCAACTGTTTAGTGTTTATGACTCAAACTGTGTAAACAGAGCGGTATCCATTTTAGGTGTCCAATGCATATAAGACCACTCAGTCCTTTTGCCAACCCTTGTTGAGCTCTTATCTATGATATAAGAACTACTAATTGAATGAAATATTAACATGGAAAACAAGTGAAATATTAACACGTAAAACAAGTGATAAAAATAATGCGACAGATTCTTTGATAGACACAGAATGTGTATCGCGGACATGACCTTTCACACAATATCATAGAGCACATTAAAAGGTGCTTTACCATGTAATTGGTTGGAGCAATTAACCTCTTGTCCAACATATAAGTGTTTTAATAAAGTATTACTTAGGGTGTCATTGTCTACAACATCTGAAGGTTGTCTTGGAATGTTATTCATAACTACTACTACATCTACACCAAAAATCACTGAGAGAAAACGAGATTTTTATTAATTTCTCTAAATCTACCTTGTACATCACAAGTATTTATAATATAAATAGGAGAAGAGAGGAGAGCTTAAACTCAATCCTAAGGCATGGGATTAATCCCTAAGAGGGCTTTACATGGGCCTCTTAAATGGGCCTTTTTTGCAATTTCTTCAACACCCCCCGTCCTCCGCAAGCTAGAGCATGCAAATCGTAGGAACTAAGCTTGTACAAGAACTGAAAAATAGAGGTCGCGGTAGAGCTTTTGTAAGAATATCAGCGATTTGTTCTGTAGCTGGAACATGTCTCAAGTCCAATTTCCTTAGTTGAACCTTTTCTCGAATAAAGTGACAATTGACCTTGATATACTTGGTACGTTTATGGAACACAAGATTTTTGGCAATATGAATAGTAGCTTGGCTGTCGCAGAACAAGGTGGTGAAAGAGGAGAGTTTGACACCTAGGTCTCCTAGAAGGCTTTCTAGCCATGTGAGTTCAGAGACGACAAAGGCCATTGATCGATACGCAACTTCTGCGGATGAACGTGCGACCACAAATTGCTTCTTGCTTCTCTAGGTTACAAGATGTCCACCAAAGTATGTGCAAAAATCACTTGTGGAACGACGATCATCTAGGGATCAAGCATAATCAGCATCAGAGTAGGCGATGAGAGATAAAGACAAAGAGGGCTTATATACGATCTCTTGTCCGAGAGCAGACTTCAGGTATCAGAGAATGTGCTCAACTGCCTGGAGATGAGAGGTCCATGAAGCATACATAAATCTACTAACAACCCCTACAACAAATGATATATCGGGTCTTGTAACTGTCAAATTGATCAACTTTCTCATAAGACGACGATAATATTATGGGTTTTTTATGAGCGTATCAAAGTTGGAGGAACATGCACAGACCTTGTGATTGACATCCATGAGTGTGTTAGCTGGTTTGCAACCAGAGTAACCAGTCTCTGAAGAAGATCAAGACAATACTTTCTTTGAGATAAAACAAGAATATCGGGACGACGAGCTACCTCAATGCCAAGAAAGTATCAGAGATTCCACAAATATTTGGTCTGGAACACGGAGGCCAAGTGTGTCTTGATCATATGGATGCATTTTGAATCATCGTCTGTAATCAAAATATCATCAACATAAATCATGAGTATTGCACCGTTTGTCGGACAATGATGGGTTAAGAGAGAGAAGTCAACCGAGCTTCGAGTAAACCCAACATCACTAACAACCCAACTGAATTTGTCAAACCATGCCTGAGGAGACTGTTTGAGACAATAAAGAGATTTATTGAGGTGACATACAAGTGACACTTATGTGGTCTCAAAGCCGTGAGGTTGATGCATGTAGAGTCGTAGACTGTCTCAACAAGATCACCATTGAGAAATGCATTTTTGACATCCAACCGAAGTAACGACCAATGACGATGAACACCCAGAGAGATCAAAACACGGACAATGTTCAACTTTGCAACATGGGAGAAGGTTTCTTCGTAGTTAAGACCGTGTTGTTGAGTAAAACCACGGACGACAAAATGAGCCTTTAGTCGGTCAACCGTCCCAGTTGAGTATGTTTGATTGTAAACACTCATTTACAGCTCGTACATGTCTGACCACGTGGGCGGGAGACAAGATCCCAGGTGTGATTGGCCCAGAGGACAGCCATTTCTTATTCCATAGTCGCCCTCCATCCCAATTGTTGAAGAGCCTCCTGCAAAGAAGTAGGGGTGGAAACCGGTGACAAAGATGCTACAAAGGTGTGAAGCATCAAAGATAATATATGCAAAGAAACAAAATTATTGAAGGGGTGAGCTGTAGACGACGTGTCCAGGTCAGCAAAACCCAAATTGTCATTGATAGAGGGTAACGACTTCGGGGCATCAGAGCGAGGAGGATGACAAGTGTACACACAGCGAAGAGGAGGTGGGTTGGTGGGTCTGGTGGAGGGTGTGGGAAGAAGTGATAGTGCGGAAGAGGTGACAAGAATGATAGGACGTGGTAGGAGAGGAGGTACATGAGTGGTTAAAGAGGATGAGTGAAACGAATGATCTTCAAGAAAGTTTACATCCGCACTTGTTACTAATTTACGAGTGGAAGGAAAATAACAAACATAGCTTTTGGGTACGGGAGTAACCAATAAACATAAACTTAGTAATGCGATGATCAAGTTTGCCAGTTGCAGGGCCAAGGGAGTGGACGTAATAGGTGCAATTAATGACACATGGTGTTATGGAAAAGAGAGAGGTGGAAGGGAGGAGAAGACTGAATGAAGTGGCAAAATTAAGAACGCGGGAGGACATGCGATTGATGAGATAGCAGGTGATGGACACTGCAAAATGCCAATAGACCTTGGATGCCTGCATTTGAAACATGAGAGAACGAGTAACGTCCAGGAGATGATGGTTCTTGCGCTCAACAACGTCATTTTGTTCTGGTGTGTAAGCACATGAGGTTTGGTGGAGGATATCGAGCTCAGTACAATGATTTTGAAAAACATGACTCGTATACTCGCGTGCATTATCGGTCTGAAGAGTCTTAATAGTAGCAGAGAATTGAGTACGTGTCTCAGCATTAAAAGCTTGAAAAACATGAACTAATTCGAACCGATAACGAAGTAAGTACAACCAGGTCATGTGAGAATAATCATCAAAAAAAGTAAGAAAATAACAATAACCAGAAACACTAGCCATTTTATAAGGGACCCAAAATGTCTGAATGAACTAAAAGAAAAGGAGCATTGTTCCGAGTACAGTGAGAAGAAAAATAGAGCGATGTTGCTTGTCGAAGATGCAGGATTTGCAGGTGAAATCAGAGAGGGACGCATCTGGAAGAGCTTTCTTCAGAATGGGGAGAGGAGCATGCTTAAGACGTCGATTCCAGTCAATGGAGGCAATAAAAGAGCAACAGTGGGTGGAACATCCAAGGTGTACAACCCATTAGACAATCGCACTCTATCAATGATATTCCGCGTCTGTCGATCCTTTCACAACAAAAGAGGAGGAAGAAAATGTTACAGAGCAGTCAAGGTCCTGAGTAATATGGCTAACAAGAAGAAGATTAAAGTGAGAGCCTGAAACATGAAGAACTGAGCGAAGAGAGAGAGAGAGATGAAGTTAGGTCCATGTTGCCAGAACCATGAACAGGAGTAGTTTCACCATTTGCCATAGTAATGAACTTAGGACAAACAATGTCCTTATACTGAGAAGGCTTCTGCGGAGTAATATGATTGGTTGCCCTAGAGTCCATAATTCAAGATTGACTATGGGATAAGCAGGAGATATCTTCATTGGAGATGGTCGCAACAGGGCCCGAAGACTGACTAAGCAGGCCCTGAAGATTCTAGAGCTGAGTACGTAATGCAACAATGTCAGAGGAAGTAGCAGTAGGTGGGGCCTGGTTGGCAGCAGGGAGAAAGCTATAAAGTTGGGAGGAGGGAGATGCAGGGGGGAGGAAGAGCTCGCAGGGCAATGCTGCGGTAAAACAATTTCTGACCGCAAAGGAAGGAGGGATGAGTAAGGTTGCGGTTAGAAGAAATCTGTCCGCCTCTACGGGGAGTGAGGAAATTTGAAGAACAACTAGCTCTAATACCATGTAAGGAAAAGTGACGGGAGAAAGAAAAACGAGATTTTTATTAATTTCTCTAAATCTTCCGTTTATATCACAGGTCTTTGTACATATAAGTAGGAGGAGAGAGGAGAGTCTAAACTCAATCCCAAGGTGTGGGACTAATCCGTAAGTGGGCTTTACATGGGCCTCCTAAATGGACCTTTCTTTACAATTTCTTCAACAGTTCTGCAACTCGATAATATCCATTCCGGCGAAACTACACATAACATTATTGACTGTGGTTTAAAAAGTAATATTTGATACAATATAACGGATACAAATGAGTTCTAGTAGCACAATTGGGATAGCACAACACCGTAAAATCATCTTGATAGCAATCAGGTTTTTCTAGTAGCAACAACACCACTATGGCTAGACAAAGAAAAATTAAAATAGGTAATTTGTTTAATAGCACCATCACTACACTTTAAAAATTGGCATTCCAAAATCAAGCCAGAAATGGGTATTCCAAAATCAAGCAAAAAATCGGCAATCCAAACTCTGGCAATACTTTCAATAACCCTAGAAGATGAGATAGGAGGTAGAGAGAAGAAAATTTGGGTTAGGGTAAGAAGGAGAAGGAGAATACCTGAATATAGTTCTTCATAAATCTCCAAGAGGGAGGTTCCGAGTATATATATACTCAGAACCAAGGGGCCGGCCGGCCCCCATATGGGCTGGACCGTGTGGTTCAGCCCCCCGATCCGATATTAGTGAATGGGGGTTGAACCGTCTGGTTCAGCCCCGTTGCTCCTTGCCGCCTCCTTCGGTTGTCGAGCATATTTATGTCCCTTGAACCGTAGCACGTTCGGGGGCATAACATTCTCCTCCTCATCAAGCACCAACTTGTCCCCAAGGTGGAAGTCGGGGAACGAGTCGCGGAACTCCAGCAGATCGACCCATGTATTGTGTGCATATGTCAATTTTTTTCATTTAACCAGTATCTCGGGCCGATATTCAGTACCATGTTGCTTCCACTTGGTCATCAATATTTCCTCCGGTAAGGGACGCAGCTCCCCCGATGTGGTGGCCTCGGGTAAGAGGGGGCTTGTCTGGACGGCGTCGCCAAGCTTCTTCTTGAGTCGGGATACATGAAAGGTCAGGTGTATACGGGAGCCTTCTGGAAGTGCCAAGGTGTAGGCCACCGGTCCCACCCGCTGAGTAATGCGGAACGGCCCATAGTATCGTGGTGTCAACTTTTGATTCGCCTGGCGGGAGACAAAGAGCTGTCGGTAAGGTTGTAGTTTGAGGAATACCTCGTCTTCCACTGTGAATTCCCGCTCGGTCCGATGTTTGTCTGCCTGAACTTTCATCCTGTCCTGAACTTCCCGAAGATTGTCACGCAGGAGAGCTAAGGTCCGATCCCGATCGCGCAATTGTCGGTAGACCGACGGAATAGCTGTGCTGTTGGGCTCATATGAGCCCAAAGAAGGCGTCGGGCGGCCATATACAACCTCGAATGGGGCAAGCTTGCTGGTTGTATGATACGAGGTATCGTAACAATACTCGGCCCAGTGTAACCATCGGGTCCATGTACAGGGCTCGTCCATCACGAAGCAGCTTAAGTATGTTTCCACCCCGCGGTTGAGATCCTCTGTCTGGCCGTCCGACTGAGGATGGTAGGTCGTGCTTAGGCGCAATCGTGTTCCTTGTAACCTAAAAAGCTCCTTCCAGAAGTTGCTTACGAACATTGTGTCACGATCCAAGATGATAGACCGGGGCATGTCGTGAAGGCGCGCGATCTCGCGAACAAAAAGATCGTCCACGATTTCTCCCATGTAGGGGTGGCTCATGGCAAGAAAATGTGCGTATTTGGAGAGTTTGTTGACCACAACCAAGATCACGGACTTGCCCTGAGATTTGAGTAATCCGTCCATGAAATCCATGGAGACCGTATCCCAAATATGGTGGGGAATTTCCAGCGGGGTAAGCAAACTGGCTGGAGAGGTTGTTTCATATTTTTGTTTTTGGCATATCTCACACTGTTGCACAAACTGTTGAACATCACGGCGTAAGCCCTTCCAGAAGACGTTCGCCTTCAACCTTTGGAGGGTCTGGACCACACCGGCGTGGCCTCCCGTTGGCGACAAATGAAACTCCTGCATCATAACTGTCCTCCATGCTGAGGAAGGAGGAATGACCACTCGACCCTGATAATAAAGGTGCCCCCCTTGGAGCTGGTACCCCGGTATGGTGAGTTGCCCCTGCCGCAGTGCGTCCACAATGAGCCTGATTTCGGGATTTTGTTGCACCTCCGCCTGGATGTCATCGAGGGAATCGATCAAGGGGTCCTAAATGTGAACAAACGAGCTCTCCGGGAGGCGAGAGAGGGCATCAGCGGCCACATTCTCCTTCCCTTGCTTGTAGATGATCTCATAATCATAACCCAACAACTTGGTCACCCACTTCTGTTGCAGAGGGGAAGCTAATCGTTTCTCCAAGAAATGTTTCAAACTCTGATGGTCTGTGCGAACCTTGAAATGATGTCCCAGTAAGTATGGCCGCCACAAGGTCACTGCGTGTATGATGGCTAGCATCTCCTTCTCATAAGTGGACAATCCCAGAGTACAGGGGGCGAGAGCCTTGCTGAAATAGGCTAATGGTCTCCCTTCCTGCATCAAAACCACTCTGATGCCCACCCTAGACGCATCAGTCTTCAACACAAACTCCTTGTTGAAATCCGGTAGAGCGAGAACCGGTGTAGTCGTCATGGCCCGTTTCAGGGCCTGGAAAGCCGCCTCAGCGTCGTCCTGCCACACGAATGCCTCCTCATGTAAGAGTTGAGTAAGCGGTCGTGCAATCTTGTCGTAGTTCTTCACGAATCTCCGGTAGTAGCCTGTGAGACCAAGGAATCCCCGTAAGGCCCGTAACGTCGTGGGACTTGGCCACGTCACCATACTCTCTATTTTGTGCGGGTCGGCCCGGACACCCTGAGCAGAAATCAAATGGCCTAGATACTCGACCTCCGCCTGACCAAAAGAGCACTTGCTGAAAGATGAAAACTTGTTGCATGTGCGAAGATGCTCTGCCCAGCTACTACTGTAAACCAAGATGTTATCAAAAAATATCAATACAGAACGACGTAGAAGTGGTCGAAAGAGTTCGTTCATCACTGCCTGAAAGGTGGAGGGGGCGCTGGTAAGCCCAAATGGCATCACGAGAAACTCATAATGTCCATCGTGGGCTCGGAAGGCCGTCTTATGAATGTCTTCCTCCCGCATCTGAATCTGATGGTAGCCGGAGTGCAGGTCCAGTTTGGTGAATAAACACGCTCCGTGTAGTTCATCCAAGAGTTCCTCGATCATGGGAATGAGAAATTTATCCTTGATGGTCGAACCATTCAGACTTCGGTAATCAACGCAGAATCGCCAAGAACCGTCTTTCTTCTTTACCAAAATAATGGGTGATGAGAAGGAACTGGTGCTGGGACGAATGATTCCGGCGTTGAGCATCTCTCGAATGCTACGTTCGATCTCCTCCTTCTGGATGTGCGGGTAGCGGTACGGTCAAATATTGGTAGGCTCCGACCCCACCTTGAGCTGAATCGCGTGATCCCGAAATCTTTGTGGAGGAAGGCTGTGCAGCTCCTGAAAGACATCCCCATACTGAGTCAATAAGGGTCACATCGGCTCTGGTACGTCTGATGAGATAGGAGGGGATAATGTTAGACCCATAATCATCGCCATCGAGCCGCCCTCTTTGATAGACGTTCTAAACTGCGAACCGAGATCTCCTTCAGCGGGGATGATTTGAGGTCGTGGATACCGTGTTCCCGTCCAAGCTGTATAAACTCTATGGTCATCTGGTCCCAGTCAAAAGTGACTCTCTGCAACTGTCGCAGCCACTGTACTCCTAGTACCATATCAGATCCCCGGATGGGCAGCGGGTAGACATCGGTGCGGCAAGTGTACCCTTGTATTCGCAGGTCGACTCCCCTTATCACCCTTTCACACCTCAGTTTGCTCTTATCCGCTATCATGACCTGGAACGCGGCGCTACGATCTATCTGGTGCCCCACCTTCTTTGCCACGGTGGGGTTGATGAAGTTGTGGGTACTCCCACTATTAATCAGTATTATGACCCACTCCTGGGCTACCTTCCCGGCTATTCGCATAGTGAGGGGGGTCGTGCACCCCTCCATCGCCTGGATGGATACCCCTAACTCAGTCAGGGTCAAATCCCCCTCCAAGTCCAGCTCCGTGGTGTCTTCCTCTTCATCCTCTTCTCTCAGCATGAAAATCTGAATCTTCTGACACTTATGTCCCGGAGTATACTTCTCATCATAGTTGAAACACAATTCTTTTTCCTTCCGTGCCTGAAGTTCTGGCCATGTCAGTCGTGTCACTGTCGGTCGTCCGGTCGCCGGTTGGTCTCTCCTGACCGGTGGGGAGGGCGTGCGAGCTTTTCCTGTGGTGCGGAACCACTGTCTGTTGAAGCGTTCCTCTTGTATCCTTGCCAGGCTGATAGCATGACTAAAGCTGCGAGGCATGTAGGCATGAACCTCATCCCTGAGGTGATCCTTTAGACCAGAGACAAAATGGCTCAACAGTGTTTTCTCCTCCCAACGTACCATGTTGGCCAACCTCTCAAACTCGGTGCGGTACTCCATCACTGTTCCCCTTTGTCGTAGCTTCTGCAACATGACTTCGACGTTTTCGTACTCTAAAGGGACAAAACGGGCTGAGAATTCCCCTACGAACTCGATCCAAGGCGCATAATCCCGCCCCCTCAAGAACCACTGCATCCACTGGTAGGCGTCATCCTCCTGGTGGAAAGCTGCCAGTTGTACCCATTGCTCCTTGGGAATTTCCTGATAATGGAAAAAAAACGTTCCGCCTTTTGTATCCACTCGAGCGCATCCCCTCCTCTGAATTTCGGAAAATTCATGCGAGTCCTCTTGAGTGGCATGTAGGCCCGCTGATGCACTTGCCCAAACCCTCCCAACTCCTATCTGTACTCGGCTGCCCTCTGTTGCTCCATAGGGGGGGTATGGTCTATGGGGTCTGGGAAAGTGTATTCCTCCTTGGGCCGCAGCCGAAAAAAACCACGCTCTTGTTCGCCCCCGGGGTGTTGTCCATCCCCGTAGATACCCGCCGGTGGTGGTCGCATGTGTCATTGGTCGCCCATTCCGTAACCCGTAGGTTGCCCGATATTCCGTGAAAGGGGTAACAGTCCAGCGACTCCTCTAATGGAAGCACCCGGAACCCCAGAAGCACGAGATTGCCCCGCCGCATGCTCCGGAAGCCGCCCGAAGGCCGTGCGGCCTGCGCCGACCTCGCCCCAGCTCGTCGTTGAGCCGCCCATGGCGGAAGCTTCCACTGTCTGCTCCGGTGGTCTCCTGTGGCCCGTGCGTCCTACTCCGGCGTCGGCCCAGGCCGGATGATGCCCCCACGTCGAGGGAGGGAAACAGGTTCCAGTCGTGCCCGATAGCGGCGAAGCCACTTGCGCCCGAAGGTGGGATCTGCCGCGGAAACGGGTCGGGGGCTTCCGCCTCCGATCTGTCGGTAGCCGTGGCTTTCCCTTTCAAGTTTTGAGTTAGGAGGGCCTTGATCTCCTCCATGCGGGCATCCAATCACTCTTCCAATTGTTGGGTTGAAACCTTCATCCTTTCTTCCATGGCCGCGACCGTGTCCGTCAAGCCGATGTAGTTCTCCTCTAACGAAGCCAGTCAGTCGGCCTCTTCATGCGAGCGGGTGTTAACCATGGTTGGAGGAAGGAATCATGTGATACCAAATGTTATGCTACTAGAAGATGAGATAGAAGGTAGAGAGAAGAAAATTAGGGTTAGGGTAAGAAGGAGAAGGAGAATACCTGAATATAGTTCTTCATAAAGCTCCAAGAGGGGGGTTCTGGGTATATATATACCCGGAACCAAGGGGCCGGCCGGTCCCCATATGGGCTGAACCGTGGGGTTCAGCCCCGCCGATCCGATATTAGTGAATGGGGGCTGAACCGGCTAGTTCAGCCTCGTTGCTCCTTGCCGTCTCCTTCGGTCGTCGAGCATATTTATGCCCCTTGAATCATAGCACGTTCAGGGGCATAACAAAAGATAACAACAACATCAAGCCTTTATCCCACTATATTGGAGTCCGCTATGTGGAACCTTTGTTGCATTGTGCCCTATCTATCAAAGAATATATATCCAAAAAAAATTGGCAATCATCGCAGAAATGAATCGCCTTTCATTTCTGGAAAGAAGGAAGAAGAAGGAAGAAGAACGTTACCTGAGAAAGAAAAAATCAAACCTTCGAAGCAGCTACTACAGACACTTTCGGAAGACAAATCTGAAAAAAATAAGAAGGGGAGTGAGTGAAAGAGGAAGAAGAGGAAGAGGAGGAGGTAGTGGAATCCGAAACACAAACCTGGAGATGGAGCGATCGGGAGCGGCAGTTGCAGAGGCGGGAGGCACAAAAAGAGTTGGGGCGAGCGTCTGGAGAAATATCGGGCAAAACCTGGGTGAGGAGGTAAGTTTTGCAGATTTTCTATTTTAGGTTAACCATAATACCCATGGGCTTTGGTTACAAAGCCAAAACCCACTGAATATAGCGCGCCAAACAGGAAAATTTGCTTTCTGGAACTCATTATTCCAGAAACTCAATTTATGCGCGCCGAACGGACCATTAATGTATTTTGGCGGGGTTTAAGAGTAGTTCAGAACACTCAAACAGTAATAGCATATGAACAAACCTTAGAGAATAGCTAGAAATGAAGAAGAAGAGGGGGACATCACCGAAGATGCTCACTTAAAGAAGATAAAATTATAGGAACTCAGCACCATGTAATAAGACTAACAAAACCTGAGAAATCATCTCCTGGTTAGATTAACTCATCACTTAAAGAGAGGTTTCTAGTGATGAAGACCATGCTACATGACCTGTAAGGGTCTACTCACGCTGAACGAGGAAATGGTGATCCGGGCCGTCCATCTCGCATAAATTGTCGACTTAGAAATTTTAGTTATTTTTATATATGTTATTTAAGCAAGTTTGTAAACCCGTCATGATTTAGAGATCATGATTGTTCCTAAGTCTATAAATATGAATAGAAGACTCCTCCCCGCACTATAAACCGCAAGTCATCCACCCTCACCCTCGCCAATCCTTCTCGCACACCTCTGATTAGTCGTAGCTTAGTTGATGATGAGGACCAGTTTAGAACTCCCTCATCTAGGAAGTCTGGGGTTCAAACCCCATCCTCAACAACCCACCGCTGGAGTTACCGGCTGCGACAATCAGATCCGTGGAGAGGGGTTGGGATCACTGGTTTGCAGACCTATAGCTCACCGAAAATAGACCGGGGTGTTACATAAAAGCTCAGTTGGTGATGAAGACCAATTTAGAGCTCCCTTATCTAAGAGATATGAGGTTCAAACCCCAACCTCAATAACTCGCGACTGGAGTTAGCGGCTGTGGCCAATCAGATCTGTGGAGCGGGGTATGGGTCACTGGTCTGCAGACCTGTAGCGCACCCACAATAGGGCGGGGCGTTACATGTCTTGTTCGGTAATAGTAGATGAGGGCTACAATGCGGCTCAGGCATTAGTGAGGGAGCTATTATTGGCAACAATATCGTTATCACGATCTGCCTCTTCAAGATGTCACTTAGTCACCAACAATGTTCAATCTCTTCCTCCTATCCCTGTCATCCACCTCCCCTTGATGTACGGCCAGGGATTTAGCTGTGGATGCAGGGAAACATTAGGGATGGAATACTTCTTTTCTTCCGTTGATGGTGTTATTTTGTAAACACACTATGATGGAAATATTGTTGCGCTCTCTTCAATTAGGCTGCATTAGATGACCCCGCCACCCGCAGTTGGAAAAAATGGGTTTTTGTTGGTTTGGGTGGGGTTTTGATGGCGCACAGGAACATTCCTTGATGTACATGATGTAGGAAATGCACCTATCTTCAGTGGATATGTTGTCATTTCCATCTTAGAAATACAAAAATGGGCATACAAAGTTGCAACAATGGCATAAAAAGCTCTGTTTGCCTGTTTATGTAACCACTGTCTGAATATAAGCTCTATAACTATTTGGAATTTTGTCAAAGTGCAAATTCATCATTTAAATTATTTATTATTAATAAAGTTGTTTTCTTGAAAAAATACAATCTTGCCCTTAAAATATGTTAGTAAAACCTACTTTTTTTTCATAATAATCTTGTTGACGCTTTACCTTTCTCTGCAGCTTGCATAAGAATCATATAGTTCAGTTTTCAGTTTTAATTAGTTGTATGTTGTTTTTAACAGTTTGACGAATTATCCCTTGTATGGGGAAAGCAGAGACAACCTCCTTTGACACAGGAAGAGGTAAATTTCATCCTTATGAAGCATGTATGTTAGAGATGTGGCTTGTAATCCTTAATTTAGGTAATTAAACCTATCTTAAAATTTATATTTATTGTTAAGTATGATGCAGCACATGATGATTACTGTAGATTCTTCTGAATAGTTTATTTAAATTTAATTTTATTATATTTAATTGTGATGATTATCTGTATCTATATGCTATATATTAATATATATAATACTTTTAAGAGGGGGACTTTAATATTACACAATCAAAATGATCTGAACCTTTCAAACTAAATAAAATAAACTAAAATAAAACTAGCCAATCTATAGCAAAACAAAATAACATACGATAAACTAGTGGGTGAAAAAATAAAGTGAAATAAATATAAGAAACAAAATAAAATATGAAAATATAAACAGGAAACAAATATTAAATACGAAATTTAGAAAAATAAAATACAACCAATTGAAAAAATAAAATTAATTAGAAAAATATAAAGCGAAAGAAAAATAAAGTAAAAATATTTACATTGGAAGAAAATATGTGTTGATTGAATAGTATTGTTTCAATCTGATATCGTACATTGAGAATACCTGTCATTGTAGATCAGAATGTATGCACGGGGAATCCTGTGCCTATTCTGCCTATCTATATCTATTACAATACAATATTGCATTTTGGTGCTAACATCATCAAATTTATCAGAGCCATCCATGACACTTTTTTTAATTATTCATTTTTGAAATTTGTAGTTAAGCAAAATAAAACAAAGATGAAATAAAATAAGATAAATATAAAATAAAGTATAATATAGTATAATAATATATAATATAGTAACTACCATAAAAGGGAGCTTTGGCACACCGGTTAAGGTGTTGTCGTGTGACCTTGAGGTTACGGGTTTGAGTCTTGAAAGCAGTATGTTGCAAAAATGCAGGGTAAGGTTTGTCTACATTTCACCATTGTGGTGGGACCCTTCCCCGGACCCTCGCTGCGCATGGATGCTTTGTGCACAGGCTTGCCCTTTTTATAGCAACCAACGTAGAATAAAAATTATTAAATATAAAGGGAGATAAAATGCAAAAAATTGTAAAATAAAATAAATCAAACAAATATAACTGGAGAGAAGTTGAAATATCATATAGTACACAAATTTGCTGTCACTGAACTTATTGTTGTTGACACTGGGCACAGAGAACACATGAAATTGCTGGAGTACTTACATTGTCAATCAAATATTATGCATGGAGGCTATATCCTAATTTGCTATTTTAAATTATACGATAAAAAATTAAAGATTTATTAAAATTTGCATTTAAATTTATTTTTAATTTAAATTGCAACTGTGAGAGGACAACATGCCTTAAGGGTAAGCCAAATTCACGATTCTATGAATCCATAGAGGAGAGGGGGAGAGAGAGAGAGCTCAAATCTTCATCAAATTTCAAAACACCCTTAAAAGAGGTCACATGCTATATGTTAGTAGCAGTTCGACTTGAGGAACCAGACAGTTAAGGACTAGAAGGACAAACTATGAGTAAGCTAGGTCTGCTCATTCTTTATGATTTTCCAGATGAGTAATCCTAATTGATTTGGAAACTCCTAGATTTGACATTTCACTAAATCTCAGACGGGTTACTAATGAACACATGCCAGGTTATCTATTTTGCGTGTCCCCGGGAAATACTATTTTAAGGTTTTCGGAAATTCAGGTTAATTAAAATTGCAGGATAAGTTGTGTTTCTTTTCTATATAAACCTTGATGTATCTGAGTATCTCTGAATCCTGACAATAGTGGGAAAATTTCCTGGACTCTGAGGGACGAGTCACTGACTCCATGGCTTTCAGAAAAAGAGTATTCTATGGTGGAGTGGAACAGAAATTGCGGAAGAAGGTTTCGCCAGTTTCTCTTTGTATTTGAAGCATTTTCTTCCCTGCTTTTGGGAAATTGTATTTATTTTAACTGTAACTTTTCAGGTTTGGAAATTCTTGTTGGGATATTATGAGTTTGATTCAACATATGCTGAGAGAGATTATCTTGAATCAGTGAGGAAAACAGATTATGAAACTGTGAAGTCTCAGTGGAAGGTGATGTTTTTTCTTCTGCTTGTCTTTTTCAAAATGATTTTGTAGTTTTCAAATTCCTCTTATATTTGCTTGTAATCGTGTGGTCCCTCCATGTTTTTTTGCATTATTTTACACTTATGTTTTGTTGAAATTAACAGGATCTATTGTTATTTTTTGAAAGACAATGGGCATTATTCCTACTATAATAATAGCAGGAAGTGCACCTAGCAGATTAGATGATATTTCTTAGATTAGCAGTTTTATTTCCATCTGTATCTTTTGAACTATAATTATATATTTCCTTCTGGATAAATTTACATTTGGATCCCTGAGTTTAAGGTGTCTGTTCATGTCGGTCAATGTTTTTAAAAACCCTGCAAAGTGTCATTGAAGACATTGTTGCGCTTCACTTGGGTCCCTAAATTTGTTTTCATTTTCCAAATTTGCACATACTGCAAACTTCAGTTTAAAATAGCCATTTATTTTGGACACTGATCAAGTTTTTGGCCATATTCAAATATTAGCTGTTTCTATCCTGAAATTATTTCATTTTTGTTTATAAAACAGTAATTTCTGCTCATGTTTCATCCTTCATGTATCCTCTCTTTCACTTTGGCTCCTAATTTCATGAAAAAGGGCATGCTTCTCTTTTTCAGCTTTGAAATTGAAATGAAAGTTTATTTATAGGATTTTTAAAAATGTGATCAACCGTGAAGGTTGATTCTAACATTAAAGACTGAGGTATACCCTTCCCTTTCTTTTACGTTTAAAATTTAATTTGTCATGCCATAATGTGATTTCTATTTGGAGATTTTTGTATGCATCTCCCCATCTACTGTAAGATCATCCTTATTCATGTTCATTGTACTATGTTCAGAAAATCACTCAAGGGACTCACTTTCCTAATAAATTTGGGGAATTACCCAAATAAGTGGAATGTCACTTTACTTAGGGTCTGTTCCAAAACCATTCCATCTTTAAGCCTTCTATAGCCAATATTCAACTCGTTGGCAATTAAATTAGGTTGTTATTCATTGTAGTTGATGATTTGTAGTATTAAGGAATTGGTTATTGGGCTCTAATTGGTGGATGAATTACACATTGGATATTAATTACATTTCCCATCCATGATATAATACTAGCATGATAGAGATCACACGAACTAACTAAATTAATATATGCAGGAAAATAAAATAAATTACAATGTATGCAAGTCTTGGCTTGCCAACCAAGGCCTTTGCCATTTCCAATGTATCATTAAGAAATGATTGTTCTTATGTTTTCTAAGATATCATTGCCCTTCTTATAGTACTTAATCATCTGTCGTAGCATTTTATATGCTCCTTAAGTAATTCTACATAAGGTTTCTTCCAATTTATAAAAAAAAAACAGGGTGGTGGTGCGCCCATATTATATTTTTGATTGACTTATTTAGATCCCATTCATTTGTTATTTTGGGACATTTATAGATTTTTTGTATACAGAATATTTCTGAGGCGCAAGCCAAAAGGTTTACAAAATTTAGAGAACGAAGAGGCCTGATTGACAAGGACGTGGTATGAATATCTCTATTTTTCCCAGTGCACTAATTACAGTACTATATAAGTCTCTTTAAAATAATATGAAAATTCTAATGTCGTGTTATTTGATTTTTTTCAAGGTCAGAACAGACAGATCTGTCTCTTATTTTGAAGGAGATGATAACCCTAATGTTGCAGTTCTAAGAGATATACTATTGACATATTCATTTTATAATTTTGACCTTGGTTATTGTCAGGTGAATTCAAGTACTTTGAGTTATTTTCTCCCTGCTACTATAACTGTTCGTAATTAACATGCTTAGGAGAAAAGAATAAACATGTTTTTTCTTGTACTTTTGTTATGATGCAGATATTTTGTAATCTAAAGTTACCTTAACTGCCAGGGTATGAGCGACCTTTTATCACCGATACTATTTGTTATGAGGGATGAATCTGAGGCTTTTTGGACTTTTGTTGCACTGATGGAACGCTTGGGGCCCAACTTCAACCGTGATCAGAGTGGCATGCATTCCCAGCTTTTTGCATTGTCTAAGGTTAGCCCAACCTCAATCGTGATCTAAGTGGAATTCATTGCCAATTTTTTTGTATCGTCTAAGGATGTCTATATGGTTGTAAAAACATATTTCATTGCCATGCTTTCTTTGAAGATTGAGCTCATATAAATGGTATGTCAGAGGAATATTTCTAATTCTTATTTGAAGAAATACATAACCTAGTGCTGCAGGACGGGTGATGGTGCTCCGCGATCGGCTTGCGTGTATTCATGTAGGAGGCGGTGACCCGCGACCCAGATGAACGATCGGAGTCCATGGTCATGTCCAGATGTTCGAGACGATTCACTTTCGTATTTTGTATTTTTCATTTTGAGATGTATTTAGCCCCCGATAGATCCAAATAGTCTTGGCCGTCCAATCATGGTGGTTTATTTAGGCATGCAATTATTAGGAGATTTTGGTGTTAGGGTTATATATAGGCGCCGATTGGTGTTGAGGGAGTCATCGTTGGTTTTGCTGATACGCAGGAACCGCGCGGTCCCGGTTCTGGTGTGAAGCCAGAACCCAAATCCGCTTGGTGCGACTCCATGCCTACTCTCCTCCATCATCCGCTATCTCCTCTCTACTCTGCCACCCTCCCACCGCCGGAAAACACCTTCCCGCACCCTTTCCCTATTCCCGTGGTTAAAACCGTCATTTGATACCCCGCCGCCTGGTGCGACTCCAGGCTTTCACTCCCACCGCCGGAACCCCCCATCCCCTCCTTTCTCAGACCACTGCCGAAGCCCTCCACCTCTCAATCAACCAACCGGCTACAACCAGAGCACCACACATCCACCCGCCCTCACCGTTGGTGATAACCTTCTTCTCCCTCTGCATCTATACCCAGCCCGTCTCCTTCCCCTGAAACTGTCGTGGATTCCACCTCGCCTGAAGTTCGCCCCTTCCCTACCACCTCCACCGCCAGAAACAATAATTCCCGCCTTCCTCATCTTCCTCTTCCACGAGACCACCCCTGTAAACCACTCCTGTCCGTGACCTCCACCCCCATCCAATCCAGAAAACCCCCTCTTCCAGCCCGTCGGTAGGCCTGCGAGCGGTGCGGTTCGGTGCAGTTTGGGGGCCAACCGAAACCGCACTGCAGGGGTGCGGTTTTCGATAGGCCAAAACCGCACCGCACCGAAATCGCGTGGTGCAGTTTGGCGTCGGTTTGTGCGGTTTTGGTTTCGGTTTCGGGTTTTTCGGTTTGTGCTAACTAATTTGAAGTAAAGATCCAATTTTGAACATGATCAACATCAAAACCCCCTTTTTAATTGCATGCAATCCTCAATTTGATGAAGCTATGCCTAAGATGACAGTAACGCTACTAATTAAGGCTTCATTTGGTTCGGCGGTGGATGGTCGATCCGGCGGGTGGAAACGGAGTGTTCGGAACGGAGGGGGGGTGGCTGCTCCAAACAGAGCTTTTTGGGGCGTTTCTCAAAGCGGACGGGTGGAAACGGAGCAAACGCCGCCGAAGGTTCATTTGTTTACCCTCCTTCCGGCGACGTTTGCCCAAAACGGAGCAGCGAAACGCCCAAACAAATAGAGCATCCTTAGAATGCATAAAAGCTATTCTAGAAAATAGGAGATATCTAAAATCCTCAGTAGCTTCTTGAATGAAAACTGGTGGTATCCGTCTTATATATATGAGACCGTAAAAGCTTCGTAAAATTCTCACTACCCTGACTTGGTGAACTATTTTACTGTAACTTAGAATGTATTTTTTTTACATAACTTTTACTTTTCAAATTCTTCATTTCAGTTATAACATTTTCTAAACTTTTGCACTTTTTCAGCTGGTAGAGCTTCTGGATCATCCACTTCATAATTTCTTAAAGCAGGCAGATTGTCTAAATTATTTCTTTTGTTTCCGCTGGATTCTCATACTGTTCAAGAGGTAGGTAGCATCATGACTTTCTTTTATTTGAGTGTGTAAACAAATGCTTAAACCTTTTGTTAGACGTAGAAAATTTACATCAGTATGTTAAATGTGCTTGTTTCCTAACATTTAAAAATTACTGATTAAACAGAAAAATGAATTATGAACCAGTCTAGTTATTTAAAAAACTTTAAAAATGTAACTGCAGTTTGAAGATATTCTAGTGGAATTAATTTAATGGAAGTAACAAAATTAGTTGCTGATTGTTGTCATTATACATATAGAGTCATCACCAATTTCTGTAAGTTTTTATACAAATGTGAATATTAAACTAGGCTTCTAAGTTATTATTTTGTTATTAATATTTTCTTGGAAAACTGAGCCTACTTCCTCTTTGACTGATGCCAACATCTTTAGGCTGCGTTTGACGCGGCTTATCGTAGCTTATTTGCTCCGGTGAGGCTGGACAAAAATGTCATTGTTATTTTGAATTCTTATGCCCCAATTTTTTTTTTTTGATAACGGTAGTAACATTTGTCATACCAAAAATGTCGTTCTATGACAATGACGTTTTTGTCCAATCTCATCAGAGCAAATAAGCTGTGATAAGTTGTGCCAAACACAGTCTTAGGCTCCGTTTGGGAGGACTTATTTTCACCGGTCAAGCGGTCACGACCGCATGAACCGGGACTTAAATTAAGTCCCGGTTCATGCGGTCGTGACCGCTTGACCGGTGAAAATAAGTCCTCCCAAACGGAGCCTTAGTTTGAGTCATTGTTGGTTTAATTGTGGGTTCAAGACTTTTATGTGGTGGTTTAGTTTCAAGAAGAGGTTTAGGGCTCGCTCATAGCCCCCTATTCCATCTCTTGCATCGCTGCCTCTTGTACATTTCCCACTACCCCTATGTCTGTCCCTTCTCCTTCCTCCGTTCCTCAAAGCCCCACGTAGGAAACTACGGCCAATCTCTGTCATCACATATCGCCCTATGGGATCAAAAAGAAGCAATCGATCTAAGCCCCCCTGATAAATGACAAGCGTTACACCTGCCTGCCACCCTTGCTTCGAACCAAGGAGCCCACCTTGGCATCACACTAAGGCGGCTTTATCAGGACCGCAACCCATGCACCCCAACCCGTCTCCGGTCCCAACCACAGGACGCAACGAGTTGTTAAGGCCGAGATTCGATCACCCGACCTTCTTGATAAGAAGTCTTCACAAATCCCGGCCCCAACAACCTGTTGTGTTCTGTGGTTGGGACCGGAGATGGGTTGGGGTGCATGGGCTGCAGTCCTGATAAAGCCGCCTTGGTGCTACACCAAGGTGGGTCCCCTGGTGCGACGCCAGGGTGGCAGGCAGGTGTGGCGCCTGTCCTGCATCACCTCCCTTACCTTTGTTTCTTCAACTTCCCATCTCATGGCACTATCTTATGTAAGGCCGGTTAACTGACAAGGACTGTTCATTTTTTTGTGAGCGCACTGTGCAGCCGGGGAACTGTGTGCTACTGTTCACCATTTTAAGTATTTTATTATATAATAGTATAGATAATGCAGTCCTAAACTTCGTCATCAGTGAGATGCTTCTCTTAAAATAATTTTAGAAAGGCTTGCATTTTTATATAACTAGCAACAGTGGTACGGGGTATCTTGCTCATGAAATATCTCCTACATTAAATATTTAGAATGGTTTTTACTACACAAATAATTGTCCCAAAAATATATATACTTACTGTTATTTATTGTCTAATCTGCCTTGCCAAAATAAGAACCCTACATCAAAGAGGGCGCTCCCTAAAAATATATATACTTACTGTTATTTAGATGGTATTGTAGGGAATGCCAAATATACAATTACATATGTTACATTAAATTGCTACCTTATTATATATAGTATATATAGATAAAAGGGCAGCCTGGTGCACAATGAATCCCGGCGTAGATAGAGTCCTGGGAAGGGTCCCACCACAAGGGTGAAATGTAGGCAAACCTTACCCCACAATTTTGCTAGAGGCTGCTTCCTTGACTCACCCGTGACCTCATGATCACACGGCAACACCTTAACCGGCCCACTAAGGTTCCTCTTCAATATAGTATATATGGATAGATTAAAAAAAACAAATAAGCTTTAAAGGATCAAAACGGCAACATTTGATCAAGGGTCACAAAACATTACCCCAAAAAAATGATAATATATCATAAATAGTCAGGGGTGGGGCATTTTACCCATTTTCTTATTATTTGTTTAATTTTTATTCGCTGCGATGATATAAAATGCGTGCAGGGAATTTGAGTACGAGAAGATAATGCATCTGTGGGAGGTGCTGTGGACGCATTATCCATCGGAGCACCTCCAACTCTACATATGCGTCGCGATCCTCCGGAGTCACCGGAAGAAGATCATGGGCGAGAATATGGACTTCGACACTCTTCTCAAGTTCATCAACGGACTTAGTTATCAGATTGATCTGGATGCAATTATTCGAGACGCGGAGGCCCTGTGCGTCTGTGCCGGCGAAAATGGAGCTGCGTGCATTCCGCCGGGCACCCCGCCTTCCTTGCCAGTTGATTCCGACACTGGACTTTATTCTCACCAGGATGATGAAATTTTGTGATGGCTCTCTAGATTCTCTACCAATGTTTGTATAGTCACAGAATATTGTTTTAGGAGGGGAAAAGGGTTGATTTCGCTGTGTACGAGTAAAGCATACAGAATCTCTTGTTTGAACACGACTGTTATGCCCTTTCATATATTCTTATTTTGCGCATCTTATGATAGATTATTACAAAAGATAGAGCACAATGGCGGTGAAGGATTCATATAGCCGACCCCATTATAATGGGATAAAGGCTTGAGTGTTGTTGTCGTTGTTGCCCATCTTACGATGGGCTAAATGTTGAGAAATTTAGGTATTATCTATCTCTGGGGCCAAGACTTTGTTTATCATCATTTTTTGATTTTTTGATCATAATTTTAATCATAAAATGATTGTATATATGATCATTTTACATTTTTTGGGCTCTGTTTCGCACGGTGGCGGCGGTCATAAACCCATGGGTCAAACCGTCATTTGTTGCAGTTTCTTAGATAAGTGTCCACGAATAATAATTTAACTCTCATGTTCATGACTGACACCATGGCAAAGGGAGCCTTAGAAATAATCTGTACGATGTGGAGTTCGGTATATGATGCATGGAAATAATCTTTTTTTTTCCCACGTGCTTCTAAATTTGTGGATATTATTATAGTTTTTGTATAATTTCTATCACAAGTTTTATTTACGGGATGATATTCGCATATGATTTTTGTTGCGGTCTAACTTGGCGTTCTTAAATTGGTCTGGATGTGACCATCTTACCACGGGAGCGGTTGAGCGCACAAGCAGTCACAGAGTAAAAAGTAAGTGCACGAGGCGATTTTTACGTGAAAAAATCCTTCAACCGGGTGAAAATTCACGTGACCAGATCTATGTCGGACAAACTCCACTATCAGCTCAGGTTACAACTTTTTTGTAGAATCGAGGACAACAGACCGTTCCTCGTTACACTTGGGAGATGAGAGAGACTCTTAGGTCACCAAGCTATACCATGCGAGATTTAACTTTCACAACCTTAGTACGTGGACGAGCGCAGAACGCACAGAGCGAGGTTGGAACGAGCTTTCTAGAGGCTGAGCACGAACAAGGCTTTCTTCCTGCAACAGGCAGAGCGTCTTCTTCGCGATGGTGCAGCGGGCTTTGTCGAGTTTTTAATGGAGCGGCGATGACACACGGGAGGATTCTGGGGGAGAAACGGTCTTGTAGTAGAATTTTGATGGAAGAACGGTGGCTCGTAGGAGAATTCCGGCAGAGCTCTGGTCAAGAGGAACAAAGCACGGAGGAGAGAAGTGAGAAATGAGGAGTCCTGATGCTCCTTTTATAGCCTTCAGGGGTGGTTACAGTAGCTAAGCGGCTATCTGCACATCAAAACCACCCATATTAATATTTTTATCATAGTGTTAGAGTGTATAATTCTCGCTAAATGCAAGCTGTCATTGTGACCATGATGCCCCACACTAAAGGTGGAAGTTACGCGGGCAATTTTTTCCCTGGAATAGACGGTTGTGATTTCGGCGAATCGATTGGACAGTGGAGGAAGGGCGTGGCTTCGCGTCCAACGGAGAAGCACTGTCCCTTACGGGCGAGGGAGGCGGTCGGCTCCCGCTCCGGTCACCTCCAGCCAGCGAGGTGCAGGCCGACCACCAATCACCGGCACGGCGCCGGCCGAGCGCCGGAAGCGGACGACCGAAGCCGGCGGGAGATGGGCGCGCCTCCGGTGCCGGCCGCTGGTTCGGCCGGCCGAAGCCGGGGTGCGCAAAGCACAACCGGCTATGCACTCCGTCCAGGCGCGGCCGACCACTACCCCCCGGCCTCCCACGACGGCACGGGCTGCCTTGGGAGGGGGGCCCCCAGCCGGTGGTTTGACCATGAACAGGCTTATATATGTCGTTTAAACCCATGAGGAATTGCAAAGTGTAGTAAACCGTTTTCACTCAAAGAAACTGATTATGAGGGGAACATTTAGGCCTCGTTTATTTGCAATGTTTTCATTTGCGGTTTTCTTTTTGATTCAAAACGATAAAAACAAGTGTTTTCGTTTTGGGGCAAAACGAAAACTTATGTTCGTTGGCAACATGGTTTTCAAGTTCATTTCGAGACAAAACGAAAACTTATGTTCGTTTGAATCGATTTTCAGGGTTTAGGGTTTCTAGAGGCACTATTATCTTTCCAAAGCTTTTTTTCGATGGTTTAAGTCTCAAGGCCATCTTAATCTTGTTGGCAGCCGACAATGTCAGTTTTGAAAAGAAGTTACTAGAGAGGTTTTTGCCGGGAAGAAGAAGAAAATAGCTCAGCTCCGGGAAAAAGAAGAAAACAACTCCGGGAAGCCAAGAAGTAGTTCCTGACGGGAGCCAGGAAGAAGATCGGGAGGGGTTTTACCGGGAAGAAGCTCAGTTCCGAGAAGAAGTTACCGGAGAAGATCCGTTCCGGGAAGAAGGTACAAGCGATGGAGAAGAATAAGCAAAACAAACAAAACACCTTCGTCAACTTGCCGATTGAACACCTAGAAGATCTCCCGCCGAGGAAGAAGCGAAGACATTTTACGCTATTTTCTATTTTCAAAACCGAGCAAAACAAACCTCGGTAGGTCTGTTTAGGACTAGGCAAAGTTAGAATGAATGAAAACCGAACGTTTTCAGTTCAAAATCAAAACCGTGCAAAATATGGCCAAACGAACACCTATTTTTAGACCGCGAAAACTGAAAACCAAAACCGGTTATGAAAAAGGTGCAAACTGAGCCTTAAACTTTTTTTGCAACACAGTGAGACTGAAGCATTTGAAACACTTTAATTGTACACAATTTAAAAGGGGAAAAAAGCAATAAATGTTGCATCAGCGACCAAAGAAACATACAATTGTGATCTTGGAAGCTTGAGATCAGGCTCAGAAATCCTCATCCAGTCTGAAATCATGAGCTCCTCCGCCATTGCCGTTCAGGCTCGACATCACAGACGCCTTCTGGTATTCCCCAACCCTCTTCTCGAAGAAATTGGTCTTTCCCTTAAGGGAGATGAGCTCCATCCATTCAAAGGGATTTGTCGCCCGGTACATCTTCTCATATCCCAGGGCTACGAGAAGATGATCAGCCACAAATTCAATGTACTGGCTCATGAGATCGGCGTTCATTCCGATGAGTGCGCAAGGGAGGGCGTCGCATACGAACTCCTTCTCGATGTCAACGGCGTCGGCAATTATACCACGAACCCTGTCCTCGGAGAGCTTGTTGTTGAGGAGTTTGTAGAGGAGGCAGGCGAAGTCGCAGTGGAGGCCCTCGTCGCGGGAGATGAGTTCGTTGGAGAAGGTGAGGCCGGGCATGAGGCCACGCTTCTTGAGCCAAAAAATGGAGCAGAAGCTGCCGGAGAAGAAGATGCCCTCAACGCAGGCGAAGGCAAGGATGCGCTCCGCGAAGCGGTCGGATGCGTCGATCCAGCGGAGAGCCCATTGCGCCTTGCGGGCGACGCAAGGGATTGTCTCGATGGCGCGGAAGAGGCGGGATTTCTCGCCGGAGTCTTTGATGTATGTTTCGAGCAGCAGGCTGTACATCTCGGAGTGGATGTTCTCGATCGCGATCTGGAATCCGTAGAAGGCGCGGGCCTCGGGAAGCTGCACCTCGCGCATGAATCGGCCGGCGAGGTTCTCGAGCACGATGCCGTCGGAGGCCGCGAAGAAGGCGAGGACGTGGGTCACGAAGTGGCGTTCGTCGGAGGTGAGGGTTTCCCTCCAGTGACGAAGATCTTGGGAGAGATCGACCTCCTCCGCCGTCCAAAAGGATGCCTCCGCCTTCTTGTACATCTCCCAGATCTGCGGGTAGCGGATCGGAAACATGCAGAAGCGGTCGGGGTTCGGGGCAAGGAGGGGCTCTTCGTGCTCATCGCGGCGGCCGGAGAGACTGTCGGAGATGAGCAAGGCCGGCATGGCGGGGAGGTGCAGAAGATTCGCCGATCTAGTGAAGGGAGAAGAAGCAGACTGAAGAAGAAGAGAAGATTCGATGGCGCGTTGAAAATTAAACCTCGCATCGAAATTTATAGTGGGATTTAGGGGCGAGAAATGGAGGGAAGCGAAAATATCAATTTCGAAGAAAATATCAATTTCGAGCTTACGAAGGAAGAAATCGGCCATAAAATGACCGAACTACCCCGCGGGATTTTGGCCCAAATTTTAAATTAAATTCAAAATGATTTTTGGCGGCATTATTTAAGATTCCTGTTGACTACAATTAAGACTTTGTTGTGAATCACTCAAGACTCCGGTATACCGGTCTAAATTGAACCGTCTTAGCCCGGAAGCAGTCGAGTGCCCAAACAGTTGACGGCGACAGGCCGCCTCTCGTTACAATTTCAGAGAGAGAGTTGTGCTCGAAGGGTGACATGTCATCCCTCGCTGAGCTATTACTGTTTCCCGATGCAATTAGGAGCTTCCTGCATGTGCAGGCTTTGGGGTCTTTGACTTTAGCTTGATTATGGGAGCAGTTTTTTTGTGTTCTGACATCAGGGGCTTGGAAGTTCGGACGGTCTTTAGTGGGCTCTGAAGTTGCTCTTGTAAACTGCTAGCAGTGCTGGGCACACAAACCTTGGGTGCTTTGGCGGGCTTGGTCTGCTGACACTGAGCAGACTATGTGGTCACATCGGAGCGCGCAGAGGCGCGCTTAGACGATCTTGACAACGAGGCGCGCGGAGGCGCGCTGGAATGGTCTTGGTGGCGGAGCGCGTGGAGGCGCACTTGGTGGAGGAAAGCGCGCGGAGCGCTCGCTTGCGAAGACTGTGTGGGGCCCTTGCTGGAGGAGAGAGTGCGGCGCGCTCGTCGGAGCAGAGAGTGCGGCGCGCGCGCGTCGGAGCAGAGCGCGCGGGGCGCGCGCCGGAGCAGAGCGCGCGGGGCGCGCGCCGGAGCAGAGCGCGCGGGGCGCCCGGGGCGCGCGCCGGAGCAGAGCGCGCGGGGGCGCGCGCCGGAGCAGAGCGCGCGGGGCGCTCGCCGGAGCAGAGCGCGCGGGGCGCTCGCCGGAGCAGAGCGCGCGGGGCGCTCGCCGGAGCAGAGCGCGCGGGGCGCTCGCCGGAGCAGAGCACGCGGGGCGCTCGCCGGAGGAAAGGCGCAAAACGGGGACGACCTAAAAACGTTCTAGCCCTAACGGTGACATGTGATGACCGCTTATCTGTAAAATTATTTCTATCTTTTAAATAAAAGTTCTCACCCCTGAAACACGGGAGGATGTGAGTTGTCTTCTTTGTGTGCGCGATCGTCGTAACGTCGGGCGATACCGCGGTATTATCCCCGCCGTCCCTCTGCGTGCGCGATCGTCGTGCGTACACCCTCCAAGGCGATTCGCCGTCATGCAGTTCGGTAACACCCTCTCTTGGAATTGAGATAAAACTCAAGCAGCCAAAATCTATCAATAAAAACAACCAACATTCCCAAGAATTAGCAACTCTATTGGATAAATTTCAAGATGTGTTTGAAGCCCCAAAACTCTACCCTCTCACAGATCACATGTGTATAACCCGTAATTCGTCGAGATCAGAAATGTCTAAAGAAATGCATATTTGCAGACCTAGCAACGTGTAGAGGCGAGATTGAGCGAGCAAGGGCGAGTTTGGGCAAGCAGTGGCGAGCTTGGGTGAGCAGAGGCTAGCTTGGGAGAGTATGGGCAAGTACCTAATGAGTATGAGAGAGTAGACACTTGTAACTTGCTAGCAGAGGCAAGATACTTTCCAATACCCCTTAGGATTTCTCTATAAATAGACCCTCATGAGTACTATAAATGACACTTTTGGAAGAGGTTGAAGTCCCCCAGAGCTGGATATTCGCCAAGTCCATGCCTGTCTAGTACCTCGCCCAGCTTTTGGTTGCAGAGGAGAAGTTTCTCCCAAATTTCCAAGTACGGGTGAGACCTCCCTGCTGGATCCCTTGGGTGTGCTTATAGATAGTTTTCTCTCTTCCGTGCTAGCCATCTAAATTGTGGCGTCGAACCGCAGAATCAGTAACCGTAGGTTGCATTGTTCCGAATTTTTTGAGTAGAGATTTTACCGGCTTCAACACTTTGATGTGGTGAGCGTGGATCGTAATCGAGGAAGAAATATTTGCGAGAAGATTTCATAGCTTAAGACGACGAGCTGGAGACCAAAGGTAGCAACTCGCGAGCATTCAACCAGGTGGGCGAGTTCTCGGCAAGGTGGGCGAGTTTCCTGGTTACTCGCTCATAAGCGACTTCACGATGGCAACTTTCAAGATCATCAGCTTCATGGGGCGAGCTTCTCTATTACTCGCTCGTAAGCGAGTTCCAGATCGCGACCTTCTTAGTCGGGTTTTAGATGATGACTTCAATTAGCGAGTATATGCGGACGAGTTCATGCAAGCAAGTTGCAGATGGCGATATGCTTTGGCGATCTCCATATAGCGAGTTCCAATTCAACTCACAGGTTGGAGAATTCCCTTGTTTCTTGCCCATAGGCGAGTTCCATATCTCAACAACCTTGGGCGAGTACATGCAGAATGACGACTTTAAAGAGGTGAGTATCCTCGGAACCTCCAAAACCTCTGTGCAGGGGTTATAATGTCAAAACTGACACTTACGCCCCGCCTAGTTCGTCTCCTTTTTCAATGGCGGTGCTTTTAATACAAGTTCATGCTTATGGGGCTTTGGTAAAACCCGTGATTACTTTTTGTATGACTAACAAACAGGGCAATTCACGACGAGTTCATCACCAGGGAAAAACATATGAGGTGTTCTACGAGCTCCCATTCACGAGGATATTCACTAAGAGCTTACATTCCATGAGGCGGCTTACTCATGACATCTTCAAGCTAGTATTCTGCAAGCTCCTACTCATGATGATCTTCATGCTTACTGGGTACTCTCTTCAAATCCACGAGTTCCATACTCGTGAGGTCATCTCTTCAACAGTTATGTTGATCTCATTCAATTCCACGAGTTTCATACTCGCGAGGTTGTCGCTTTATCAATTCTGGTGTTCTCTTCAATTCTGCGAGTTCATACTCGAGAGGTGGCCGCTTCCGAAACTCTGGTGTTTGCTTCAATTATGCGAGTTCATACTCGCGTGTTCATCTCTTCAGCAACCATGCAGCTCTGATACTAGCAATGATATCTCTCTGACACTCGGAGTGGCGATGACCTGAAAAGGTTCTATCCATAACAGGAAAGAGTACGCTTTCCATAATGTACAAATTTGTTTATTTTAATTTCCTCACCCCCTGAAACATGGGATTGAGCGAGTTTTTTTTCTTTTCAAGAAGTGTTTCGAGTTTGCTAAAGCCGTTAAGTCAATCCTCGTGATCGGTTTGGAAAACTAGCCTCCGACCTAATTCTCCTAAAAATCCTAGTGCGAGTGATGGGAATGTGTGTCTGGTCTTAAAAACATTCTTGTAAGACCAAGCCACTGCATTGACGGTCAATATCAGCTCCCCCTTGTATGTTGGCCTAGGTACCTACCTGATCACACTTCTCATCTAATTGGGGAAACTAGCAGGAACAGGTCTGGATGCCAACCTTCCAAAGTCAACGTAGGGTCGACTTGATTAAGCGACGAAATCCTTGTGCTAGTAACGAAACGAAGGCATTCTAGGAAGTTAGAATCCAAAATAGGACTGAGGCCTCGAGAGTGTTCGTCTTGCGAGACTCCTTGATTGTCATTCCCTATCTCTGGGTCCGCTCAGTTCCTTGCCAGTCAAAAGAGGATGTATGCCTCGAGTGTGTGTGTCCTGCAGGACCTCACGAGAGACACTTCACTTTACCGATAGTGTTTTGGGCGGATGATGGGACACTACATCGGGACTTGCCACCTCCTAAGTCCAAGCCTCTGTATTGACGGTCGAGATCAGCTCCCACTTGCATGTTGGCAGACGATTCTCCGATTGCACTTCTCATCCGACTATGGGTGTTATTGGAAGAGGATTTGGTGCCGATTTCCAGCTCAGTAGGGAGAGGATAGTCCCTCCCTTGAATTTATGCCTTTTTTGCCATCTAATTCTTTGTCGAATTCTTAAGTAGCCGGGTGAGTTGAAGTCCTTGAGTTGTGTTGTTATCATAGTCCAAGTCCCTGCACGAGCTTCTCTCTCGTATACCGGCTACTTGCCCCCCAAGTGTGACCTTCTCTCCACCTCCAGTTGAGCTTGGCTCCTACGAGCTGTCGACCTTCTCTCCACCTCTAGTTGAGCTCAGCTCCTGCGAGGTATCGACAACTTCTCTTCTCTAGTTGAGCTTACTCCTACGAGGTGCCGACCTCTTCTCTACCTCAAGTTGAGCTTGGCTCCTGCGAGGTGTCGACCTTCTCTCCACCTCCAATTGAGCTCGTCTCCTGCGACCTGTCGACCTTCTCTCCATCTCTAGTTGAGCTCGGCTCCTCGAGCTGTTGACCTTCTCTCCACATCCAATTGAGCACAACTCCCGCGAGCTGTTTGTAACACCTCCCCTGCAATAACCATATGATACGGGTCCGGTCGGGGCCCCACAACATATAGATGTCTTATATAGATGTCATAGCTTACAAAGTGATATAAAAGAACTACTTATCTCAAAATTCAGAAATTAAAATAGTAGAAACATTCTAAGACAAACCAGAAGTTTTCCACATCCACAAGGAGTTCAATATGGCCTTACACTAACCAAATATTCATAGCATCAACATCATCAAACAAACACAGATACAGAGAAATCCTTATGCTACCTCGGCATGCAAGCCAAAAATCAATCAGAGGAATACACAAACTACCAAAATGAGAGGGGGAAACACTTCATGAGGCTTAGGCCTTTTTGGCCGACGAGCTAGCTCCTGCTTGCGATCCATGCCCTGTAAAATTTGTTATAATGTTGGTCAACAAAGGCTGACCTCAAACTGTGTAACCAACACCCCTCCTCTTGGCCTTCCCTAGCGGACCCCGAGACATTCCATCACCCTGCAGGTCAGCATTTCGTATACATATGAATTAAAGCATAAAGAACATATAATCTCAAGTAATGGTATCACAAGCATCATTCATGTTCCGATGTTTAGCAAGTAAATAAGGGGTCTACCAATGCAATATGTATGCAAACCTAGATTTTACCCAAGACACTCTATAGTGTGTATGATTCTAACATATCATCACACATCATCACATTATGTCATCCGAATGGGTACTCTCATTTCCCCCATAGGCTTGTCCATCAGCTCCACCATTCTTGTCAAGCACACACAACTGATGCTAAGAACTTTTACTTGGAACAAACCTGCACATGAATCACAACACCATCGGGTTTGTCCAAAGGTATGAACGTTCACGTCAGTTTCCACAAAGAAGGGACTTCTCTTGCCGGGACACCCTCCACATGTGAATCGCAACATCACGGGGTAAATCAGCCGACCACAAAGAAAAAGTCATGCCTTCACACGACATTCAACGAGCATATCCTTTCTCACCCTAAATCACCATTCGTTCTCACACGAAAAAAATATTAGGGCACCACAACGACGTCTTTGCCGCAATTGGATTTCTAGCAAAATCCCTAGAGTGCACGTCAATCAACATCACCAAATTCACTAACGGTTTGGATTTCTAATGCAAATTATGCCGGGGACGGACACAATCAACCCAGTGGTTCCTTTTGAATCAAGAAAACTCCAAACTCCTCTCATATGAGAGGGCGGATGCCAAAAAATTTCAGGAAAATTTAAGGCAAAATTAAAGATGTCGTACACGCATCCTAGAACCGGGAGAAGTGTCGTTACCTTGCATTTCCCCTTCATAGCCATGGAGACCTTGAATAGAACGAAAGAAAACGGTCACCTTCAAGCCCCCTCCACAAATCCGGACTCAGATCGCCGAACAGAGCTCCGAAGTTCCAACACTGGCGAACCTAGGTCGGGCTCCGCCTCCGCTCCCACTCTCGCTTACGGGCTGTCTGGTGAAAAACTTAGAAAAAGAAAAGCTACAGGGGAGAACTCCCCTGCCCTATTTAAGGCACGCGACTAGAGATCTGGGCCACTAGATCAATCCCCAAGAAGATCGGATGCCCAGAAAAACACAATAGCAAAACATCTTACTGCACTTAAAAAAAGAACCACTCTGATTCAAGGCGTCGAGTGAGCGCGTCTAGTTAATGGCCGGAAGCGTCGAGTGAACTCGACACCTGACCCGAGGCATCAAGTGAACCCGACATACTCGACACCTGGCCCGGGGCGTCGAGTGAACTCGGCGCACCCGACGCCTGTCCCGAGGCGTTGTGTGAACTCGACCCACACGACGTCTGGCCCGAGGCATCAAGTGAACTAGGCGCACTGGACGTCTGGCCCGAGACGTCGAGTGAACTCGACGCACTCGACGCCTGGCCCGAGGCTTCGAGTGAGCTTGACGCCTACCCCCAGACTCTAGGCACACACACGCACAAATTGGGGTGTTACACCGTCGACCTTCTTTCCACCTACAGTTGAGCTCGGCTTCTGCGAGGTATCGACCTTTTCTCCACCTCCAGTTGAGCTCGACTCCTGCGAGGAGTCGACCTTAACTCCCGCTAGTTGAGCTCGGCTCCTGCGAGCTGTCGACCTTCTCTCGACCTCTTCTAAGTGAGCTTGCTCGTCTTGCGAATGGCCTGGGAGGTGTCGATTCTTCCCCACCTCCTTCAGTTCAGTTTAGCTCCTGGGATGTGTCATCATTACTCCCTCTTTTAATTGAGCTACACTCATGGGAAGGAACTCACAAAACGTATCGTCTAGTGTTATATCTCCAAACTACGGGTCTTACATTGTTTTTCCAAGCTCGAGTCGTGCTCGAAAAAATCAGGGATTATGTATAACCCGTAATTCGTCGAGATCAGATGTAGCGACCTCCCCAGTACTCAGCTCGAAAGAACGGCCGCCAACACCCCCATCACCATGCTCGAAAGGGTTCAACCTCAAATAGTCTGTAGACCATGCATACCAACCCATATCCAGGCCCGCAGGCAGGTTGTTGGAGGCCGCAACCTCCCTTTGATGAGCGAAATTCAAGTTAAGCACACCTATGAGGACTTCCCAGGATGTCACCCATCCCAGGACTACTCCAGCTCAAGCACGCGTAACTATGAAATACTTTTGCATCTCATCATCAATTGAGATACGAAAGTACTTCATAGTTAAGCGTGCTCGGGCTGAAGTAGTCCTGATATAGGAGACCTCCTAGGAAGTTCTCGTAGGAGCACTTAACTTGACTTTCCCTCATTAAAGGGAGGGCTGCGGCCACCAACAACCCATCCATGGTTGAAGAGGGGTTGGGGTGCATGGTCTGCAGATCGGTTGAGGCTGAACCATTTCGAGCTAGATGTTGGGGGTGCCGGCTGCCGTCCTTTCGAGCCGTGTGCTGGGGAGGCCGTTACATCAGAAATGCCTAAAGAGATGCATATTCACAGACCTAACAACAAGCAAAGGCGAGCAGAGGCGAGCTTGAGCGAGTATGATCGAGTACCTCGCGGGTATGAGCAAGTAGACCCCTGTAACTCACTAGCAAAGGCATGATACTGGCCAATACCCCCGCAAGATTAGTCTATAAATAGATCCCCGGGGGTACTAGAAATGACACTTTTGGAAGAGGTTGAGGTCCCCCCAAGCTGGATACTCGTCAAGTCCATCCTACTACCTCACCCAGCTTTTGGTTGCGGAGGGGAAGTTTCTCCCAAACTTCCGGGCACGTGGTGGGAGCTCTCTGCTGGAGCACTTGGGGTGTGCTTATAGATAGTTTTCTCCCTCCCGTGCTAGCCATCCAGATTGCGGCGTTGGACCACAGGATCAGTAACCTTAGCCCGCATTAATCCGAATTTTTGGAGTAGGGATTTTCCCGACTTCAGCAAATATGATCACATAATCATTCTAAAAATCCATAACAGTACACCAATACCAAGCCATACATGCATCTTTGTGTGCATAAAAAAATTGAGAAATTGATTAAAGAAATGTTGGAGGCGAGAATAATTCGTCACAGTGAGAGTTTTTCTCTTCTTGTACAGTCTTAGTTAAAAAAGATGGTTCGTGGAGAATATGAGTTGACTATAGAAGAATAAATACCAACACAATCAAAGACATTTTTCCAATCCCCATTATTGAAGAACTATTAGATGAGCTACATGTTTCATCTATTTACTCTAAGGCTCCGTTTGAGGGGACTTATTCTCACCGGTCAAACGATTACGACCGCATGTACCGGGCCTTAATTCGTTTGGGGGGACTTATTTTCACCGGTCAAGCGGTTACGACCGCATGTACCGGGCCTTAATTAAGGTCCGGTACATGCGGTCGTAACCGCTTGACCGGTGAAAATAAGTCCCCCCAAACGGAGCCTAAGTTGGATTTAAGTGATGGTTATCACCAAATGTGAATGGCTTCACATGACATCTAAAAAACCACTTTTAAATCCCACAAAGAGCATTGTGAATTCTTGTAAATGCTCTATGAGCTTACTAGTGCTCCTTCTACATTTCAAATTCTATGTATTATGTCTTCCACTCTTACTCGCACAAGTTTATTCTAATTTCTTTGATATTATTCTAAGTTATAGTTGCACTTGGGAAGAGCATATGTTGCATTTAGAGCAAACATTTCAAGTGCTGATGAAAGAAAAGCTATTTGTAAAGTAGAGCAAGTGTTTGCAGTGCCTTAATATTGAATATCCAGGTCATGTTATATCAGCCCTGTTGGGGTTGTGGAACACTTCCGGTCCTCTTGTTTCTCACACCGGTTCGCCCACGTGAGCTTAGAGGAATCGAAGTGTGATCCCCCCTCGACATCTCTGGGACCCACGACAGCGGGGTCCGGGGGCGGCTGCCCCCGGCGGAGGTCCAGGGGACAGCGTCCCCGGTGGGGCTCGGGGGCAACGCCCCGGACCAAATTTTTCTGATGGGTTTTTCTTTGGATCGGCGATCGTCGAACGCTATGGTTCGACGATCGACGATCGTCGACCGGCCTTTTGGGTCGACGATCGACGATCGTCGACCGGCCTTTTGGGTCGACGATCGGCGATCGTCGACCGGTCTTGCTTGGTCGACGATCGGGGTCGCGATCGTCGACCGGCCTTTTGGGTCGACGATCGGCGATCGTCGACCGGTCTTGCTTGGTCGACGATCGTGGTTGCCGGCAGACGTTTATATACGTTGTTTTTCCCGATTTAGGGATACGGATTCATTGCAGTCTGCGGCGGCGTATTCTTTTGGAGGCGATACGAGGTATCTCGTTGAGATCGATCCAGAAGGTATTCTTCTTTGGTTTTCTTGTCCAGAAGAGAGGAGAAGAGGTAGGATCGGATTTGATCCTTGCAACCTTTGTAATCTGTTTCTTTTTGGTGAATACAAGAAGGAAGAAGAAGGGGAGAGAGGACGTAGCCCGGTTTTGGGTGAACCTCTGTAACATCTTGTGTTTGTGACTGCTCTGTTTTTTGTTCTGTGTTTGTTATTCGATATTCGGATTTCTGCTTCTCGGCACCCCGGATTTTCTACAAGCCCAAGGTGTGTCAGCCAACCCTCATAAATTGGATGGTATGTAAGTTTGGCCCGCTCCAACAACAATAAAGTAACTCACGGGATTCTTGTGCCTTACATGGTATTACAGACGGTTATCAAAAGGCATGAGGGTACTATTAAACCCCTTGCTGAATTGCTAAAAAAGAAGCAGTTCAAATTTAACAATGAAGTTTATTTTGCCTTCCAACAATTCAAAACTTCTGTGAGTACTCCACCTGTCCTAACATTACCTACTTTTCATAAACATTTTTTGCTCAAAATAGATGCATCGAATGTGTGGATGGGAGCAGTGTTGCTTAAAGAAGGGCATCCAATTGCATTTTTCAGTAAAGGGTTAGACAAGAAGCATCTAACTATATCTGTGTATGAAGAGAAATTACTGACAATCATTTTAGTTACCAAAAAGTGGAGACATTAACTCGCTAGGATGCATTTTATTATACATACTGTTCATCAAAACATTAAATTCCTTATGGATCAACAACTTTTTACTCATCTCCAACAGAAGTTTATAGCCAAGTTGATGAGTTTCGACTACTCCATTAGATATTAGAAGGGGGTGGACAATGTTATTGTTGACGCCTTATCTCGAAAAATGCAGATGTCGGATGGTTAATTAGATATCTTCATGTGCGGACCCAAATAGAGACATGCCCGGGCACTTGTCCGGGCGTAAAAATTGCGATAAAAAATCAGTCTCGGCGATGGCGGAGCTAATAGTTGAACAAAAGAAGCCTTCACACTTCTCCAGTTCTCCTGCCGTCACTCGCTACTCGCAAAGCGCAAAGACGCCCTCTCCGTCTTAGCAAAGAATCCCTCTCTGGCTCAATGAAGAATCTCTCTTTGTCTCATCGAAGAAGCCCTACCCACTCCCAAGCTCTCCTCGACCTTTACAGAGCACTGAACCGGGCTTCGATAGTTCGATTCTTGCCTTATTTAGACTTCAGTCCTCTTCTCTCTCATCGACTTCAGTCAAGGAGCCCTAATTTTGTTTGTAAGTCGGTGAAGTCTGTAGATCGGATTTTTCATTTCTGAATATCAGTTTTTTCTCTCAAACTCTGATTGATAATCGATTTTTGAATATTTGTTTTTTTAAATATATTAAGATTGAAATGATGCAAATATTTGAGCTCGTAGATCTGTAGATGCGGTGGATTCTGTGGAAAGAGATGGAAGTGAAGTTCTGTATTTCTCTGGTTCTATTAGCATGCTCGGCTTTGCTTCATTTTTAGGGTTTCTTGCTCTATGCCTCTGTTTTGATTCATTTAAATTATAGGGTTTCATATTTTCTGCAAATTGAATAAAAAACATAATAATCAATTTGAGCTCAAATCAAACGTGAATGAAATACTGAATCAATTTGACGTATTTCTCCCCTACTGAAACTACTATTTACGAATCAATCTGAGTGCATCTTTATTTCCATCTCTCCCACTAAGATGAAACACCGTGAAACACCTATAATGTTTCCTCCTTGTCAACCTAATCCTGATACCTTTTCCCCAATTAGAAATCTTAGCAACTTTTTAATAATGATTTTATGCTCAAATTTATTGTGCTCGGGCGGCGCCAAAATCCTAGTTCCGCCCCTAACATATCTTGGTGGTAAGTAATACAAACTTGGAAAATAAAATTTCACCATCAAAGAATCAGGACGCCAAACTTCAAGCTCTCGTTCAATAGAAGAATTTCAATCCTTTCTGAAACACCATTACCAATACTCATACGACTAGATAATAAGAAAAGGGAAATTGGTAGCAGGGAAGAATGAGAAAGCTAAGAAATTGTTTGCTACATTTTCATGATTCTAACCTTGGAAGAACAGAAAGAGTGGTATACCAATTTATACGAAGGTGTGTAATTGCCTGCAATGTAAAAACATCCAAAGAAAACCTGTGAGATTATTACAAGCATTATCAATCCCGGATAAGATTTGGAAGGACATCTTATATGACTTCATCGAAGGTTTACTAATGTCTAACAACGACGAAGTAGACTTGGTGGCAGTAGATCGTTTGAGTAAGTACGCTCATTTCATATCCATCAAACACCCAAAATCTGCCACTAAGGTTGCCCAATTCTTCGTGGACAACATCTTTAACCTTCATGACATGCTACACTCCATCAATTTTCAAGCTTGTAAATGTCAAAATTAACACTTTTACAACCAATCATCCATAAACCGACGGACAAACAGAGGTGATGAACAAATGCCCAGAGAACTATCTCAGGTGTGTTGCTCTCAATAAATCCAAATCACGGGGCGAATGGTTGCTATTGGCTAATTGATGGTATGCCACATTATACCATAACACCATCAAATTGACATCTTATGAAGTAGTTTATGGACTAGCCCCATTGTTGCATGTTCCATATTTAAATGACAACACTACTATGGAGGCAGTGAACCACACCCTCAAACCACACTTACATGCAACCCATAATTGAATAAAGCAAGTTGCAGATAGAAAAAAAAAAGAGAGAAGGAACTTGCAGATTGGGATCGAGTCTATATTTATTTGTTACCTTATAAACAAACCAGTCATAGAGTCCTGAAATATAATAAATTGTCCCCACGGTTCTTCGGCTCATTTCAGATTATAAAAAACCGAGCTTGGTAGCCTACCAAGCCCAATTGTCTCCTTCTAAAATTCACAACTCTTCCCACATTTCACAATTGAAGCAAAATATTGGTAATGCTCCAACATCAACTTTCACAATTGAAGCAAAACATTTTAGACATATGGATAATCCCCAAGATTGACATACTTGCGACTCAAACATTAGTCTAATGGTTGAATATTGATAACCGATAATTCGTCGAGATTAGAAATGTCTAAGGAGATGGCTATTCACAGATCTCGATAGCCTGATGGTCATTCACAGACCTCAAAGGAGCGAATAGTGGCAAGTAGCACTTGTAACTCGCAAGTATGAGCGAGTAATTAACTCCCCCAAGTTTGTTACTCGGCAAGTTCATTCCTTCCTCGTATCTCGCTCAGCCTTTTGATTGCGGATGAAAAGTTTTTCAGAATTTTCGGGTACGTGGCGAGACCTCCATGCCGAGGCACCAGGGGTGCACTTGCAGACATTTCTCTCTTGCTCTAGCCATACAAATCGCGGCGTTCGACCACATGATCAATAACCTTAGGCTACACCTATGTCCGAACATAGACTTACTATTTTTCATTAATTTAGGTGATCCAAGGATTCAAGGCATAGGCTTACTATTTTTCATTTTTATATTCTATTAAAGTCACATTATTATTGAAACTAACTATATATGATGTTCATATATGTGGTCTGAGCAGTGAAGATTTAGATTTAAAGTTAACTATGTTGTCATGTTTACAAGGTATAAATTAAGTCATCTTTATTTCTTATGATGCTATTTGTATACAAAAAAAAATCAATATTAATTTCACATTTCTTTGTTATGAGGGCAATTTGGAGGATTGACATTCACTCCAATATAACACTGATATTGAGTCGAGTTCAAGTGATTTTGGCTCGGCTCGAAATCAAAATTTTCGACTCGAACTCGACTCGAAATCGAAATTGATTTCGAGTCGAGACGGCTCGACTCGAAATGACTCGATTCCGAGTCGGCTCGAAATCGAATCGAGATCGAATCGAGTCGGCTCAAAATCGAATCAAGTCAGCTCGAAATTGAGCAATTTTTCATTTTATTCCTACTTTGTTCCAAATTAAATTGGGCAACCTATAAATTTAACAAATGAAACACTTAAAACATTCATTCTTTTTATTTAGATTTAAATTTTGTTATTTTTAATTTTAAAATAGAAATATATTAATAAATACATAATTTTTTTAATTAATTCGAGTTGATTCGAATCATATTTCGAGCGATTCAGGGCTGACTCGAAATCAGATTCAAATCAAATTGAATCGACTCAAAATGAATCGAATCAATTTTAACAGATTCCGATTCGGCTCAATTTTCGAACGATTTTCGAGCGATTTTCGAACGATTTTCGAGCGATTTTCGAGTTTCGAATAATATGCTCAGCCCTACTCCAATATGTTAATTTTTTTTTGAAGATTATTGTATTTCTATAATGAAAACAATGAATTTTTTTTGAACAATAAATGTTATTAATCACCTGCATTATTTTCTTTCAATAATTAAGGTGTTTGATTAAAAAATTAGCATTTCGGCATAATGCATCTAAGAAATATAAGTTTTTGACAGAACGCATCCTCAGAAATTTAAATATATCACAATGCTTTCCCACAAAATTGATTTTTTTTGACAATGTGCATCCTACGTTGAATAAATAGAAGTGAAAAAAATATAAAAGTATGATACACATTGGCATAAAAACTAATTTGAGGAGATGCATTGTAATATATTTAAAATTTCAAAATGCATTATGCTAAAAACTAATATTTGATGTATTCTGCCCAAAAACCTAGAAAATCAAGAGTAATTTTATGTGCATTCTTATTTTGGCTATGTGCAAACTATAGTTATGTTAAAAAAAAATATAAGTACACTTATTTAAAATTAATTTGCACCTAATAAAATTTATTTACACTTATTTAAAATTAATTTGCACTTATTACCATTCAAAATCAAACTATAAATAAAAATTAACTACTAATAATAAAAGTAGACTATAAATATCAAAAAATATGGTCCTTTATAGTCCTTACAACATCTGAAAAACGTACTCATTGCCCACTGGACAGTCGACGTAGCTCCGCCTCCGCTTTCTACTGGTCTCGATTCGCCGACGTGGTGGCTCCTCACACACAAACGCTCCGGTCCTTTTCTCTTGATCCTGCTCATTTTAAAAGGACATCTCTCCGATCATCTTCTTCCCCGATCTCCTCCAATCTGCCAAAATCCCCTCCAATTCAGCCGCCATGGGCTACGTCTCTGCCGGTGCGGTAGTCCCGTCGGTGAAGTCGGAGGGCCGACCGCCGCAGCCTTTTTTCCCGCCGATTTCGGCGCAGGCGACGGTATCGACGTCGGAGACGACAGAGGCCGCTGCGGCGACCTCTACAGCGGAGGAAGATTTACTGGATAAGGATTTGCTGTGCCCAATCTGCATGGGGACTATCAAGGACGCGTTTCTCACGGCCTGTGGGCATAGCTTCTGCTATATGTGCATCGTCACCCACCTCCAGAACAAGAGCGACTGCCCTTGTTGCTCCAATTATCTCACGAAGAACCTCCTCTACCCTAATTTCCTCCTAAACAAGGTCGGATTTCTCCTAGTTCTTTCGTTTTTCCCTATTGCGGTTGAGAAATAAATTATGCGGAATAATTTTGTTGATTGATTTATTCATCTGATAATGTGAATTAGGAACTGCCGTTCAAATTTTTAATTACTTATATCACTGAGGTCGGCAAACTTTAAACTACGCCTTATAGTAAAAATAACGAAACACATTGGCTGGAATTGAATACATTTTTCTTGCAAACAGAAATAAAGGATAGTAAGTAAAAACCAGATGTATGAAGCTGGTTTCTTCTTTTCAAATTTAGCATTTTGAGTGGGAACCTCATGCATTGGCATACATATCTTTAGCATTTTTGAATGATTGATGAAGCTTTTTGTCGCAAATGCAGCTCCTGAAAAAGATGTTGGCCCGCCGAATTGCGAAAACAGCATCACCGGCTGAGCACCTTTGCCTTGCATTGCAACAGGTCAGTTATTAGTTCAAGATTCATAGGCCATTCTAATATCATAAATCTATTTTGTCACTTGAACTTAGATTGGTTTATCTAATTTTTATGTTCAACAGGTTATACATGCCCTTACTCTATATAGATTTTTTTTTTCAAAAACACACACACACACACACACACACACACACACACACACACAAATCGAAGGTCTATTGAGCTGACGATAGAGTAGTACCAAAGGCAGTTTTTCTTATTTAATTTAATATGTATATACATATATCATGAGTATAATACATATGATATGATTCTCAAACATTATTATCCTTAATCATATAGCCTCTTTTGGGTGAATTTAGCTTGGCAGAATTGGGGAAATATGCATTAGTTACTATCACTTGACATCTAATGGCTTTCATGTTATTGAGATCAAAACATTCAATTACAAAAGCCATATGATGCACTTTCTTTTTCTGCCACTTAAACATTATAGGCTTGTTAGGAAATTTGGATAGAACACTTTAATAATTATGAAAAAACTCTTAGACATGTTCCTAGCTTGTTCATCCAGTTAATATCACTTACAATATACTTTGTATAACTACAGTTGGAGAACACTTAGGCTCCGTTTGACGCGGCTTTTTTGCTCTGGTGAGCTTTGACAAAAACAATATCGTCGTAGAATGTATGTTTGGCATGCCAACGGTTACGACCACCATCAAAAAAGAAAACTAGTTTTGAACATAAAACTGGATGTATTTCCTTAGGAGAGGTCGGGCATTCACGAATGACGGTTCATAACCACCGCGTTCATCGCCGCGCAAAACAGAGTCTTAATCTAGTGACAACAAACAACATGAAAAACATGAATGAGTTTATAGGTTATGATTTTGTGTTTTTTTGGGCAAGATAGATCTATATTATCATTTTAATGCGGCAGTTCTTTGTTTATAATAAATCTTTTAAAGGATACTTGTGTACTCTTGACCAATTTTTCATGCAGCCTTAAATTCCCGTTGAATAACTTTTTTGGAGTGTCTTTCTTGGTGTGTTTTCATAACATAGATACTGCTAACACAATTGGCCATGCAATTTCAACTCCTATTTTCATAACATTTTCGAAATGTCCTTGGTAATACTTTCTTGACATAAATATTTATGTTTTATGCAGAAAGATTGTGACATTTCAGTTAAAGAGCTAGATAAGCTCTTGTTCCTCCTGACTGAGAAAAAGAGAAAAATGGAGCAATACGAAGCCGAGACTAACATGCAGATTTTACTTGACTTTCTGCACTATCTTAGGAAGCAGAAACAGGACGAGTTGAATGAGGTTCATTATGTGATTTGGCAGTTAATTTCTTGAGAGTTATAATCCATTATTTGCTCCTATTTTCTTGAATGAGATTCTGAATTCACATTCTATTTCAACAAGAAGCACCTAGAATGAGCATTATTAGCCTCTATGAGTTATAAAGATGGATTTATTCCTACTTTCAGGTCCAAACTGATCTTCAATATATCAAAGAAGATGTACTCGCTGTAGAGAAACACAGAGTAGAATTATATCGTGCAAGAGAGAGATATTCTGTCAAATTACGCATGCTTCTAGATGATCCCATTGCATCAAAAATGTGGCCTTCTGCCGTTAATAGGCATAACAATGTCCCGGTATCCAGTTCCTGTATCCCTCTTGAGGGTGACCGTTCTGAAATTTTTCAGGGTAAGAAAGTTGATATGAAGGCTCAAGGAAGCAATTCAATTCATCCAAAGAAAGATGCATTCAGTGGTTCAGATACTCAACCTTCTCCCACCCAAACAAGACTTAATGTTGCTAGAAAGCGAAGAATACATGCACAGGTTAGTCTTCATCACATTTGTTGTGTATAATGAGAAACCATCTTATATAAGTAGCATCTCTAGCAACAGATTCAAATTTTGGAAAAAATATTTCCTTGTATTGCGGCTTCTATGATATTTATTGGCAACAATCACAGTTTCTTAGTGCATACTTTTTTCTTATGATTATTGTCTATAATTATCTTCACAATCACAATTAACGCTGCTCTCTTGTTGCTATCACAACTAGGAACCATTGTGTTGTTTACTCATCATTTTCCTCACTATAATAATTCTAATGTGATATCATAACTCTCAAGAATTTGTGATAATTTAATAGATAAGCTTTATAGTACATCTTCAGATTATAGGGATTAAGGAGAACAAGCAAAAGAAATAATTGTCATAGGATTAGGTGATGAAATTTGAAAGATGAGATTATTTACCTTTATAAATCGGTTGTTAAAGAGGCAGTCAATTTACTGTATGATAAATATTTCAATTTAAAACATTGTTGTAGATGCTTTAGGAGATTGAGTCGATACATAGATCATGTATTAATAAAAGCTGGTATGTAAGTGAGAAGGTATAGATATTATTAAGGAAAAATGCATTTAAAGCGTGACAAAAACCAAATATTTTTGAGCCTTATATTGATTATAGTTATTGAAATTCAAACATCCAACTAAAACCAATTGATTGTAGGTTGTGGAGCCCGAGATCTATATTAAGTGCACTACATGAGTTTCTTGAGGGACTATATCCCCAGCACACTTCCTACATACTGAGTCTTCTTCCTTTAACACGTTTTTTTTAAATGAGTGACGTGGGAGCGCGACACTGGCCTATTCTTCTTTGATACCAGGTTAGAACCTAAACATCAATCTCAAAACTAATTGATTGTAAGCGGAGGGGCACATGATCTATATTAAGTGTACTACGCAGGTTTTCATATGAAAAATTATATTCTCAACAATATTAAACCTTAAGTTATACTGAAGTTAGACTTGATACAAGAACGAAAAAATGAGATGTTTATAATAGGTAAGGCAAGAGACAAGATCTAGTGACTTAGATGCTCTAAAAAGTGAAAATACTAAGATCCCAGTTAAAATGATGACATCAAAGAGAGATGAACATGTTATTCTGAGAAATTATTCAATTAGAGTTTTAATGAAGAAAATATTTTGTAGTGTCCCAATGAAAAAAGGACCGATATATATTATTAGTTGATGAAAAAAATTGCAAATTCCTTTCAATGCTTGGTGCCTACGACTTGTACGCTCCAACTTGCGAAGGAGTGTTAAAGAATGAAGAATTGAAGCCCGCAAAATAATTGTTATTCTTGTTCATTATTTTTGGCCCATGTTAAGGCCCATTTTGTCTTCTTCTTTATTAATCTCGCATTGTGTATTGGGAGTTTGTTTGTTGTGTATCTCCCTATATATATATGGTGTAGTTGTACATTGAATAAAGAAATAATGGAAATAGTGGACACCCACAACAACGTCAACACTAGCCCCATGAATCTCCCAAGGGAGTAGTGGCTCATCAGGAGACTTATCTGGAGGTTCAACAATGAGGTCATTGACAATGGGAAGATCCCTCAGATGAGTATCGCTGATAGAGGTAGTGTCCTCGTAAGTGGGTGAGGTAGCCACTATGAAGTCAACACTATACTCTCGACTCTCAGTAGTGAAGTGAATCGAGATAGTCCTAAGAGAAGAGCAGGGGGTGCCCAGACTCAAGTGTGGGTCAATCGATATAATGTCAAGAACTTATTCTTTGTTCAAAGGGGACACTAGGTCTAGGTTAGGTGAAAAGGATGAGTATACCATCACAACGTCACTGGGTCGCTCGTCCTCACCCACGTGACCATGCTCACTAGTCATGCTAGTATCACTCTCCACCCGTATCAAAAGGTCATGATCAGATTCAACCTCAAGATCACATGAGCACTGAATGTCATCAAACTGAGAAATATCAAAACCAAGTGTCGGGTCTCTTATCTCGGTGGAAGCACTTCTCGCCGCATCGGTGGCTTGACCTAAATCCCCAGGCTTTCTTCATAATGTAGATCTTACTTGATCAAATTGAGCTTTTAAGAGATCAAAGTGGTCAAGAAGTAATCGCAAAAATTCAGCCTCATGTAACTCTATAGGCGGAACACTAGGAGGGACTTGACACATGGACGGATTTAAGTAAGGGCCAGGGGGGCACGTGCCCCCCCCCTGAAAATTTTAAAAAATTCATTTAGTTTTTTTAGTAATATATTAATGAAAAAAACCGGGCCGGTTGCTGCTCCCATTCGATTCATTCACTCTCGTCTCCCGTCTCCACTCTCCCGATTACAACCATCCCCGCCCTCTTCATTCGCCGTGATTCTCCTTCTTCTTCACGCCCTGCGCATGAGATCCCCTTTGTGCCATAACACCTAGCCCCTAATACTCCTGCGACCCCCTCGCAGAGTTGCAGCCCCGCTCCTTTATGCAATCCAATCTTCTTGACTCACGCCGACTCCCCGTCCCGCAGCCCATTTCTGTGCTCTAATACTCTCGTCTCCCGCTGGTCGCCTGTGCCCTAATACCCCCCGCAGAGTAGCAGCCCCGCTCCTTACCGCCTCCTTTATCAAATGCTGACTACTGATTTAGGTCTCTCTTTTCCCTTCTTCATCCCTGATGTTATGACATTTTATATTTTATTGATTTTCAAGTTTGTTATCAAATTTGTAATTTTCTATTTTGTTATCAGGTTTGTGATTTTCTATTTAGTATTTTTTTACCGAATCATTTCATTAAATCTATATACATTATATAAATCATAATGAGGAATTTCACTTAAGTTTCAATGAATTTCAAGAGTTTTGAATGAAACTTTGCCAAAACTACTATGATATTCAAATTAAAGAATTCTGACTATTTCATATTTTAGATTTATAAATAGTGACGACTTTCATGAATCATTTTGCACTTAAACATTACCTATTACATTGTTTATGGTTATAAGATTGATTATTGCATATTGGTATAATTAAGTGAGTTCACAAGAAATTAGGATTCTTGCAATCAGTTTTCAAAAGACAAACAAATCAAAACAAAAGGGATTATAAAACCCGATTGACAGCAACTATTGATTGCATTTGTTGATGCGCGAAAACGGCACCGCCTAGTTAACACGGAGGGGGTGTTCGATCTCACGTGCAAGGTGAAGAAGAGGGTGAAGGTTGCGGGGTTGAAGAGAAGGAGAGGAAGCTTCTGAGTGCTCGAGAGTGGAGTAAACGCTTGTTCGAGGGGTTGCGGGGATAGAGGAGAGAAGGGCGTTGAGAGCAGCCGGGAAGGCTGATGAGCAAGAGAGGAGGTTGATCAGGAGATGTCGAGCAGACGGTTACTCTGACGGTTGTGCTTGCAGGTTGATGCCGAGAGAGCTAAGATAAGCTGAGGAGAAGAGAGACTTTGCCCGCCGCGGCTTAAATGTCACTCTTGCGACGAGCTTTCCTTTGATTAATAGCGAGTTATTACAGCTTGCTAATACACCTTTACAAGAAAGCAAATAAAGGGGTACAAAGAGGAAGCTATCGGCTAAGGAAGGAATGCCAGAAGAGACTGCGCGGACTGAGGAGCCAGGTCGGCAGGCCGCGCAGTTAAGGGAAAAACGGAGACCGCGCAGACTGGGAACTGAGGCCGGCAGGCCGCACGAGGCTAAGAGAAGAGAAGGGTCGGACTGGGAAAAGGAGTCCGCAGGGATTGAGCTTGCTGTGGGCTGTCTTCGGGCGTGAGCACCTTGGCGATGTTCCGTCCCCCCATTGAGAGACATGAGGGTCTATTTATAGGCCCGAGGAGGTAACGGCTTCCGGTGACGTTACCCCCGGTGAGACGGTAACTGGAGCGAGAAGAGGAAGGAGTCCGCCGCAAGCCGCGCGGATTGGAACTTGCTTCTGGAGCTGGTGCTGTTGATGGCGAACTAGGAGACTGAGTGGCGGACTGCGAGGAGAGTCCGCGGAGTCCTCCACTGCTGAGCTGAGATTGTCCGCCTGCTGCTGGGGAGGCGGTTGCTAGAGGCTAAGTGGCGGACTGCGAGGGGAATCCGCAGAGTCCGCCGCTGCTGAACTGGGCATGCGCTAAGGGTGCGAACTGAGGAGTGCCCGCTGAGTCCGCGCAAGGCTGTGCGGTCTGGGATTGCCTTGAGGAGGTTCTGCTGCCTGGCGGATCGGGAGGAGTCCGCCACTACTGGTTGAGCCCGCGCCAAGACTGTGCGGGCTGAGGAGGTTGGCCCTGCTGCCGGAGAGAAGCGGGTAGAGGCTGAGGAATGGCGGGCTGCATGGCGAGTCCGCTGAGTCCGCGGAGTCCGCATCTGCGACGAGCTGAGTCCGCCGAAGATGAGGCCTGTTGTTGGGGTGCACCAACGTAGGCGGACTGGAAGTCTTGACTGTACTTCGAGTCCGCCCAGCTCGCGAGGAACCAGATGTGCATTGATCTTTGCGGGTAGCCGGAGAGCTGGTGTGTCCGCACTCCGCAGGAGGACTGAAGAAGCTGGCTGCCCATGCTGCTGGGTGACAAGGGCTGAGCGACCTGCCGGACTGACGATGCAGGCCGCGCGTGTTGGCGAGGCGGAGGCTGAGGTTGCTGGCTGGCGGCCTGGGGGAGGTCGCCACCTTTATTTGGCGGTTTGAGCGGTCTGGGCGGATAGGTATCTGAATCCGGCAAAGGGAGACCTGTTGAGACAAGCCTGCGGTTAAGCTGAAAAGGCAGGCGGCCTGCAGGGGCGGACTTAAGAAGCAGTCCGCGGCCCCTGCCGACCAAGGGAACAAGGCGCGGCCTGGGCGGTCAGACCGCGGAGACCGCCCAAGTCGTGCGGCCTGAGCGGACAGAAAGGCCTGTCCGCTCAAACAAAGGCGTCGCGACCTCCAGGAGGAAACTGGAGCAGGCCGCGACTAGCGAGCTGGCTTCCTTGGGAAGGATCGCCGATTTCGGGGTTAACAACATTGAATTTAAATTTTGTGCCCCCCCCTAAAAAAAGTTTTTGGCTCCGTCCCTGACTTGACATGTATTGTGATCCTGCCGATGGTGACCTCTATAGGTTTCCTGAGAGTCGACTAGACGGTAGTCCGTAACATAATCAGATTGTGCTAGAGTGTGTGTATATGCCCTGTAAACGTGCTGTGGAGGTCGTTCATATCCAAACCCAGGTTCCTCCTCCTAGAGGAGATGTGTAGCGGCGATGACCTGAACGATATTCAATTCTATCATCATGGAGTCGCGGAAGAGGTGTAATGATGAAGACGTGAGGATCCTCTCGTCATGGTGATCGCCTCTAGCATAATGGAATTGTGTCGAGGGGTCGACACTATCTCTATGAGTGGTGTGCGGGGAGCGATGATAATCATAATGTTATAACATGAAGGTTTTTCTAAAGGGGTTCTATGAGGTCGGGTATAGGTAGACTCATGATACTCAGATAGAGGAGACGAACGACGGCGATAACTAGACATAAATGAACCCAAGGACTATTTAAAACCTACCACTACGAAGCATGCAAATGTCCTAACCTCCCTCTGATATCAAAATGATGTAAGGGTAGGCTACTGATGTACAAAACCTACGACTCTAGGTGGTAGTGCAAGGATGACACGCTAATCCAAAACTACATGCAATGTAATGATCGATATTTTGACGAATAAATTAAAACAATGTAAATTTTCAGCACCACAGAATATTTAAATAGAAACAAATATTTAATTTTAGCAAATTATAATGGCTTTCTCCGCTCGGAGGGCCAAAGCGAAGTGCGCGGCGAATGTCTACCTCCTGCAAATTATTAGTGTACAAAAAGAAATTTGCACAAACAAGAATCACAGCAAAATATAACAAATCACTAAATGGAAAATGTCGAGTCAAATAATACAATACGACAAAAGCTCACAAAGTAGATGGCTGAATCGAGGTACTGAAGAATTTGAGGTCCGGATGTCTAGATCGGCGATCGGAGATGGAACCGGTGGCGAGGCGACGGTGGATGTACTCAACGGTAAACGGTGAAAATGGACAATAAAACGGTGGATCCGACCACGTATAAGTAGATCCGGGCCGGGGGAGGGTAGATCCGATATGTAAGAGCGGATCCAAATAAAAATGGTAATAAGGGTGGAGGCAGATGTCAGAACGAGGGCTGAAATTCTCAGATCTAGCGTGATCTAGAGAATAGAGACTATTTGGTAGTGGATCCACAGAGGGGAGATGAGAGGGTGGTCAGCTAGGGCAAAGGGGACCTTGGAGTGGCCGGTTTTGGTATGGGGAAGTGGTGGTGGGCTGAGGTGAGGGTAAGGAGGTCGGCGGCCTGGACTGGAGAGGGAGGGGGCGGTAGGACAGTGGGTTGAGGGTGGGCGCCGACACAGGAAAAAATGGGGGGGGGGCTTGCTGGAATCCTGCAGGCCGGCGGCAGTGATGGGGGGTTTTGGAGGGATTCCGACGGCTGGAGGTGGAGTATGAGGGGTGGAAAATGAAGGTGGGGGTAGAGATTACCTTGAGGAGGACTTTGGAGGCATAGGAGTTGTCACCTATGGTTCCACGACGTGGGCACCAGGAAGGGATCGCTGGAATCCGGGACTAGAGTTCTCGAAATTCTGCAATACCCTGGTTCAGCCTCTTAGGCCAATATTTACAATAAAACAAGACACTAGGACATCCCTATCAACGACTATGATTGGCCGGTGGGAGAGTCCACTAAAATACATGAAAATAAACCAAAAAAATAAACTAATATATGATCTCGACTCGTGATGCGGATCCGGACACATTTGCGGAGTCCGATCGTCGATCCGGGCACGCTATATATGATAAGTCGTTAAATCCGCCCCGAATGGGCCCAAAGCTCGTGCTCGTCTCTTGCTCCGCATTCACTTTTGGCCTTCAATGTCCGCATAAAAATCTCTGAAGTATTCTTCTATGGGTATTCACATCCCCCAACAGCATTGGGTTGACCCTTATCATTTCCTTATGCATAATGTTTTATTCATCTTTTATTTTTCTTTCTTTATGTACATTTATTTCTTCAATATTCGTATTTACATCGAATGGTTCTTCATTTATAATTTACAATTCCCCTCAGTTCAGTTTCATCATTTGATTCTTGCTATTTCAAGTTTCACATCTTTTTGTGAGACTTATTTTTTGCAATCAATTTTAATTTTCATGTTAATGCAGAATCACTATAATACTTTATATGGTATCAGAAAGCTATACAATTTGTATTCTGAAAATACTTTAGATCTATGCATAATTTAAGTGGTAAGAACTCACATTGCTTTCCTTTACCCTTTGTCGTTCTTGAAATTTTCATCATATCGACCAACTGTTGTTATCCATCGCGATATCTATTATTCAGTGTCAAATGAATTAGACATCTTTTCAGACTAATCCAAAAGCATGAGAATTTTAGGCGAGAAACCCTTACATGACTTACTAATATTCAATACATGAACTTACGATCCCAATTTCATCAAATCATTAATTCCCAAATTTCCACTCATATTCACTACAATGCTAATTTTCTAATCTTTAACCAATCACCAACTATGAATAAATTGATTTCCCCCAAACTGTATAATTTAAATCTATCATAAGTTTCCAAATGAATCCTCACAAGTCAACCCAAGACAAATGAATCCTCACAAGTCAACCCAAGACAAATGAATCCTCACAGGCCAACCCAAGACAAATGAATCCTCACAAGCCAACCCAAGACAGATGAATCCTCACAAGCCAACCCAAGACAAATGAATCCTCACAAGTCAACCCAAGACAAATGAATCCTCACAAGCCAACCCAAGACAAATGAATCCTCACAAGCCAACCCAAAACTAACTACAATAATCAGCCAATACTATTATCCTGATAAGTATAACATCAATTAAATCCTGAAATTTGGCCATGTAAATGGACAAGAATAACATATTGCAACTGCAAAGAAACAGCCATATGAACAACCATATTTGGCCCATAACTTTCCCATAAACAATTACGACTGGTTAAGGATAAACAATCATATGAAAAACATAAACAACTCGTCCAAAAAGCAAAGTACAAATCAGAGACCCAAGCAAAAATCATCAATTCCAGCTAACAAATCAAATCAACACCCGCAAATAGCTGTGAGATAAAGGGATAGAGGGAGATGAAATCCCAAATTAGTAAAAAGTCTAAACCCCAGTCGACTATAAGCTCAACAAAAAGCCTTAATAAAAATCAAGAAAGTTAGCCTCCATAAACTCCCCATCAAAGCTGAATATTTCTTATGAGAAGAAAAGAAGGAGGAGTGCTTACAGTCGAGGGAGGAGAAGGTAAAGAAGGTCCCATAACACAGTCCTAGTCGGCCTCTACCTAGAACAAAAGTAGCATCGAGCTTCCTCATGGCTTCCTACTACGTCGACCCCAACAGTGAGGGGAGAAGCCTTCATCAATCACGTGAGAGAAAGATGGAGAGGAGGAAGAAGCGTTGTTTTCGTCGTCGTCTGGGAGGAAGCTCTCCGAACCGTAGTAGAAACAGAGAGGCAGAAATAGTGCAGCTCTAAATACGCGGAAGACGAGAGCGTCAAGATTTCTATCGTAAGAAATAAGCGGCGGGTTGCTGAAACAGGCGACAAGTGCGGTTTTGAAGCATAAAAAACAACTCAGTTTGTCTTAAACCGGTTCATTTGCCACCGTCTAAACCTAAATGAGTTGAATTTCGGTTCAATTTCTCTTAATTCATACTAGTTACTATTAGCACACCAAATTTCATTAAATTTCAAATCTTCATCTTATCAATTATTTGCACACCAATTGTACTGTTCGCATACATAACTGAACAAATTTTTTATTTTATATTTTCATCTCATTTATTCAATCTTTATAAATATTCGTACATCGACACAATCACGTCAAATGAACACAAAATTTCTCCTCATGGGGGCTTTATTGAATAATTTTATTTTAATGCATGTTGAGATTTGGGTCATTACAAACTCTTCCCCTCTTATAAGAATTTTCGTCTTCGAAAATATGATACTATTTCAATTCTTCAATGACTTACCTCTTTTATCCGTTACTTGATGTTCCATTAATCATTTTCGTTAACTCGTCCGTCATTCTCTTTCTTTTCTATGTTCAACCTATTCAGATCATTATATCATATTATAAATTATTACAGTTCCTTACGTCATCTATATCTCACCAATGTTGGACCTAACCATGGTAGAAAGTAAGGAGAGAAATACTTGCTTGATTCTTATTCATCCATATATGGCATAATATATAGAAAATACATTAACACTTACAACTTGGCTCACGATGTGGGTCTAAACCCACTTACATACAAATACTAATATAATAATACTAAACTAATAAGCTCAACTCTCCCCCTCAAGATGGAGGGGAAACCTCCAGCTTGATAGCATCAATGAAAAGGGTAAAAGTGATAGGCAAAGGTGGGACAGACATATGATCGGGGAATGGGGATTCACACACAATACACCCACATGAAATAAACTACACACGAATCCACGAGATCGCGGGGATAACACCACACACACACAAATATACGGGACCACGGGGATAACACCACACGAATCTACGAGACTGCGGGATAACACCTCACACATAGATCTACGTGACCGCGGGGATAAGAGAAAGGGAAAACAACCACCAAAGACCATGCATCTATCAATCATCAAGGAAAAACTTGGGAGACATAAACAACACACACAAAAGCCTAGAGGCCATGTGAGACTAAGACGAACAACGAGAAAGATCATCCGGGTCTCTTTCATCCCAAATACTCCCCCTCACGTGGAAAAACATGTGCATATAGGCATCACGACAAGACACTAACAACAACAAGAAGAAGACAATAAAAAGTAGAAAATGACCAAAAAATAGCCTCAGTTTCAGCATCAACTAGAGATCAACACCCGGAAGGGGTTGTAACATCGGGAAGCGGCCAGAGTACGTCACAGGCTCGACAACATAGCACATCGGGAGCAAATCAGGAGCATTAATGGGCTCTAGCGAGATCACAGATGATCAACGACATTGACAAAAGCATAAGTGAGAAGGGAAGGTCTCCTCCTTCGTCGAGGAGCAATGACTTGGCTGAAGCCGAGAACCGCACCTTGAAAGGAAGATCTTCATCGTGGAGCGAGCAGCAACAGGATCAGTGACGCAGTCGCCGATGTCGATGGAAACAACAGTCATCAACGTCGACGGGATCAGGCACAACAACAGGCGTTGACGGCAGAAGAATCACTCGTCGAATTCGATCGCAAAGGAGAAGCACGAACAAGACGCAGACAGCGACGAAAAGTGAAGGCGAAGAGCAGTGGCTCGACGGGAGAAGCTGGGCACAAAACCCTCGTCAACAGGAAAAGCAGTGGACGGAGCCCTTGTCGACGAGAGAAGCAATGGACGGAGCCCTCGTCGACGGGAGAAGCAGGGGACGGGGCCCACATTGACGGGAGAAGCAGAGGACGGAGCCCTAACAACGCGTAGTTGACGGAAACGAAAAAAATGAGGATAAGGTGGCGGCTCACGGGAGAAATTTAGGGTTGCATTGTCTCTGATATCAAGTAGAAAGTAATGAGGTAAATATTTGCTTGATTTTTATTCATCCATATAGAGCATAATATATAGGAAATACATTGACACTTATAACTTGGCTCACGACATGAGACTAAACCCACACACATACAAATTACTAATATAATAATACTGAACTAATAAGCTCAACTGCCTTTACATTACAAACATTTATTCTTTATCTTTATTCTATCGTTATCGTCATAACACCTCCTTCAGATCTATCTATTATATAAAGGATCTGACCAAATTCCAATGTACAATACATAAAGTGAAAGTCGAATTACAATTCTTATTATGTTATCTTTTCAATTTCATAATCGTGTATTTCAATTCATCGTGTATTTCAATTCATCTTTTCTCTCTTTCTTTTCCCTTATCAAATTCAATAATTACCATTGTTATCAAATTCAATTTTCACGGCTTATCTGACCTATCTTCATCTTATCAATTACTACCTCGTTTTCTGATTCATTCTAGCATTTATTCTTTACATCAATCTTAACTGTAACATAACTTGAAGCAATTAGATGGTAATTTGATATCGAGGCGATGCAGATCATAATAGTCTTTACGATCATGATCATGGTGAATGGGTGGGGGTCCACAATCTTTTTGACCTGATGGCTATGGATGCCTAACATAGGTGGGGCTTTGTTGTCGCTCTTCGGTGTGGCCGGGGTTCCGCCTCAAAGATGGCGTGGGGCCTCGGTAGGGAGCCTCACATTGATATCGATCAAAGGGAGGAGGAACACCCCTATGCCGAAGGTCAAGAGGAGAATGCACATCGGGTTCCCCCTCTGCAGGGTCACCCTGTCGCGTTTACATCTTCCTTAGATTTTGTAAATTTTTAATACGCATCTTCATCTCAGCGATGTAGGGTAGGTTATGTGAGTGCACGACTATAATGCAATCATATTGTGAAGCGTGGGGAAGGATAAATTAATTTTTCCTAACTCTAAATGCAACACATACAATGATCGACGGTGATTTCACCACATAGTAAGAAAAAGATAAATCAAAAGCATATATTCTAAAACACGGCAAAATAATTTCTTTTAAGGGATCTTTTGCTTTCCTGTCGCGTTGACATCTTCCTCAGATTTTGTAAATTTTTAATGTGTCTTCATCTCAGCGATGTAGGGTACGTTATGCGAGTGCACGACTATAATGCAATCCTAGTGTGAAACATGGGGAAGGATAAATTAATTTTTCCTAACTCTAAATGCAACACATGCAATGATTGACGGTGATTTCACATAGTAAAAAAAAAAGATAAATCAAAAGCATATATTCTAAAACAAGGCAAAATAATTTCTTTAAGCAAACGATCTTTGGCTTTCCTGCCGCGTTGACATCTTCCTCAGATTTTGTAAATTTATAATACGCGTCTTCATCTCAGCGATGTAGGGTAGGTTATGCGAGTGCACGATTATAATGCAATCCTAGTGTGAAGCGTGAGGAAGGATAAATTAATTTTTCCTAACTCTAAATGCAACACATAACATGATCGGCGGTGATTTCACAACATGGTAAAAAAAGATAAATCAAAAGCATATATTCTAAAACAAGGCAAAATAATTTCTTTAAGTAAGCGATCTTTGACTTTCCTCCGTGTGCATGACCAAAGCGCAAGCGTGCGACGAATAGTTTATGCAGATCACAGGTGAATCCAAACAAAGTTCTACAAGTGCAAGAAATCCGAAGAGTAAGAGTTCACAATCTCATATGTAAATGTAGAAAACAAGATCCACACAACAAAAACAACACCACAAAGTAAGGGGAGGTCGTAGCATGAGGATATGTTGTTTCCAAGTGAGCCGGTGGCTGTTCGGGGTGGCTATGACAGCGAAATACCAAGGAAGACTAGGTGGGGGTCGCGGTTAGAATGGGAAGGCAGATCTGGAGGTTGAGGGATTTCTAGAAGGTAGTTGGCTTTGGATTAGGGGTTGCTGTGAGAATCAGTAGGTAGGGTTCAAGGAGGGTTGTGGGGAGATCAGGTATCAATCACTATTTTGGGAAAAGGCACAAGAACGAGTTTGTGGAAGGAGATTGGGCTGTTATAAAAGGAGATCAGGCTGTCGGGCGGGGCTACAGGGAATGGACGCAGCTGTAGGGGGTCGACAAGAGTTTTTACTGTATTTTCTTTGGCGAAAATGATGTAGGGCAGACTACGGGGGTGCACAAAACCAAGACTACTAGGGGTGGAATGTAAATGTGACCCTAACCCAAACCCAAATCCAATGATATCGTCGTTGACGATGACAGATTAATTTGAGCAAATGAAATTTCAACCCACACAGATAATTAAAAGAACAAAAATAACATTCAATAAACAAATAATTAATGACTTTCCTCCGCTCAGAGAGCCAAGGCTAAGCGCACGACGAATAAATCACACCTGAAAATTATAAGCGTATCAAAAACGAATTTTCACTAACACGATTCCAAACAAATGCAACGTACAATCCATTAAAAATGCTGAATCAAATAATCTAATACAACAAGTGACTCACCAAAGTAGCGGTCTGACCGAGACACTGAAGATTTCAGAGCTGGATGTGTGGGGACGACGATCAAATGTGGAACCAGTGGCGTGAAAATAGCGTAGGTGACTGTCCTCGGCGGTGGAAGGTGGAATCGGATCTGGGCTGAAAAATTGCAGACCTGGGCTGAATAATTCCAGACCTGGGCTGATCTGGAGGGGGAAGGGCTATGGGAAGGTGGCTCCACAGAAAGAGGGGTTGGAGGCAAGGAAGGCTGGAAGGGCGAGGCTTTAGATGGGGGCAACAGTTGTAGGTCTGAGAGGGGGAGGCGGTGGTGGTTTAGGAGGAAGAGGAGTGGTCGGCCATGGGGTATTAAGGCTATGGAGGAGGCGGACGGTAGGGGGGGTCAGCAGGGGCGGCGATTTGGTAGAGGGGTATTGTTGGGCCGACGACTGCAGGGAAAACAGAGGCAGCAGGCCGCCAGTTTTGGTGGAGGAGTTTGGGGGATAAGAGGCGGCGACAAGGGTTTTGGATGGGGGAAATATGCCTTAGGGTTAGGGCAAAATTTTTTTTTTTGGGGGGGGGGAGGAGAAAATCACCTTGGAGTCATCACCTAGGGTTCCACAGAGTCGGCACTGTGGCGAGATCGCGGATTCCGGGAATAATTTCTCCAAAAGATGCAATGGCTCAAAACCAGCCACTACTTGTCTATTTATGATAAAACAAAAGGTAAGGGATCCCACCTTCGACTGTTATGATTGGCCGGAGGCGGGGTCACTCAAAATACACTAAAATAAACAAAAAAAAATAAAGTAATATATGATTTTGACTCGTGACGCGGATCTGGACACATCTGCAGAGTCGGATCGACGATCCGATCAAGCCTTCATGCGCGAATACACGAACGTGAGTCCCGCCTTGCGGCGAACCCCTCCCGGTGCCTGGTCTGATGAATCCCCATAAAAAACAAGGGCTTCTTCTTCGTGGGTGTTGTGAGGGTGGTTAGACGGGGACTATTGATCGCAGGTGGTGAGGGCTTAGGTTTACGGGTAGGAAAACAGAGGCTTTCTAGGACTGCAAAGTAAACAGTAAAATCTGGGTTGTAGGGCGTCGATGGAGGCTTCCGAGAGAGAGAAAGTTGCGGCTATGGATGCGGGATACAAAAGGGAAGCAATGAAATACCTAGGAGTCATCACCGTGAGATGATTGCCGGATTTCGGGAATGTTCTTCTCCAAAATCTGCAATGATCACGGTGGATGCCCTCACTTCTATTATAAGAAACTACCTAGGGCATCCCTTACATCAATGACAATGATTGACCGTTAATTTAACGGGCACGAGTACAATAAATTAAAGCTGATAAATGTAACATAATATTTAAAAATGCAAACAAACAAAAATTCGGACTCATCTGGTAGTCGAATCGCCGATCGACCAAGTTCACTTGCACGAATGCATGATTGTGGGTCCCGCCTTGCGGCAAGCCATCTTCGGTGGGTGATCCCCATCACCTTGGAGACGGTCTTTGTAGGCATGAGATGTGTAAGAATAAAGAGACCTCCAACCTTGTATGTACTTCTTGAATGAATAATTACAAGTATGAATACATTTATATAGGAAGAGAGGGAGAAGAGAAGATCCCAATCCAAGATGTGGGACAAATACAAGAAACAAAAGGGCCTCTTAAATGGGTCTTTACAAGGGCTTTTCTAACACTCCCCTGCAAGCTGGAGCGTACAAGTCGTAGGCGCCAAGCTTGGATAAAAATTGGTAGTATAACGGCCGGGAGAGAGCTTTGGTCAGGGTATCAACAACTTGATTTGTAGCAAAAACATGCTCCAGATCTACCTTCTTTGACTGTACTTTTTCCCGAATAAAGTGGCAGTCAACTTCAATATGCTTTGTGTATTCGTGAAATACCGGGTTTTTGGCAATATGTATTGCTGCTTGACTATCACAAAATAGGATCGCTGGTGATGAGAGACAAACACCCAGTCTCGCAGAAGGCTCTCAAGCCATGTTAACTCGGACACTACAGTAGCCATGGCCCAGTACTCAGCTTCAGCAGAAGAGCGAACAACCACATTCTGTTTCTTGCTACGCCAGGTTATGAGATGACCACCGAAGTAGGTACAAAAACCAGATGTAGAGCGCCTATCATCAATGGATCCTGCATAGTCAGCGTCCGAGTATGCAACAAGAGATAGTGATGTGGATGGCTTGTACACAAGCCCTTGCCCTGGAGCGTTCTTGAGATACCGAAGAATGCGCTCGACAGCTTGAAGATGAGATGACCTAGGAGCATGCATAAATCGACTCACGACTCCTACGGCAAAGGAGATGTCTGGTCGAGTAACTGTAAGGTAGATCAGTTTCCCAACCAGGCGTCTGTAGTATTTCGGATTCGTAAGCAGCTTATCAGAGTCAGAGCTATGGGCCGAGAGCCTGTGATTAGCGTCAATTGGAGTATCCGTAGGTTTGCATCCCGAATAGCCAGCATCATGAAGGAGGTCCATACAATACTTCTTTTGGGATAATACAAGACCATCAGGCCGTCGTGCAACCTCAAGCCCGAGAAAATACCGTAGGTTACCAAGATCTTTGGTCTGAAAGGCGGAGTTTAACTATTGTTTGGTATGTTGTATCCCTGTAGTATCGTCGCCGGTAATGAGGATATCGTCAATATAGACAAGTAGAATCACAGTTCCGATTGGCCGGTGTCGAGTGAAGAGAGAGAAGTCAGCCGAGTTCCTAGTGAAGCCAATATCGCGGACTACCTTGCTGAATTTGTCAAACCAAGCGCGCGGGGACTGTTGAGACCATAAATAGATTTCCGAAGATGACAAACCCGAGACTCGCCCGTGGTCTCAAACCCGGGAGGTTGATGCATATAAACAGTCTCCTGTAGATCATCATTGAGAAAGACGTTTTTAACATCCAGCTGATAAAGAGGCCAATGACGGTGAACAACCAAGGAAAGATGAACTCACACCGTGTTCAAATTGGTCACTGGAGAGAAAGTTTCCTCATAATCAAGGCCGTGTTGCTGAGTAAAACCCCGGGTCACGAGGCGGGCCTTCAGACGCTCAACAGTCCCATCCGCGGTATGTTTAACAACAAAGACCCACTTGCAACTGACACAGTGTTGGCCTGCAGGAAGGGGAAGCAGATCCCAAGTCTGGTTAGCCCAAAGAGCCCTCATTTCATCCTCCATGGCCGCGTTGAAGCGTCTCCTGCACAGTATTAGGAATAGAAATCGAGGAAAGTGAAGTGTCAAAGACGTAGAGAGGTGGAGCGAGCCGGTGGAGAGAAACGTAGTTGGCCAGGGGATGGGCCGTAGAAGCAGGAGCTGGATCCGCCGATGCTGAAGTGTCACTGGGAGCAGGGAGCTGGGGCAGGGAACCATCCTTGGAGCCGCGACGAGTATAGACACTGATAACGGGCGGAGGGACTTTGGGAGCAGGAATAGAGGTGGAGGGAGAGGGCAAAAAGGAGGGCGCTATAGGAACGGCAGGTCGGGGCAAAGCAGGAGAGGAAACCGAGGAGGAGGAAGGTAAGTGAAAGGGCAGATCTTCGCAGAAGGTGACATCCGCAGAGACAACCAGCTTGCCATCTGAAGGAGAGTAACAAACATACCCCTTTTGAGTACGGGAGTAGCCAACAAACATATATTTGACCGCACGAGGAGCAAGTTTGTCGGAGTGAGGTCCAAGAAGATGAACATAACAAACGCACCCAAAGACACGTGGGGGGAGAGAGGATGAGTTGGTAGTAGGATAGAGGAGTTGGATAGGAATGACAAAATCAAGAAAAAAAGAAGGGAGGCGGTTAATGAGATGACAGGCTGTGGAGACTGCGAAATTCCAATATTCGATTGGAACCTGCATTTGAAACATGAGGGAGCGAGCAACATCGAGTAAATGACTATTCTTCCGTTCGGCCACCCTGTTTTGTTGAGGGGTATAGGCATACGAAGTTTGATGGATGATGCCAAATTCGGTGCAGATGGTGGAGAAGGTGCGCCCTGTATATTCGCTAGCATTATCAGTGCGGAGGATTTTGAGTGGGGTGGCGAACTGCGTACGTACCTCAGTTACGGAGGCACGAAAGACAGATGTAAGTTTAGTACGATCATGCATTAAATATAGTCATGCAGTACGCGAGTAGTCATCGATAAAAGTGACAAAATAGCGAAAATCATAAATACTAAGGACCTTATAAGGGCCCCATACATCAGAATGAACTAAGGATAACGGAGTACTACTCCGGGTACATGCAAAGGGAAAGACAGAACGATGGTGTTTGCCGTAGATACAAGATTCACAAGAGAACTCCCGTAATGGAATATCAGGAAGAGCCCGCTTGAGAATCGGAAGAGGAGCATGCCCAAGGCGACGATGCCAATCAACAGTAGAGACGGCGGATAGAAGAGTGGGTTGGGTATCCAAGATGTAAAACCCATTCACCAGCTGCCCCCTACCAATGATACTCCGGATGCGACGATCCTGCATAAGAAAGGAAGAGGGAAAGAAGGTTATTGAACAATTAAGGTCGTTTGTCAGGTGACTAACATAAAGTAAATTGAAAGGAGATCCCGGAACGTGAAGAACCGAGGAAAAAGAAAGTGTCGGGGTAAGTTGGAGGGCAGCGGCGCCAGAGACCGGTAGAGTGTCACCGTTGGCCACAGTGATACATGGGGGATGAGCCATCTGGAGATATTTGGAGGGCTTCTGGGAAGTAATATGGTGAGTAGCACCGGAATCAACGATCCAGTGAGGGCTAGGAGAGAGACAGGTTATACCTTCCGCAGAAAAGGTTGCAACCGAGCCGGAGGAGCGGCTGAGGACACCCTGAAGCTAATGGAGTTGGGTCCGGAGCTCATCAATATCGTGTCGGGTAGTGGAGGCCGGATCCTGGGCGGGAACCCCAGGGGAAGCAGGAGCAATAGAGGAAGTGGCAGCGAGGTGGGGTGGGAACCCATGCTTGATGTAATAGGTGGCCTCAAGATGGCCACCCCGACCACAATATGTGCATTTGAGAGACGAGCGTCCACCACGTCCGCGTCCCCGAGACGGAGGTCTGCCCCCCGGGCGGAAGAGCCACGAGCAGGAGGGGGGGTTGGAAGGAGAGGCTGTTGAAGAAGAGCAGGGGCAAAGCTGGGACGGGCCTCTGTAGGAGGCGTAACCCGAAGTAGCATGGAGCAGACGTCAGACAGTGACAGAGTCGTCGTGGAAGAGAGGATCTGAGCCCGAACACTATGCAGGTGGGGCGGAATGCGGGACATCATCATCGCTATGATAACCGCCTCTTTCTGGGCCTGTTGAGTAGCAAGATCCGTTGTAGGAGGCTGATGTTGAATCCAAGCCTCGGCAAGGGTCTTGGCCTGGGCAACAAAAGAAATCATGTCGCCGGGAGCACCTGGAGCAAGATTCTGAAGGTTGGAGATAATATCATAGAGGTGCTGAAGACTGTTTTGTCCAGAGTAAAAAGAGTGGAGCTCCTCCCACATTGCCTTGGCCGTATCATGATACATGGTCATCCGGTAGGGTTCGGTGTCCATAGAGTTGAGGAGCCAAGACTGGACCCGATCGTCATCACGAAGCCAATCATCGGAGGGAGCAACAGGAGTAGCCCGAGTCAGGTGGTGGAGAAGACCCTTCGTCTGGAGAACACGACGAACAGAGTGAACCCACTCGACAAAATTGCGTTTGCCAGTCAGAGAGATGGTAGTAATCCGCAGTTAATCACGTAGGTCAGAAGCCGGAGTAGCCTCACGGGCTGGCGGAGCAGAAGTAGCAGCGGATGCGTCGGAAGCCATGCGGTTAATAGACGAGGCCGGTTGGCAAGAGGAGAAGTCGCGCGGCTAGCAGAAGGAAGAAGTCGGGCGGCTTGGCAAGGAAGGTCGGGCGGCTTGGCAAGGAAGGTCGGGCGGCTTGGCAAGGAAGGTCGGGCGGCTTGGCAAGGAAGGCCGGGCGGCTTGGCAAGGAAGGCCGGGCGACTTGGCAAGGAAGGCCGAGCGGCTGGGAAGAGAAGGCGGCCAAGCAAGTCGCGACCGGATGCAACGAAGAGGAGAGGAGAAACCGCTAGCGACAAGTCAAGTCGCAGCGAGTAGCAGCTGGCGAGTAGAGAAGAAGGCCGCACGGTCAAGGGAGAACGACCAGCGACAAAGAAAGTCGCAACCACAATGCGGCTAAGGAAGAATGAAAGAGGCCGCGACAAGAAGGCGCAGCGACTAGCAGGGCGTGGGCTGGGCGGGAAGGCCACACGGTCAAGGGAATTCAACCAGCGAACAGGAAGGTCGCGACCAAGATGCGGCTAAGGGAGAGGGAGAGGCCGCAAACGACTTAACAGGTCGCTGCGATGAGAGGGGAGAAGGAAAAGAGGGAAGTCCGCACGGTCAAGTGGAGTTCACCAGCGGCAGGGAGAGAGACCGCGACCTAAATGCGGACAGAAACAAGAACTGAGGAAGGGGAGGAACCCGCAACAGCTAGAGAGAAACCGTGAGAAACGGGAAGGGAGAGGCCGAGCGGAAAACAGAGGCAAGAGGCTGCGCGGTCAGGGAATAAGGCCGGGCAGGAGAGAAAAGATAGAGAAGGTGGACCCCACGTGAGAGAAGGTTATAAAAGAGGGAGAGATTGGAAGAGGAGGAGGTGGTCACAAGTATGAATAGAGAGACCTCCAATCTTGTATATACTTCTTGAATGAATAATTACAAGTATGAATACATTTATATAGGAAGAGAGGGAGAAGAGAAGATCCCAATCCAAGATGAGAGACAAATACAAGAAACAAAAAGACATCTTAAATGGGCCTTTACAAGGGCTTTTCTAACAAGATGAAAAATCATGATGAAAGATTGCTCATGCTGCGTCGACTCAAGAGAAGGGACGGCAAGCAATGGACTGCCCGTAGAAAACCAACTCATCAGCCTGTGAGGTCCTTTCTTTTTTGTATCATTAATCGATTGTCTTTGTTAACATGCTTTTGCATCATATGTATTTATCACATATTTCATTTTTTAAAATTTTGTATTCCATATTATGGTTTGTTTCTCTGAATCTGAAGTAAAACTCGTAAGAATATTTGGTTAAGTCCTTTTAAATCTAATCATCTCTGCTGCATTCCTGTAGGCATTCTCATTATGTGTCACTTTTGTTTGTTTCTTCTGTCTGTAGGAGATTTAGCTAAGATTTTTTTGCGTGCTAAAATTATGTGTTGTCCATAATCCTTTATTGTTTTCCCTAACTCCTACTATTTATCACCGGGTGAATTCTCTCTATTCCTTAACAGTTTAAAGAGTCTTTTACAGTTTAATGAGCTCCAAGAATGTTATTTGCAAACTAGGCGTCATGGAACTAGCCAACTCAATAGGCAAGGGGAGAGTGATGAAAATCAAATCAATAGAGAAGGATATCATGCTGGTCTTCAGGATTTTCAATCCGTTTTAACCACATTTACTCGCTACAGGTGTCATTATATTATATAACTAAAACAGTTTTTTTGTACTTCCAATGTGCTGCCATTTATCTTTTTGGCTTCTCTTGATTAATTTTCACTCATCTCTTTGGGTCAGTCGGTTGCGTGTAATTGCAGAACTTAGACACGGGGACCTGTTTCACTCCGCAAATATAGTTTCTAGGTGAGTTTCTGGCACTAAGGTCATATGCTTTATTTTCTCTCACTGAATGTATATACTCCTGTAAGGGTACTAGACCATGAATCTTTCATATATGTTTCTAAATATAGACATTTTTCTTTTTACACACTAATGTGTTTTATACACACTGTAGCAATACTTTATTCTTTTTCTTATAGAGTGATGATATAGACAGCTAAATACAGGCATTTTTCTATGGATTGTTGTTCTACACTGGTTTTCTAATGGACAGATTAATACTAATTCAGTAGGTTTTGATAGTTAATACAACCATTGGATAAGTTTTCTGAAACATAAAGTATGCGCTCCACCACATATATTTCATTTAAAAGTTGCCAGCATGTTTTGTCATGCATGGTGACGGATGGATTGTCTTATTTATTTTGTTATTATAACATTTTTTCCCTTTATTTTTTATTTTTACCTTCGTATATTACCACTAAAAGTGCATATGTGCATTATTTGTCGACAATTTTCTTAATAACTATTAAGACCCTATGTGCATATGTGAAATTTGATTATGTTGTATTGGAAACATGAAAACACTCCTCAATATATAGGAGTGAAACATACAAACATTAAAATAAAATAAAGCCAAAATCTAACAATCCCCCTTAAGTTGAGTTTGTGATATTTGTCACACCCAACTTGGACATAATGTTACCAAAATACCTATGAGACAACTTTTGTAAGCACACCAGTCAGTTGTTGACCAGAGGGGACAAATTGAGTGCTAACAACTCCTCTCACTATGTTTTCCTTGATGAAATGTCGATCGACTTCCACATGTTTATTGCGGTCATGCTGAACAGGATTGTGAGCGATGCTAATAGTGGCCTTGTTACCATAGTATAGCCGGATGAGGCCTTTAGTTCAAGCAAATGGGATCAAATCCACATTCCTTCACATATTACATGGGTCATAGCCCTAAAGTTTGCTTTGGTGCTGGATCTGGCAACATGTTGTTTTTGGTCCTACAAGTCACCAGATTTCCCCCGACCAAGACACAATACCCGAAAGTGGATCTACGATCATCAACTGACCCTGCCCAATCAACATCTGTGAAAACTTCAATGGATAATTCTTTGTTCGGAGAGAACAAGATGCCACATCCAGGAGTGGTTTTGAGATATCTGAGAATCTGATGGGCATCATCCAAGAGGTGCGATTTGGGAGCATGCATGTACTGGCTAATAACTCCAATAACATAAGAGATATCCGGGCAAGTATGAGATATGTAGATGAGTCTCCCCACCAGCCATTGGAAACCAATGATATCCGTGACAGGTTCTCCACTATCCCTCCCTAATCTATGGTTCACTTCAATGAGGGTGTCAACAGGTCTACACCCACTTATCCACATAGTCTCCAGCTGGTCAAGGATGTACTTCCTCTGTGAGATAAAGATACTGTGTTTGGATCTAGCAACTTCAATGCCAAGAAAGTACTTGAGGTTTATAAGATCCCTTACGGCCTTACCTCAAATTCACTAGCCAATCTTGTCTTCAGATTTTTGATTTCTTCCATATCATCCCCAGTTATGACAATGTCATCCACATAAGCTATTAACACTGTCAATTACCCTTATCTGTGCTTTACAAATAAGGTATGATCAACATTACTCTGAGTATACCCAAGTCCCAAATGTCACCATTGCTCGTTGGAACATCCTAAACCAAGCCCTCGGGGATTGTTTTAGGCCGTATAGAGGCTTCTTCAATCTGCATACCTTTCCCTCAGATCCCTCAGGATAAGACCAGGAGGTAGAGACATAAACTCTCTTCCAAATCTTCTTGGAGGAAGACATTCTTCACGTCCAACTGGCTGAGACTCCATCCTTTGCAGACAACATACGAGAGCAGAATGCAAATATAATTTATCTTTGCAACTGGAGCAAAGGTTTCCTGATAATCAATCATGACTGTTTGGGTGTATCCTCTGACCGCCAACCTAGCCTTGTAATGGTCCACAAGGCCTTGGGAGTTTTGTTTCACCGAAAAAATCTACTTACATCCAACAACGGTCTTACCTTGAGGAAGATAAACAAGGTCCCACGTGCAATTTTTCTCAAGGGCTATCATCTCTTTCCGCATAGCATCTTTTCACCTTTGATGCCTCAGAGCTTCCTGCCATGAAGAAGGTATGAAAATGGAGGACAGAGAAGTGACAAATGCTCTTTGTCGTGAAGACAATGAGTCATAAGTCACATATGAGATAAGAGATGTCAAGTGGAAGCACGGTTACCTTGAGAACCGGTAGACAGATCAGCGTGGATTTTTGTATAGTGTGCAAAAGCTGATTGTGTGTGCCCCTTTGTCGGCGAGTATAAACCTGTAATGGAGAAGTAGGGCGAGGAGGCAGAGCTGGCGACAGAACCATAGGTGGGATAGTAGGCTGATACGAAGGAGATATATGTAAGGGAATAACAGGGGAGCTCACTTCCATGGTAATAGTCTACCCTTGAAGAGAGCTCCCGTAATAGGACTCAAATTCATGGAAAGTGACATCCATTGAGACAAAAGTCTTGCAAGTCATGGGATGAAAACACTTATACCCTTTTGGGTATTCGAGTATCCAATGAAGACACACTGAAGCACTCGAAGATCAAGCTTGGAGGTGTAGTGCACATGGATAAAACACACACATCCAAAGATACGAGGGGTGAGCTCACTATGAAGGATATTGACAGCTTTTAACGAAGTTTTGTGGTTTAGGATACTAATTGACAGACGATTAATAATGTCTAGCCGTGAGGACAGCGTCCCCCCGGTAGTATTTGGGTAGGTGCATATGAAGTAATAAACAACGAACAACCTCCAGGAGGTGCCGATTCTTTCGCTTGGCGACCCCATTCTAGGCAGGAGTGTACACAAGAAGTTTGGTGAATGATACCCAAGTCACAAAGGTAGCATTCACAATATTCGCACAGTGGCATTGAATTGAGTGGTAATCACTTTATGGAAGCGTTGAAATAAAGTAAAAAACATCAAATTTACTTTTCATGAGATGAACTCACGTGCATCTAGAAAAATAGTTGATAAAAGTGACAAAACATTTACACCCAGACATAGAAGCAACTGGGCTAAGGCCCCAAACATCATATTGAATAATTTCAATAGGCGTATCACAAAGGAGGGGACATTGTAGGAAGAGATGCCCGTTTGTGCTTACCCAGTTCACATACATCACAACTAAAAGTGTTAAAAACAGACGACGAAATAGTAGAAAACAATAATTTCATAACAAAGATAGAGAGATGTTCAAGGCAACAGTGCCAGAATCCAAAGTAGAAGACGAAGCCGCATGAAGGGCACGTGGAGAAGGAGTCGAGCTGGAGGGGTCAAACAGATACAGTTCATCACACAGTTTACCAAAGTCAATCACCTTTGCCATCGTCAGGTCTTGAAATATACAAGAACATGGGAAAAAAATCACTGAGCAGTGCATAGAGTGAGTCAATTGACTAATAAAAAGAAGATTTCGAGTAAATTTGGGAACATGAAGAATGAGCGAGAGAGTGAGGGAAGAGCAGGGAATGGTTCCTTTGCCAACAATAGAGGAAAAGGAATCATCAACAACACTCACTTTGTCACGACTCGATAACTGAGAGTAGGATACAAAACCTAAAGCAGTGGCGGTCTTATGATCAGTGGCTCCGCTGTCGATGATCCATTGGGTGGAGGGGCGGCTGGTAGCAGAATGAGCACTTGGGAGCCCCTGGTGGGCATATGAGGAGGATGAAGTAGAAGTCTCCGAAGGATAGCCGTGCATCTGACGACGAAAGGCAAGAATTTTGTCTGAAGAGAGCTGGAGAGGCTGCCAGAGAGGACGTATCATCAGAGGCATCAGAGAGATGAGCAGAGCTGGACTGGGGATGATGGCCCGAAGAGCGACCATAATCACGACCACCACGAGTAGTAGGACTCCCTTTGTGCGGAGGAAAATTGTGGAGCTTGAAACAGGTGTCCCTTGTATGACGGGCCTTCCCGCAGTAATTACAGATCAGATGATACTTCACCCCAGACTTAGGCGATAAGTCGCGAGGAGGATGCGAAAATGAGCGGCAAGAGCAGAGCCTTCTGAGGTAAGGTACTAAGGTCATAATGGAAAGTTTGGCGACAATCGAATTCTTGCTGAACAAGACTGTAAACCACAGACAAAGAGGGAAAAAGAGCACCCAAGAATCTGGACACTAATTTGATCAAAGTCACGATGCAGGACATGAAAACCTCAAAGATCTGATTACATTCTTCACGAGCCCGAACAAGAACTTTGTCTTCAGGGGAGATGAGAGTGAGCTCATCGAAGTGATCATACTCTTGATATAGCTGAGAAAACTCCAGGTAATAGGACAACGAAGAGCGATCGCCTTACCGCAATAGGATAATCCGGCGGCGAAGTTGAAAGATCTGAGCAGCATTGTTCTGGCATGAATAGATAGCCTCGACACGTTGCCAAATATCAGCGGTAGTGTTCAGGAATAGATAATTCCGAGCAATGTATTCTTGCATGGAGTTAAACAATCAGGACATCATCAGGGAGTTTTCAGACTTCCATTGAGACCACTCAGGAGAGGTCAAAGCTAGAGCAAGCGTGGTGCCATTTACATATCCAAACACACAGTGGCTCTTTGGGGCAAGAGTAATAGAATGAGCCCATGAAAAATAGTTGATGTCATCAAGTTTCATGGTGGTGATTCCACACTTCTATTCCTGAACACTACCGCTGATATTTGGCAACGTGTCGAGGCTATCTATTCATGCCAGAACAATGCTGCTCAGATCTTTCAACTTCGCCGCCGGATTATCCTGTTGCGGTAAGGTGATCGCTCTCCGTTGTCCTATGATCATGGAGTGGGCGGCCGGAGCCCAACGCGGATACCGGGGAGGAGCCAGATGACAATGGGGGAGATTCCACACTCCTGTTCATATCAACCAGAGGATAGAAACCATGAAAAAGCACACACGAGAACAAAGATGCACAATACTAAGCGCTGCTCATTGAAAGAGACAGGAGAAGCAAGCCCGACGAAGTTCCGAGCCAAAAACACCAATAGAGGGACCAAAGATGGGTTTATTCCCGCAAGGAGGACTGGACGCCGGGAGAAGAGATCGGACCCATGAAGGCATGCAAAGAAGCAACAATGACATCCAGTGCCCAAGCAGAGAGAGAAGGAAGAAACGGGAGATGGAGGCGGAAACGGGAGCCTCCTGGATAGCGACGGGGCGAGAGAGAGAGAGAGATGAGCGAAAGTGCGGAACTGGGCGAGGGTGGCGCGAGCGAGCGTGGGCGGCGGGATCAGACGGGAGCGATTAGGGCACCACAACCTCTGATACCATGTTGATTTGAGAAAAAATTGATTATGTTGTATTGGAAACATGAAAACACTCCTTAATATATAAGAGTGACAAACATACATGTATTAAAATAAAATAAAGTCAAAACCTAACAGACTCCCATTGTCAAAATTTGCATGTATTCTGTAGAAAAGAGAAGGAAAATGTAAAGTGCAAGTTTTATTCATCCACATAGGGGCAATATATAGGATTACAATAAGACACCCAACACCGATAGGCGGTGTAGGACTAAACTCAACAATACTAAAATACTCCACTAATAACTCTAACACTCCCCCTCAAGCTGAAGGGAGACCCTACAGCTTGAACACAACATAAAACGGAAGGTATAAGAAGGTTGACAACGTGTGACAAAACAACAGCCACCGAGGCCCAACCGCGTGTCACCGGGGATACTTCTACCGGGAAAGAGTCACACGACGTTGGTCCACAAAACCGACCATGACAACGCTGGATACACTCGGAGCGGAAACAAGGTCAATCACGCAAGACCAAACCAACCCTACCAAATCTAGAGAAAACGACGAGGAGACACAAACAACATATGAAATCAACCTAGGGGCCATGTGTGACTAAGGCAGGAGTCGGGAAAGAAGTATCCGAGTCGCCATGATCACAAACACTCCCCCTCACGTGGATCATGCGCAAGAAGACATAGGTTATACCTAGGGGCCGGGTGTGACTAAGGCAGGAGTCGGGAAAGAAGCATCCGAATCGCGATATCACAAACACTCCCCCTCACGTGGAATACGTGCATGAAGGTATAGACTACGCCTAGAGGCCGTGACGTACACTCCCCCTCACGGAGATCACGTGCAAGAAGGCGGAAATCATAGAGAAGCAACACAACAGCCACAAACAACAACTTAAAAAAAATTAAACCACAAACAACAACTTAAACCCTACGGCCGGGCTGGATCTGAAGAAGAAGAAGGAAGCATCCGTCGGCATGAAGGAGCAGCACGGCAGCAGCGGAGGAGAAGCACGGCTCGCAGAGCAGCCGGAGAAGAAGCAGCTGCGGCAGCAGCAGGCCAGAGAAGCAGTGACAGAGCAGCATCCATGCCGGAGAAGAAGAAGCGACAGAGCAGCAGGCTGGAGAAGGAGAAGCGGCAGAGCAGCATCCAGCGGCAGAGAAGTCGGGAGAAGATAACGATGGAGGCAGAGGAGGACGCATGCGGAAGCAGCAGCGATGAAGACGCCGGGATAAGCTGGAAGCACAGGCATCGACGTCGGCGATGCAGAGGGGAGCCGACGGGATCGTCGATGTCGCAGTCGGAAGCCGGAGGAGGCGTCGATGTCGGCGAGCGGAAGCAGTAGCGATCGTCGAGGAGCGGAGGGAACGACTCCTCCGTCAGGGAAAAAGGGCCACTCCCGTCGAGGAGGCAGGAGGCCATTCCGTCGACGGGAGTAGGCGGGATTCGGCTCGACGGGAGCCCGAGCAGCTGCGCTGGAGAGGAGAATAGAATCACAGGTCGGGGGGGGCGGGATTTAGGTCGGGACGGGAGCGGGGGAAACAGTAGCTGGGAAAAAATTTTAGGTCTCAGAACCTGACTCTGATACCATGTAGAAAGGAGAAGGAAAATGTAAAGTGCAAGTTTTATTCATCCACATAGGGGCAATATATAAGATTACAATAAGACACCCAACACCGATAGGCAGTGTTTGACTAAACTCAACAATACTAAAATACTCAACACTAATAACTCTAACATATTCCTTGGAGTTCCCGTGTGCGATCGGTGGAGCTCCCCACCATGACATATCCAAATGGTCGGGGAGCCATGACGGCGTATACCGGATCTGCGCTGCAGGAAATCTATGTCCTCAATTTGTCTTTAAATGTTCTGATATTCTGATATCTTGTAGTACTCCTAGGGTATTTTCTATTATAACAGTCCCAATATAACAGTGGAGTAATCCTTTTTTTATTTTTCTAACTGTTGATCAATAATTGTCGATCCGCATTTTTATGAAAGAATATGATGTATTTTGACATCTGTTTTATTAACCTTAGTCCTTTTTTTTGTTAAAGCCCAAATAGAAAAGCCTATTCTAGAGCCCATACATTTTTTCCTATCCTCTAGTTTAGTTCCACATCTCTAGTTGAGACTTGTGGTACCCCCGTGAATGTATATATAGAAGTGAAAGTTTTAGTGTGAACTGTGAAATAATGTACAATTTAATTCAAGTTTTAACAGATATCAATATCAGAGCGAGGTTTATTTTTCATGCGCTAAAATCATTTCCCGGGAACATGTCTTGCTGCACGCAACCCAATATCCTCGCGAGACTCCAGAGTGTATCTCCCTCGTGCCTCTCGCGCGACTACACTTGCTTGTACCAACCGCTGCTACCACTCTGCTCTCACACATTATCTTCTCTCATGCGTTATGTCGCGCCTGCACCTACCACCGCTGCCGCTTGTATGTCCGATAGCTCACGCCAAGGATCTCGTCCAACTTGCATGCATTATCTTCCAGAACTCTCGTTGAGCACGCATTCGCTGCCTGATCTCTCGTCAAGCCTGCGTGCATTCACTGCTTGATATCTTGTCGAGCCTGCACACATTCGCTCGCATACCCGGGAGCTTGTGCAAGAGCTCTTGCATTGCTAATCTCGCTCATAGGAGTCCCACACAGATTCTCGGCAATTTGGAACTCTATTGTTGTTTCTGCCGTGTCATCGTAATATTTTGTTCTAGTGGAGTGCTCCTGTTGAACAATAAGAACACCCGAGCACTCCCCCGCTACCCCCACAACTACTACAACTCCAACACCCTTTTTCAATGCCTCTGAAATCTCAGCACGACATCCAAGTTAGCTATCTTCAACTATGTCGATTGGAGTTTTTCGTTCTCCTTGTGTGATCTTTACTTCAAAGGATCCAAACTATCTCGTTTCTTGTCTTTGTTGTGAGTCATGTTATTAATTTACAAGTCTTTTTGTGTTATTCCCGTTTGGAGGTAGTTTGGTCATTTGGTCTTTCTTGGTCTTGTATATGTATAAGTTAAGTCTTGTATTGAATGAATTAATCACATATTTTGGTTTAACTTGGTATCAGAGCCTCAGAGGAATCCTAGCCGCAGCCGCATGTCCTCGTCGTCTCTCCCGTCTGCTCGCCAATCACTCGCCGATCATTCCCCTCTCTTATGCGCCTTCCCTCAGCCACATTGAGGGTCCTCACCGCTCCTCCCCTCATGTGGCCCTTAGGCGGACCAGCCGCCACCGCTGGTTGTTGAGAAGGTCGTCGTCGTTGCCTTCTATGATGCCGCCACCTCCTCTTCAAGCTCACCGTGGAGAAACGCATTCTTAACATCCAGTTGATAAAGATCTCAGTCCATGCAAGCAACACACGACAATAACACCCAAATGGAATCCATCTTTGCCACAAGAGCTGAGGTCTCTTGATAGTCCACTCCTTGAGTTTAGGTGAATCCTTGAGCAACCAGCTGTGCCTTGCATCGTTCCACCTTATCATCTTGGTTCTACTTAACAGAGAAGACCTACCTTGAACCAATAACTTTCTTGTTAGGAGGAAGTAAAGATCCCATGTGTGGTTCTTGTTTAAGGCAAACATTTCATCTTTCATAGCCTGAATCCATACCGGTATACCCAAAGCTTCCTGCCATGCCTTATGAATAACAACCAAGGAGAGAAGAAACAAAGGCCCAATGGGCCGGAGTAAGATGGTGGTGTTATGGGCTGTTGTTTGGGATCTGGTGTGCCAGCGTGCAGGAGGGAGTTCCTCTAAGATGGATTAGCGTTAGGGTTCGGCGAAAGGATCAAGAGAGAGAGATGAGATTGAGAGAGAGAGTATGAGGATAACTTTTCTTCTTGTCTTCTTCCCCGTACCACACATGAGTATATAAATTAAAAAGAGTAGCATGCACTCACTTGTACTTAAACACGTGAGTACTAAATACACGCCAATAACATCAAAAACATGTGCAAAAATAAAGGAACTAAAACGGGGATACAAAAGCTAGTGCGCGCTCACCTTCATGTCGTTGCAACCGTGCGGCGTCGGTGGTATGTACGCCCCCAATGTGGGTCCGATTTCTTGCTCGGCGTTGGCTTCGTAACATCTGCTTTCTCGTCCGAAGACAGCTTGCCCTCAAGCTGAGGTGGCAAGGCGATGATCGGTCCTGCGGGGGGCTCACCAATGAACCTTTTGAGTTGCAAGACGTGGAATACGTCGCGGATGCGTGCCTCTGGTGGGAGACGAAGCTGATAGACGACCTCACGAATGCGGCAGATGATTTGGAACGGACCGTAAAAGCACATGCTGAATTTGTTGGAGGTGTTCGTTGGTCTCAGCGGGAGTTGGCGGTAGGGGAGGCTTTTGAGCCACACCCATTCTTCGATGGCGAAGGAAACATCCTGATGGCCGCGATTATAGGCAGTCTCCATCCGATGTTGGGCGTGGAGCAGGTGGGCACGGGCCGCGGCTAGGAGCCGGTCACGGTCCAGGAGTTCTTGTTCTACTATGGATAGTTTGGCCAAGGCGTGTCCATAAGTTAACAACCAGGGCGGGTCGCGACCGGAGATCAGGCAGAATGGGGTGGATTGGAGGTCCGAGTGGTAGGAGGTGTTGTAGTAGTATTTCACCCATGGTAGCCACTTAAGACAGTCTTTGGGGCTGATCCCATGTTAAACAACGGGGTACATTTCCACCGTGCGATTAATAACCTCCGTTTGGCCGTCTGATTGGGGATGATAGGCCGAGGAAAATGCCAGTCTCGTCTCGCTCAAGGTGAAAAGCTTCTTCCAGAAGCGACTGGTGAATACCTTACCACGATAAGACACAATACTCTCTGGTAGTCCATGTAGGCGGAAGATATCAGTGAGAAGATTTGGGCCACTCGCTTGGCGACAAGAGGGCGAGCCAGCGGAATAAAATGGGCACCCTTGGAAAAACGGTCCACGACCACCATTAACATAGATTTGCCCTTGATGCGAGGAAGGCCTTCTTCAAAGTCCATAGAGACGTCCGCCCAGATTTGCATCGGTACTGGCAAGGGTTGTAAGAGACCGGCAGGTAGAAGGTTGGCAGCTTTATGTTGTTGGCACGCGGAGGATTGGGCTATGAAATCTTAGACGTGGCGGCGTAGCCCTTTCCAATAGAACTTGGCGCAGATGCGATAGAGTGTTTTGTGAGCACCCTCGTGGGTGCAGTTGTCGGTGTCTTCCAAAAAGGGTGATGTAAGGTGAAGCTGGCGAGACGGAGGGAGTTCCTCCAGGATGGATTGGCGTTAGGGTTCTGCGAAAGGATCGAGAAAGAGAGAGAGATGAGGATGAGAGAGAGAGAAAGAGAGGATGTGGATAACTTTTCTTCTTGTCTTCTTCCCTATACCCCACATAGGTATATAAACTAAAAAGAGTAGCATCACTTGGGCTTAAACACGTGGGTACCAAATACGCGCCAATAATATCAAAAACATGTGCAAAAATAAAGGAACTAAAACAGGGATACAAAAGCTTGTGCGCGCTCACCTTCATGTCGTTGCATTCGTGTGGCGTCGGTGGTATGTACGCCCCCAATGTGGGTCCGTTTCCTTGCTCAGTGTTGGCTCCGTAACAGGTGGTAAGACACATGATTAGAAATAAGGTATCGTGTACAAGTAGCTTTACCTTTCAGCAATGCAATAGGGACAGACAGATCAGCCTCATCAGAATCTGAGGCTGAAGTGAGCACTGGTTGAGGTAAAACTCTGTATCCTGTGCACATGAGGGAAATTCTATAGTTAAGTGGGGAGTGCAGGGATTTCCCAGGTCACCCATCCCGCTACTACTCTCGACCAAACACGCTTAACTATAAAGTTTCTCCACTCCTCATCGTCAATACAAATTTTAGTCGAATATTCTCGAATCGAATCCCAAATTATTCACGAATTATACTATTTTTGAACAACCCTAGGTCCACCATATTATTGAATGGGGTTTCTTTATTGTATTGATTAATTAGTTTTTATTGTACTTTGCCTTGTTATTCATTGCTAGTCTTTCTATATAGAGAGTCTTGCATGTAATTAAAGTGTCACATCTATCTTTTATCTCTTTATTCAGCCTTATACTAGGCAAGAGAACTAACGCTCAAGTGAATATTGGCGAGGGCACACCTCTCGAATTTTAATCGATCATCTTTGTATTTCTAGAGTGCACGTCTTCTCTTTTGTAGCATTATCATGCCCCCTTAATCATAGTGGATAATATTAAGTATCATTTAAGCTAATCTAGGATGCACAGTTACTTGCAATGACCTTATATATCGTACATGAAATGTTTCAGAGTTGAGAAATTTTTGGAAACCCGTCCTTTAAACTATTGGAAATTTTTTCTTTTCATATTAAATTAAAAAAATGGATACTCTTATAATTTCTTAGTACGTTTGAGTATGATCAAAAATGCTCAAAAAATTGTGTATTGTGATGATAATATGGAGAAAGATATGTAAAAGAGAGTGTTGGATGATAAATGATTACATATTTCTATTTAATACATATTGGGTGAAATATAATTGTTAGGTTTGACCTAACTCAACCTGAAAAATCGGCTCAACAGGTGAGGGTTGTCTTGCCATATAAACAGATCAGACCAGAGCGGATTGACGGTGTGGGACTATTATTAACATCCCCCTCGCCCATAGCATGGATTGACCAGACGGAACCGAGATACAAAGCTTATGGGCGGACCGAACGGAACCGGACAGAAACTGGATGGAACCTGACTCTGATACCATGTTAGGTTTGGCCTAACTCAACCTGAAAAACCGGCTCAACAGGTGAGGGTTGCCTTGCCATATAAACAGATCAGACCAGAGCAGATTGGTGGTGTGGGACTATTATTAACAATAATGATTGTAAAATTGAAGATAACGTCAATGTCGCACATGTTTTCATATTAATTTGTATTTATATTTAAATAATTTAAAAAATTCAAAACAAGATTTGCATATGTTGTTTATCGATCTTGAGAAGGCTTATGATTGGGTTCCAAGAAAGATCTTATGGAGTCTTAGAAAAAAAAGTGTAAGCATATCATACATTGATATAATCGAAGATATGTATACAAATTTAGTCGAGGACATAGGAATTTCTATCACCGTTGGCTTACATGAAGGTTCGGCTTTACTTAGCTCTTTATCCTTATCTTAGATGAGCTCACCGGACATCCAACAAGAGATACCTTGATGTTTATTGTTTGCGGATAATATAGTTTTGATCGATGAGACGTGCGAGGGTGTAAATGTGAAATTTGAATCTTGACGAAACACTTTAGAAAAGAAGGGTTTTAGGTTGAGTAGGGTAAAGACGGAATATATTTAGCTTAAATTTAGCAGTGCAAGAACAAGAAGAACATATGAATTCATTATTAAGTTGGGTGATCAAAATATTTCCTGCCGTGAGTGCTTTAAATTCTCGGATCGATAGTTCAAAAGGATGAAGGTGTTGATAAAGACGTGATACATAGAATCCAAGCATGTAACGTACCATTAAAACTTTAAGGTAAGTTTAATGTGTTGCAATTAGATCAGCGATGCTTTTTGGTTTCGAGTGTTGGTTAGTGAATTTGTACATGAGCAAAAAATGGGAGTTGCGGAGATGAGAATGCTTAGGTGGATGTGTGGACACACGAGGCTGGATAAAATTAGGAATGAATGTATCAAGGATAAGATTTGAGTGACACCAATTGCAGAGAAGATGCGAGAAGCTCGACTAAGTTGGTTCAAACACGTACAAAGGAGACCATTAGAGGCACATGTTAGGTGTTGGGAGAGTTTAGTCACTAAGCATGTTAAACGTGGTAGGGGTAGACCAAAAAAGAGTTGGAATGAAATTGTAAGGAAAGACATGATGTATTTAGGCATTAGTGAGATTATGACTAAAGATAGAGAACAATGATGACAAAGGATCCATATAGCTGACCCCACTATCGTGGGATTAAGGCTTGAGTGTTGTTATTGTCGTTGTAATTAAAAAAATTCAGAAACGTATCTCATATCCTAGTTGTTTTAAATTTGGAATCCCGTATTTGTATCGTATCATATCTCGTATCCCATTTCTGTTCTCGTGCAACATAGGAGCTAATATATAGGTAATTAGTATATGCTCTACAACACAGGGGCCCATGCAGGGGTAGGTGATCCATGCTGGGAAGAGGCGGCGAATATTTTGGCGGCAACGACGGTAGTGGTTCCGTCTGGTGGGGTTGGCAGACGAGGACTGTTGGGATGTGTAGAGTTCTTCATCGAGGCAACTTGCTCCATGACATAGCAAAGAGTAGTCAGATTATGAACTCGGATGCACGCCCGAAGGTGGGGTTGTAGACCCCCAAGGAAGTACCCCAGGTAATGATCGGGAGTTGGGCTGGGTGCATGTGTATCGACCTCAATGAACTCGTCAATGTGGGTGTCCATGGTGTCAGAATGGCGCACAAAGCTGAAGCGCTCGTAGGCATTGTAACATTCGTAATCTGACGCAAAAGGAGGATCACTTCACAGCAGCAAAGAGGATCCTTAGATGGAGGAGCCAAAGGAGGATCACTTCACAGCAGCAAAGAGGATCCTGAGATACATAAATGGGACAAGAGGTCATGGACTAAAATACTCTACGGGAAAGGAGCTGAAGCTGGTTGCGTACTCAGATAGTGATTATGGTGGAGATGTGAACGACCGAAAGAGCACTTCCGGGTCGGACTATTGTTTCAAGACATATTACCTGTAGCTTAATTAAGTGAGCCAACTTTGATTTAACAGGTAATTTATATAGTGCTGGAGCTAGTAGAGACTGGGCGGACTTGTGTCTAATCGCAGCGGTTTATCTGTCTCAGCGACCTAGCGGTTTGGTCCAACGGTCTGGTGGTGAACCTTAGCTTGCGGTCAGGTGGACAGCCGCAGCAGCGGTCTGGAGGTTAACCGCAGAGGTCTGAAGGAAGCCGCAACGGTCTAGCAGTAAGCCGCAGTAACGGGCTATCGGTTAGCCGCAGCGGTCTGGATGAATCCGCAGCGGTTTGGTTGAAGCCGCAACAGCGGACAGGTGGTTAACCACAACTGTGGTCTGGTGGCAACCCGCGGTTGCAGTCCGATAGCTTGCAGCAGCTGCGTCTGGTGGGTAGTCGTAATTGCGGTCTGGTGGCAACCCCCAGTTGCGGTCTGGCGGCTTGTATCAGCGGTCTTCCCTGGCTGATAGACGATTTTGCTAGTTGCCGGTTGTTGTTTTTTTATTTGTATAGAGGACGGTTTGACCGTGTCAAACCGCGTAGACCGTCCGAGTTGTATTTAATCCCACATCGATTGTTGTATTCTCTCATCTCCCCTGATTTCTATAAATAAGAGGACATAACTATGTAATGATTACTTTTGTGGCGCAATAAAGTTTGCTTTTATTTAGCTCTCTGTCCATTTTTCACTTGGTATCAGAGTTCTCGGTCCTTTGCTCCAATTCACGCGGTTTCTAGTCTGTCCGCGCGGCTTCTCTTCTGTTTGCGTAGCTTCTCTTCTGTTCGCGCAACTTCTCTTCTGTTCGCGTGGCTTCCATTCTGTCCGCGTGGTTTCCCTCCCTGCCCCCTACTTCTTTTTTTGGTCGCGCGGTTTCCTTGTACGCTTGCTTCCTTTGCTTCTTCTCTCTTCTCGCCGCGGTTTCTCTAACCGCTACGGGTTCCGCATTCTGGTCGCAGCTTCGTTTTCTTGTCCCTGGTGTGTTGTCACCTTGACCGCGCGGTCTTATTTCTTCTCGCTGCTTGTCTGTCCAAGCAGCTTCTCTTCCCTTTTCAGACTCTGCATTTTGGTCGCGATATCTTTTCTGCCGCTGGTGTGTTGACACCGAGACTTCGCAGTTTCTGATCTTGTTCGCGCGGCTTGTTGCGTTGTTTGTCCGCGCGGGTTGTTCTGTGAAACCGTGCTTTTTCTTTCTGTTTCTATGGACACTCCTACTCTTTCTATTCCTCCTTTTTCTACTTCTTTCTCTGCTTCTGGTAGTTTGACGACTGCTTCGAAGCTTACAAGTCCAAATTATCCTGACTGGAGTGTCTCTTTCATTTTTCTCTTGCGTTCTCAGCGCAAACATCATCATTTGACTGATGACCCTCCTCCTTTTGGATCTGTTTCTTTTGATGATTGAGATGCTTCTGATGCGTTGGTACGGACTTGGTTAGCCAACAATTTATCTGACGAGTGCCTTCCTATCATCTAGCATGATCCGACGGTCAAGGTTGTCTGGAATCATCTTGCCGCCTTGTATTCCAAGGGAGCCCAAACTTCGCTGATCTATACTTTGTATGCTGATCTTTTCGCTCCACCAGTCATGACTCCTGCTTCTGCCTATCAGGAGGTTCAAACTCTTGATGTTGAACTTCTTCAACATCGCCCATTTCTGCGGATTTGGCCGAGCAACACCGGCATTTTCAGGAACTTCTTGTTGTTTGCTATTTGTTTCGTCTGCCGGATTCCTATGATATGATTCGTCAGCAGATTCTTGGAGAGGCGGATACTCTAACTCTGGATGCTACTGATGCTCGGATATCTGTCGTTACTACTCTTCTTCAACGTCCTTTGCTATCGTTTTCGTCTCCTGATCTTGTGGCTCATCCAGCTCGTCATGACATCTCTGCTGGTCGTGGTGGCCGCACTGGTGGTCGAGGTGGTGGACGTGGTTATTCCAAGCATCTTTGCTCTCATTGTGGCCGACTTGGTCACTTGGTTGATCGGTGTTGGATCAAGTATCCTCATCTTCATCCAACATCTGCTGATTCCTCCAAGCCGTCCACGCCTTCTCTTGCTACTTCTGGAACCGCTCAGTTGGCTACTACGGGTATGTGTCTTATTGATTCTGGTGGCACAAATCATATGACCGGCAATTCTCGTCTTTTCTCTTCTCTTAACAAGAGCAACCGGTTACCTCCGGTTCTTATTGTGGATGGTTCTCCTTCTCTGGTTTGTGGGTCTTGCACTGTGCATATCGCTCACTCTCTTCAGCTGCAGGACACCCTTTATGTCCCGAATTTTCCATGCAATCTTCTTTCTATTACTACTCTTTGTAAACAGTTGCATTGTGAAGCTATTTTTACTGCTTCTACTTGTGCTTTTCAGATTCCTCATTCCAAGGAGGGGATTGCTACTGTGATTGAGAGCGACAGCTTGTTCTACCTTGATATTGCTTCTGCTTTTTCTATCTCTTCTTCTCTGCTTCAGTGACATCTTCGTTTTGTGCATCCTCCTCCCCGGATTCTTTATCAGCTTTTCCCAGATTTATCTCACAGTGATTCTACTCTGGATTTTGAAGCTTGTTAGTTTGACAAACATCACCGATCTTCTTTTCCTGCTAAGCATGGTCGCAGTTCTTCTCGCCCTTTTGATTTAGTTCATTCTAACGTTTGGGGTCCTGCTCCCCTTCAAACTATTGATATGTGTAGTTTATATTTTGTTACATTCATTGATGATGTTTCCATATGTACATGGTTATATTTGCTCCACGAACGATATAAGATTTTCTCTGTTTTTTCTGCCTTTTATAATGAAATACATACACAATTTGATACTCATATTAAAATTCTTCGTACTGATAATGTTAAGGAATACCTTAGTCATCAGTTTACTTCGTTTTGTTTGGATCGTGACGTGGTCCATCATACTACTTGCACTTATACTTCACAATAGAATGATGTTGTTGAACGTAAGAATCGCCATCTTTTAGATGTGGTTCGTAGTCTTCTTACTCATATGCATGTTCCCCGGTCCTATTGGGGTCATGCAGTTCTTTTTTCCTGTTTTCTCATTAATCGATTTTCGTCTTCGGTTCTCAATGAAAAAACTCTCTTTTCTATTCTCTATCCTGATGGGACACCCTTTCCGTTACCTTCTTGTGTCTTTGGTTGCACAACGTTTGTTAACTTTCCTGCTTCTGGACGTGACAAACTCTCTCCTCGTTTTGTGAAGTGCGTTTTTTTGGGCTATTGTCCGACACTGAAAGGGTATCACTATTTTGATCCTGTTCTTCGGAAACAGTATGTGTCGGCGGATGTTACTTTCTTTGAGAATGCTCCCTTCTTTTCTTCTCCCTCTCTTCCTTCTTCTTCTGATAGTTCTTCTCTCTCCCGTTGTTCCGGCACCGCTTCTGAAGTCTGCCCTGCTTTCTTCTTCTCTTATTTCTGATTTTTCTCCTTCCGACTCCTCTACTGTTCCTGCTTCTTCTCCTAAGCCGCTGCAACCAGCTCCCAAGCCAGTAGTCTCCTCTTTGGATGAGGCTGATACAGTAGACAGGTCAGATCTAGATCTTCTGATTGCTCTTCGGAAAGGTGTTCGCTCTTGCACCCAACATCATGTTCAGGCTGTGGTCTCTTATGCTCAGCTCTCTCTCCTTTATCTAGGAGCTTTGCTCTGGCCCTCTTAACTAATGTTGTTCCCGCTTCGTATCAAGATGGTCTTGTTATCCCTTATTGAAAGACTGCTATGGATGAAGAGATGCGTACTCTTACTGAACGGGGTACTTGGACTCTTGTTCCTACACATCCCGGTGCTGATGTGGTTGGTTGTTGCTAGGTCTTTGTTATTAAGTTTCTACCTGATGGATCTATTGATCGTTACAAGGTCCAGCTTGTTGCCAAATGTTTTATGCAGACTTATGAAGTAGATTTATTTGACACTTTCTCTCATGTGGCAAGAATTACTACAATCTTTGTGCTTTTTTCGGTGGTCGTCAACCGAGACTGAGAAATGTCTCAGCTGGATGTGAAGAATGCTTTTCTTTATGGTGATTTACTAGAAACTCTCTATATGGAGCAACCTCCTGGGTATGTTGCTCCGGGGGAGTCTCAGGTCTGTAAACCGCGAAAGACAATCTACGGCCTTAAACAAAGTCGCAGAGTCTGGTTTGACAAGTTCAATGAGGTCATTTCGTTGGTTGGGTTTGCTAGAAGTGTTGCAGATTACTCGTTATTCATTCGCAAGTCATGAACTGGTCTTGTTGTTCTTGCTGTTTATGTGGATGATATTCTTCTTACATGAGATGATAGAGAAGGTGTGGAAATGACCAAGAAGCATCTTCTTAAGCATTTTGTTACTAAAGATATGAAATCTCCGAAGTATTTCTTGGACATTGAGATATCCAGGAAACCAAGGTCTATTGTTCTTTCACAGAGAAAGTATGCTTTGGACCTTTTGAAAGTGACAGGTCTCCTTGGAGCTAAACCGTCTCGTTCTTCGATGTCGGTTGGAGATGGCAAGTATTGGAGTGAGGACTCACCTCTTCTTGAGGATGTCACTAGATACAGACGGCTTGTGAGGAAACTCATTTATCTGACAGTCACAAGACCAAATTTTTGCTATGTTGTTGGAATAGTGAGTCAGTTTATGCAAGTTCCTAAGGAGTGTCATCTACAGTCGGCAATGGAGATTTTAGAGTATGTGAAAGGTGCTCTAGGGAAAGGACTTATGTTTCAGAAAATGAGACATTTGAAGGTTGAGCCATATTCTGATGCAAGCTATGCAGATGATAAGGAAGATAGGAAATTCACATCTGGGTTCTGTACTTTTGTTGGCAGGAACTTGGTTAGCTGGAAGAGCAAGAAGCAAGCTGTTGTCTCTAGGTCAAGCGCAAAAGCGGAGTATAGGAGCATGACTCTAACTACTTGCGAGCTGAAGTGATTACAGACACTTATGCTTGATTTTGGAGAGATTTATGATCATCCTCTGCTAATGTTCCGTAACAACAAGACAACCATATATATTTCGAGGAATCATGTCTTCCATGAGAGGACGAAGTATATCGAGGTTGATTGCCACTTCATTAGAGAGGAGATTTTGAAGAATCAAATTTGCACACCGTTTGTTACCTCAGAGAGAGAACTGACTGATTCTTCACCAAGCCAGTTACTCCTTCCGAGGAGGTTTGTAGCAAGCTGAGCATGATAGATATATATGCTCTTGCTTGAGGGGGAGTGTTGGAGCTAGTGGAGACCGGGAGGACTTGTGTCTAACCGCAACGGTCTACCTATCTCAGCGACCTAGCGGTTTGGTCCAGCGGTCTGGAGGTCTAAGTTATCAATGGCGCAAGGCGCACCGAGGCGCAAAGGGCGCCTGGAGCCTAGGCGCAAGGCGCAAGGCGCAGGTGCGCGCCTGAGGCACGTGAGGCGCAAAAATGGGGGAAAATGAAATTGTGCGAATTGGGCGCCCCAATTCGCTGAAATTGTGCGAATTGGGCGCCCAATTCGCTGAAATTGAGCGAATTGGGACCCAATTCGCTGAAATTGAGCGAATTCGGCTCCCAATTCGCTGAAATTGAGCGAATTCGGAAATTTCAGCGAATTGGGCGCCCAATAATTTCAGCGAATTGGACGCCCAATTCGCGGAATTTCAGCGAATTGGGCGCCCAATTCGCGCAATGCGAATTGGGCGCCCAATTCGCGCAATTTCAGCGAATTGGGCGCCCAATTCGCTCAATATCAGCGAATTGGGCGCCCAATTCGCTCAATTTCAGCCGCCCAATTCGCCTAGTGGGTGCCTCGGGTGTGTCTAAGATCATGTTTTTGCCATATCAAAAAAAATTAAAAAAAATACCTTGAAAGGCCCGGGCGCGCCTTTGGCGCGCCTTGGACCCTGTAAGGCGCGCGCCTAGGCACACCTGGGCGCGCCTGAGGGGCGCTTGAGGCACATCGCCCGCCTTAGCTGTGCTGAGGCGCGGCGGGCTGCGCCTGGGGCACATCGCCCACCTCAGCTGTGCTGAGGCGCGGCGGGCTGCGCCTGGGGGTTAGCTGCAGAGGTCGGAAGGAAGCCGCAACGATCTAGCAGTAAGCTGCAGTAACGGGCTATCGGTTAACCGCATCGGTCTGGATGAATCCACAATGGTCTGGTTGAAGCCGCAGCAGTGGACAGGTGGTTAACCGCAATTGCGGTCTGGTGGCAACCCGCGGTTGCAGTCCGATAGCTTGCAGCAGCTGCGGTCTGGTGGGTAGCCGCAACTGTGGTCTAGTGGAAACCCACAGTTGCGGTCTGGCGGCCTGTGTCAGCAGTCTTCCCTGGCTGATGAGCGACTTTGCTAGTTGTCGGTTGTTGTTTTATTATTTGTATAGAGGGCGGTTTGACCGTGTCAAACCGCGTAGGCCACCCGGCTTGTATTTAGTCTCACATCGATTGTTGTATTCTCTCATCTCCCCCGATTTCTATAAATAAGGGGACATATTTATGTAATGATTAACTTTTTGGAGCAATAAAGTTTGTCTTGATTTAGCTCTTTGTCCATTTTTTACTTATAGCAAATATAGTGTTCGTATGTTGTTATTTCTCTTTAGCTTCTATTGTAACTAGGATTATGAAGTTGTGAACAATCGATAGATTGAATGTTGTTACCATATCTTTTTCTAGCACCTATTGCCATTAATTCTCCTTGTAGATTCTTATGAACTTTGGTAATTGTTTATTGTAGGCTAGAAGTTAATCTTTTGTTCCATATATGTCGTTTTGTTCGCAGCATAGAGTTTGATCGTGACGATGAGTTTTTTGCTACTGCAGGCGTTTCTAAGCGCATAAAAGTTTTTGAATTTTGTACAGTAAGTCTTTCCATTTGTTTTCATTCCCGTAAAATAATATGTACTTAATTCTTTTCTTTGACGTATATTTCAGGTGGTCAACGAGCCAGCTGATTTGCACTGCCCTGTTGTAGAAATGTCAACTCGTTCCAAACTTAGTTGTTTGAGTTGGAATAAGTATTCAAAGAACATAATTGCGAGTAGTGACTATGAAGGAATTGTAACTGTTTGGGATGTAAATACTCGCCAGGTAGCAGTTTATTTTAGTCTTTTTATTACATGGTACTATAAACTTATTGTTTTTATAAACACTTTCCAAATTTTCAAGAGTGTTATGGAATATGAAGAACATGAAAAGAGAGCATGGAGTGTTGACTTTTCAAGGACAGAGCCATCTATGCTTGTTTCAGGAAGTGATGATTGCAAGGTAATTTATTGACAGATTTTTTCAATGGCCTTGATCTTCTAATTTATCTTTCAGTCATGCAATGATTGCAAGGTAATTTATTGACAATTTTTTTATTGTCCTGCATCTTCTAATTTATCATGCATTCATGCTCCCTTTGACCAAATATTGTCTAGAATGTTGTAGCTGTTTTTTTAATCTGTCTATATTGCTGTGGGCATGTGGAAGTGAGGCCTGGTTTTAAAATCATAATAATTAGTGTAACATCGCGCCTAGGCTGTCACAATTGAAAGCATTGAACTTCATTAAAGGTAAAGATTAGCATACAAATTAATCTTTGAGCAAATATAGAAATTATTTTGTGGAAGAGAATTATTATTATATCTACATCAAGGAACTAAGCACCGCAGAATGTAAAGAGAAATAACTCTGGCTTACAACATCTTGCATTCAAACATATATATTGCACTGATCTTTTACAGGATGGCAAATAGTTAGGATGTAAGTTAGCTGATACATCCATTGATATGAATATCAAGCTCTTTGCTTCTGGGTCTGCTTTTGATCTTCCCCTAGCAAATTCAGAGTACTATTATAGCCTGGTTAACAAACTTATCTATCTGAATGTAACTCAATCACATACCTCATGCACTGTTGACGTGGTTAGTCGGTACATGCATTCTCCTCAAACATCCCACCTTTACGCAGTTGAACGAATTTTTTGATATCTAAACAAGGCTCCAGGTTTGGACACGTACAAAGGAGTAGCACCAATTTTAGAGAAGATGCGAAAAGCTCGTATAAGATGGTTTGAACACATAAAAAGGAGACCATTAGAGGCATCTGTTAGGCGTTGTGAGAGTCTAGTCACTAGGCATGTTAGGCGAGGGAGGGGTAGACCATTAAAGACTTGGAATGAAACTATAAAGAAAGAGATGATGTACTTAGGCATTAGTGAGATTATGACAAAAGATAGGGCACAATGGCGACAAAGGATCCATATAGCCGACCCCACTATAGTGGGATAAAAGCTCGAGTGTTGTTGTTGTTTAAAGAAGGCTCCAGGTTAAGGGCTTGTTTATAAGTCTTTCTCTTCTATCTCATTGATTGCCTACTTCGATGTGGACTATGCAGACTCCATTGATGATCGTTGATATATAATTGGGTACTGCAAATATTTTGGAGGGAATGTGACGTGAGGTCATGTCCTAGAGAGCCTAAGATTATTTTTTATATGCAGACACACTTCTGACAATTGATTTTACTTGCAATAATTTTTTCTTTATAAATCAAAATACTAAATTAGTCACAATAGATAAAGCAAACAAGCAAGAAAACACGTGATGTCGTATATATGCAAAGAGTGGTACTCAAAACCAAATGGCCAAGTAAATAAAAACTCACAAAGACTCAAAAGTTTGAAACAATGATTACAAATGACACATTCCTTGAATATGAAATAAACACTTAATTCAACACTAAAAATTGGCTTCAAATCAAATAAACTCACGTGGAAAAAATAGTAGAGGGCTTGGAGGGATCTCTTGGAGTCGTAGCAGGCAGTGGCACTGAATTACGGCTTCCTGGTAGTACTCTGGCTTCTGGAGAGCAAGTGTTAGGGTTATAATGGAGTTTCTTGAAGCCGGAAAAGAGGGTTGTTGCTATGATTATGAGTTGGAGGTGGAAGGACGCGAAGAAGGGCGCTTTACAAGGGGTTGGTGGCCTCCGGGGAGTAAGGAAGAGGGATTGCCGACTTTGGATAGTGGGTGGGGGGATTGGAGGTGTGGTTCTATGAGGGGCTCCAACCGTGGCGTAGGAGTCCAACTGGACAAGGAGGGGAAGGGTTTGGTTGGGGGTAGAGAGGAGGCTCACGTGGGGTTGGGGTGTGGGAGGTGAGGGGGCAGACTGAGTGAGAGGGAGTGGGCTTCAGTTGAGAGGTTGATCCACATGAGGCTTAAAGGACTTGTTGGGAGTGGGGATGTGGGAGAGGCGGAGAGAATTTAGGAACGGGTCCTAAATTAAAGGGGAGGTACAATTAGTGAGGTAGTGGAGTAGTGAGGAGGTAGTTAAGGTTGTTATGGGGTGGTGGAGTAGTGGTTGGATGGAGGTGGTGGTGGTGGTGGCCGAAGGTGTTTTCCGGCGAAATTGAAACTTGTGAAACTTGAAGGTTGGTGGTGGAGGTTTATCGGAGGTGACCGGGGAATGTTTTTTGGTGATCAATGAAAATAGAGAGTGGAGGGGATTTGGAGAGACGACGGGGGATGTTTTTGGAGATATGTGCGGTGGGAAATGTAGGGTGGCCGTACGGTGGTTGGGGTGTTGATTATAGGTTGTCGGTTGGTGGATGTGGGAGGGGAATGGTGGTTGCCGGTCGTAGGAAGTAGGGATTGGAATGGGGGCCGGCTGGAGGTAAGGCGGGGTTTGATTTTTGGAGGGGAAGGAAGGGAGATGGTGTCTGCCGGTTGTAGGTGGCAGGTGTTGGAATGGGGGGCCTGTTGGAGGTAAGCTGGGGATCGATTTTGAAGGGGAAGGGAGTGAGGATATTGGCCGGCGGCAAGGGCATTGTTGGGAGGTCCAAGTTTCACACCTAGGGTTTCCGGTTTCAACACCAGATGATCAAAAGCAAGACTTCTTTGCTTCAACTCTCAATACCCCTCCATAGAGCCCTCTACTCCTATAAATATACTAGAGAGGGGCAACAGATGATCATAATTCTCTGTTCATTGTTTTCCTCAAAATAAACAAAATTATAATGAAAATTTAAAAAAAATGCAAAGAACGAAAAATGTTTTGATTGGCGATCCACTCGAGATGAGCGGTCCCGATCGTCACTGGGCCCAAGTTCGCCGTGAATAGACCCTAACGGGACGTGTGACATGATCCTCATCAGAATGCAGTCACTTGGCGGAGCAAGAAACATATGGTTGTGACTTGTTCATCTGCCGAAGTTGAATTTCTTTCAATGGCATCCACCGTTTCCAAGCTTGGTTGGAGAGTCTTCTCATTGATCTTGGCGTTTCTCTTACTTTCCATGCAGTTCTCTACTGCAGTAAGCCAATAATAATGTTGCTATCCATATAGCCGGAAGTTCTATTTTTTATGAAAGAACCAAACATATTGAAGTAGACTTTCACTTCATCAGAGAAAGAGTCCAGCTCCACAAAGTTGACCTCCAACATATTTGCACTACAAACTGACTCTTAGATATTTTTACCAAAGCCTCGTCTTGACTACTTTATCGACAAATTTTTCCAACCTCGGAGCGTCGGTATGTACGCTCCAACTTGTGGAGTATAGAAGAAATGTTGTATAAAGCCCAAATATTGAAAGCCCACTAGTATGGCCCATTAGGATATTGTTCATCATGTATGACTTTAGTCCTGCATTATGGTTTGGAGTTGAAGTGTCACTCCACATATCTATAAATATGTATACATGTGTTTGTATTAGATAGATATAAGTGTAATAAAAGCTTATTTTTATTATTGTATTCTGCTATATCACAAGAAGAAACCTCCATTTGATGGAAGCATATATTGGTACTTTTAAATTTATGAAAAGGAAGAGTAGGTTGTGGTGGCATTGGAATGAGCTTATGGGGTTAGTGATGTGATCGTTTATGTAGTGAACTCAGTCACTTATCATGCAAGAGAGCGGATTGATAGCAGGTAGGGCAGATAGTTATGCCTAAAGCCTTGTGGTGGGACCCTTCCCCGGACCCTCGCTCCACCGGGATTCTTTGTGCACCGGGCTTCCCTTTTTAAGTTTTTGGAGTTGATGTGATTTATCTGAAGATTGTTCTCAGTAGAGCTATCCACTTTCCATGATAATTGGGTTGCGAAAGATGACAGACCTTTTATTGTTTACCTGCTTGTTTCTCAGTACGCAGAAGAATGCAAGTTTCTCATTGTGAAAGCTATTATGCAAACTGATTTATTATTTGCTTCATAATTAGGTGAAAATTTGGTGTACAAAGCAAGAAGCTAGCGCTTTTAATATTGACATGAAAGCCAACATTTGTTGCGTCAAATACAATCCTGGGTCAAGCATTTATGTGGCGGTATACTTTTTTTTTCTTTTGATCGTTTGATGAATCAAATTTAATTCTTTTGATATAGTGATATGAATTTTTGTAGGTTGGTTCCGCCGATCATAACATTCATTATTATGATTTGAGAAACCCTAACACACCAGTGCATGTCTTCCGAGGGCACAGGAAAACCGTTTCTTATGTTAAATTTTTATCTACTAATGAGCTCGCATCAGCCTCGACAGATAGCACAATACGCTTGTGGGATGTAAAGGAAAATACTGCTGTAAGTTTATTGATCTTTCTATTGATTTTCATTCAAAAATTGTTAAAAAAACATTTCTTTGATTTCCATTCATATGGGCTCTGTTTCAACTTGTCATTAATGTTTTCTCGATTAAATTTTTGTATACTTTCTAATGATGATCATTTCACACGACCCCTAAGAGTTTACATGTCCTAGATGATGAAATGACGATTGACAGGTTGGGACCGCTCATTTCGAGCGGATCGTCGATCTAGGAATTCTAGCTATTTTTACGTATGTTTTTGTATTTTTTAAAGTAAGTTTGTACAACTGTCATGATCCGAAGATCCTGACCGGTCATGGTTGTTTCTAAATCTATAAATGGGAATGGAAGACTCCATTTATAGGGATTGAAAGTTCAAGAGTAAAATTAATCTTTGGTCACCTGAAGCCAGAATCTAGGTTCGAAGCCTAGAATCTCACCCCCTTCCTCCAGTGGCGGATCCTTTCCCTTTCCCTCTCCTCCACAACAAACTAGCTGCCAGCTAATACCTTGACTAACCCTCCCCCGCCCCTCCACTTCCCCACTACTCCCCATAAACCACCATAAGTGCCCATTAGATTCCCATCATTTAACCTCCATAACTACTCCACTAACCCAGAACTACCCCTACCCTGTGACCAATAACTCATAAGTCATAACTTTCCCCACTTCCTCAGAACTCTCATAACTCCCCCTTCCCTCTCTTACCCTGACATACACCCATTTTGCCATGCCAAGAGCCGCGGGCAGCTCCATGCCTCACCACACCACCCGGCTGCCGGCCGCTCACTGTAAATTAAATATGCTATTGGGACCATATCCAAGTAATATTTACTCATGCGTTTTTTAAATTTAATTTCTCATGATGATATTTGATAATGTACAGAACCATTACTTGAATCAAAACCAGCTTTAGTTTTGTAGGTTTATTCTGGTTTTATGATCTTACTATGAAACTTCTGTCCAGGTGAGGACTTTCAGAGGCCATACAAATGAGAAGAATTTTGTTGGACTTACAGTGAGCAACGAGTATATTGCTTGTGGAAGTGAAACCAATGATGTTTTTGTGTACCATAAGGTAAACCTTAACTCTGTCCTGCCTTTTGTGCATTTATACTTCTATGAAATTCGTTCGGATCAGTTTTGGCTCGGATCAAGCTTGAATTGAAGCCAACATGGCGACTAATGAGCCAAGATCATCTCGGATCAAACCTGAATTGAGCCATTTGTGGACCGGATCGAGCCGATTCGAGATTGAAAATTTGAAACACCCACACAAATGTGGTTTGTGCTTTAAACTGTTTGGGACAGTTGTGGCGGTAGGAATAGCAGTGGTGGGATTAGGGCTGTTAGAAATGCAGTGGTGGGAAGAAGAGGGATTTTGAGCAGTGGTGAGATCAAGCTCTTTTTAGCTTTTCTGAGCTTTTCAAAAATTTCCAAAAATAGCAATCACTTTTCCCACTATTGGTAATTGGTAAACCAATTAATTTTAAAACAGCGGTGCCGTGAGAATAGAACTTTTCCCATCACCACCACCGTTCCAAACAGAGTCTTTAGTTCAAACCTGACACTCAATTATCGATTTGAATTGCGATCAGATCGAATCGCTGGGAGCTGGGTCAGATCATCTCGGGATCCGATTGTTAACAAAGCAAATATAAACCTTGAATTTGAAATGACCAGAGTCTGTTTTGATTCTGAATAATTTTCTGTTGCAGGCAATTTCAAAGCCTGCAGTCCTGCACAGGTTTGGCTCCCCAGAACTGGATGAAGCAGATGATGATGCAGGATCTTATTTCATCAGTGCTGTGTGCTGGAAGAGTGACAGCCCTACAATGCTGGCAGCCAACAGCCAGGGCACCATTAAAGTGCTCGTGCTCGCTGCCTGATTCGTCGACGTCAAAAAGATTGCTGTACGTATTTTTGATGTACGCGTAGGATGATAGGATAGAGAGATTATTCTGTTTAGATCCGTTTTGTATATAAGTTCCCGCATAAATATTTAGTGTGTATAATTACGTCCCTAAACTTTATAGAGTAGTTTTTGGAAAGGGTGTTATTCTGTCTGGGAGAGTGATGATAGTTTGAAAGATATGAAGGCAGTGTTTGAAAATAACAAGGCTTAATATAGTAATATTTCTTTCTTTCTAAGAAATAGAACATTAATTTCATATTATATTGAACATTTGTTTCATATTATACTAAGGCTCTATTTGTTTGGGCGTTTTACTGCTCCGTTTTGGGCAAACGCCGCCGGAAGGAGGGTAAACAAATGAACCTCCGGCGGCGTTTGCTCCGTTTCCACCCGCCGGCCTTGAGAAACGCCCCCAAAAAGCTCCTTTTGGAGCAGCCACCTCCCCCCTCCGTTTCGAATACTCCGTTTCCACCCGCCAGATCGACCCGCCACCGCCGAACCAAATGAAGCCTAATATGTAAGTGTTGCGGGCTAACTTGATGTCCCGGTTGGACCGGATTTAATTGGACCACCTTAGCTTGCGGGGTGGTCGAGCGCGCACACAGTCAGAGAACAGGAAAGATCGACTCAAGATGTTATGACGTGGAAAAACCCCTCAATTTGGTAAAAAATCACGTGATCGGATCTGTGTCGGTCAAAATCCACTAGCTGCTTGCGGTTACAGTGCGTTTGGTGAATCGGGGCGACATGCCGCTCCCGTTACAACTTGAGGTGAGAGAAGAGGACTACAGCTCCCCGCGGGCAACAGGCTGCGTCGCGGGAGCGCTTTGGGTACTAGAATTCGAGTGGCGGCACTGGTGCTATGTAGCTTGGGTTGCGGGTCTGCCGCGCGTCTACTTGCAAGGATCGTCTTCTTCCTCCTCTGCTCGCTCTGGGACTTGGGCGTTTTCCGGCTGGTGGTGCTCAGGTGGTTCGCGGTGGCTCGAGGTGGCTGGAGGATGACCTGAGGAAGGAGTCCGACAGAGCTCTGACCTGAGGAAGAAGATGACCATGAGCCAAAAGGTGAAGAATGAGGAGGCCCTGGGGCTCCTTTTATAGCCTCCAAGAGAGGTTCATGGCGGGCCCCACCAACAATGTAGTGGGTTAGTGGGTGGTTACCCACCAGATCGGACGGCGAGGAAAGCCCACCATGATCGGACGGTGGGCAGGCCATCCATGGTGGTGGGGCGGTGGGGCGGTTGGGCAGTGGAGGCGGCAGGCCGGCGGCCCGACGGCGGCCTGGCCAGCGGCTTGGCCGCGGCCTGCCGCGGCAAGGCCGGCCTGGCCGCGAGCCCGGCCAGCGGCCAGGCCGCTGGCGGCCTGGCGGCTTGGCCGCGGCCTGCAGCGACAAGGCCGGCCTGGCGGCGTGCGACGTCAAGCTAGGCAGCGGCCGACGGTTTCCCCCTAAAGGGGGCGGTTTTGGAGAGAGAGAGAGTGTGCCCCACCCCCATGTTCTCCTCAGTATGAGAGGTGGGGTTGACTAGTCAACCCAATGATTTTCCATTTTGGGGGGAGATCATGATGGAAACTTCCTTACAAATGATGGCGTAACCCATCAGTAAGCTTAAAAATTATAGAAAATGTTAAATTATGTTAATGGCAATGTTATTAACATCTCATAATTCCCTATTAGGTTAATTTGCCGTCTTATTATATTAGCATAAAACAAATAATTTACACAAGCAGTTTATTATCACATCACAAAAAAAAAAATTTAGATTTCTCTATCATTTCAAATCACAAAATGCAGCAATTACACAAATAGTAATGTTGTGAATAAAAGTAAAAATCATAATATATCTCTTTGTACAAATGGAGTAAAAGTAAATAAAAAAAATCAAATATTTCAAAATGTCATCAATAATTCTTGTTTTAGTATCATCAGTCATTGGGGCAGAGGATAGGGACACTGACCAAAAAATTGACTTACAAGTTTTGGTAGAGGCTTATGGATCAACACAGATTATAAGATAGTCTAATAGGAGAAATGAATGGTGCACCTTCCCCGGATTTACAAGGTCGATGTCGCAGGTGAAGCAAACTTGTGTCGCGTTAGAATTGTTGAAGCTTCCACACAGTCGTTAAAAATGACGCGACCTTCGCCAAAACAATTGTCTGAGGTGGAGATGGTGGGGCGCGATGTTGGTGACGGAAGCAATGTCGGGGATGATGGGGGATGAGCAGCGGGTTAGTGCTGGGGTGAGAGTATACGCCTAAAGTATTAAAATGTATGTATTATATGATATTTTATGGGGTGCTAATATCCATAAAATTTATGTGGTATTTGATTTTTGTATGGGATGCTAATATCTATAAATGAGGTGCTAATATAAATACTCTTATGTTAATTAAATGAAATTATTTTTATTGCATATACTGTTGTCTAATTCATCTCAGACAAGTTTAACATTAGGGACTTAATTTATATATATTTTAAATTATTTATACTATATTAAATAAAAAAAAACACCCCTTCGTTAAACATTAGAGCTTTCTGATTTTACTTCTTTTTATTAAAAAAAATTTCACTTTTAAATTTTACGTATTTTTTATTTTAAAAAATATGCTCTTATATAGACAAAGTCTCCTACCTACAATAAAAATGTGTTCTCTTCATCGCTCGCAAACCCCCGTACTCACAGCAAAAATGAGCGACGGGTGAAATATAACTCACAAGAGGTTTGCGAGTGGCGAGAGCGGCATTGCACTGGGACAATGCCATGACTAGACTAATGTCTCCCGGGGCACTGGAGGGCCCCCGTGTACTATCGCGGTTGGGATATTATCGTGGTTGGCCGTAGGGATGAAACCACGTGTCTGTCGCTCGTAGTTATATATATTTTTTATTTTAATCATTCCGAAGTAATTTTGAATTTTTGAATTTTTGATTTTAATTTTATGATCAAAATTACCAGTAATTTAAGCCATTTTAATATTTTTTGTGGATAATAAAAATTAATGTTAAATATATTTATATATTTGTTATTATGTGCAGATAAATTTCAAGAATGTGCAAATCAGGTTTAAAAAAACTAAAAATCACTTGACTAATGTTTTTATATGTGAATATTTTTTACATGTTTTCAGTATTTAAAGTGAACTAATTTTGATGCTGACATATTTTATGTTTATGAGTTTTATCAGTTTATGTATGATGCTAATATCTCATTTATTATCAGTATTTTCATTTTCTTTTAATTCACTAAATTTCAATATACAGACGAATAATGGAATTATTAATTTCAATTTTTATGACATAATTCATATTTTTATACGTACAACAAAATTGAAACTAATTTCAACTCCAATTCCCACCTCTAAATTTCTTTCAAATGAACGAAGCATTATATACGATGGCCCAATTTTCTTTCCGATGTGGCCCTGGCATGAGTGATTGTTGGGCGTCTTTGTTTTAGCGCCCGAGAATCTCATTCAAAATCATCATTGTGTGCACGTGTATATAAGGCCAGATCTAGGAATTTTAACAAGGGGAAGGGCCAGTCATCAACTTACTCCAACAACAAAAAATTGAACGCATCCATCTTTCTCGAGTCGTTTTTCACTCGTCCGGCCACCATTTTTAACATGTAAATAGTCAAAATTCATTGATTCAAAAAAGAGAAATTCAAATTCACTAACCATTTTGCAAAATTCTTTAGGGAGACGTATTTTCCGATAGATTTACATAGTTTCATTAGTAGAAATTGTTTGATGTAGCGAGTAACAGGCTCTTTCGTCATTCAAGAATTCTTGTTTAGGCAGTTCATATCATCCATGCATAGTGATCTAACATTTCAATTTTTCCATGTTTCAGCAGTAGCATATTGTTTCATGAAGCTAAGGTCAAAAAAGATGGAAGAAACAAGTGTTTCCACGACTCTACCATCCGACCAATTCTGTTCCACTGAATCCCCCCCTTTCATGGGCACATATCTTCACCACTAAGGAATGAGGAATCGTTCATCAGGGAAAAGTCATCTCTTTCTCAACAATGTCTTTGTCATTTGATCCAATAACGTTCCGTTAGATAGGAACAAATTTGATAAATACTAATAACTCTCGGATAAAGTATTAGAACGGAAAGATCCATTAGATAATGAACTATTGGTATCAACAATTCGAAGTGCTTTTCCTGTATAAATATAAATTAATTCTGTTAGAAAGATTTCAAGCACTTGTATTTTCAACATTAAATTAAAACATAGCTACTAAATACACTTGAAGAAACTCTTCCCCTAAATGCAAAAAAGAGCAGAAGCATTTATAAACTCCATAACTAATTAACGCCATTAATTTCCATGTAAGCAAACGCCGAGACTAAAAACTCCCCTCACCTTCATTAATAATAATACTAATTACTCCCCCAGATCACCTTCCTCGCCGGAAAACCAGTTGAAGAAGAGCATGGCCTCGCCGGAAAACCGTGGCTACCATCCCGACGAATGGGTCGTCCAAATCAGACAATCCCTCCAAGAAGGAATCGGCCACGGCGCCGACGACGGAGAAGACGACTGTGAAAACATTCCGGTTTCAATTGCTTCAATCCCCAAGTTTCTGCGATCCTCCGATCCGGAGGCGTATGCTCCCCATGTCGTCGCAATTGGGCCGTACCATCACTTCCGAGCCGATCTGCAGGACATGGCCGGGTTCAAGCTCTGCGCGGCCAAGAGAATTCGGAGGGAGTTGAGGGGAGTCGAGTTTCAGAGGATCGTCGATGAGTTTGTTAGGGCGGAGGAGAAGATACGGTCGCATTATCACAGGTGATGTAACCCCTGTTTGTTTATTCCGTGTGTTTTTAGGGTCCGTTTGGCGCCGCGTTTTTTGTTACTGCGTTTCTCTTGAACACAAAAGTGGACGGAGTTTTTTGGGCGAGGTGGACCGTGTTCATGCCGACCATCACCTTGTTAAACTGAAGTAGAGAAAGGAGCGCGGGTAGCGATCTCGTCGGGCTTCAAATTTTGTGATTTTTTTCTTTGTTTTTCTTTTTTTTATTTCGGCGAGGTTAACAACGTTGGATATACAAGATCAGCGGCTTAAATTTCACCCGCTCTCAGAGGAAGGAGTGCTACCTGTACGCGATTATTATTCGTCAAATTGGCTCAAATTTTATATATCTTGAGCGTATATGGAGGATCATGCGAGAAATTTAAATATATGCTACATTTTTTTTACAAAATAAGTCACGAAATATTGATTCATGTATTTTTACAGTAATTTTACGCATTCATATGCATATATTTTGGGATAAAAATACAATTATAAAAAAATGAATTTTTTGAACTATTTTACAAGTGTAAATGACATTACCTATAATTTTGCCAAAAAAAGGTCGCGCGGGATCCTATGTATGCACTGAGCATATAGAAAATTTTCTCAGTCAAATTGACCCTTATGCTTTGTTTGAGATGTGGTGGTGGGAAAAGTTCTATTCTCACTGTCATTATTGTTTGGGACAGCTCTGGCGGATTGAAAAGCTGCTGTCCAGATAGAGCTGTTTTAAAATAGATCTCTGAGGAGCAGTTTTGAAAAGCTGCAGAGTGTTTGGGTGTTCTGTGCAGAAGTGCGCTCGGAATTGCCGGAGGAAGGACGTCGGGGGCTCGGAATCGCCGGAGGACGGCCGTCCGGGGCTCGGAATCGCCGGAGGAAGGCCATCCGGCCTCTAAGCATGTTCCAACTGAAGAAACCATTAGATTTCCAAAACCTGTTAGAGAGAAAGCTACTTTGCAGGAGCAGAAGCTGGGGGGGGGGGAGAGATTTCTGAAAAGCTGCAAAACAGCTCCAGATTTTTGAAAAGTTCTACAAAAGGAGCTGTCCCAAACACATATAAAACAGCTCTGGCGGCTGGAATAGAGATTTTCCAGCCGCCAGAGCTGCGCCAAACAGACCCATTTGTGTTCGGAACTTTTGAAAAGTGTGGACCGTTTCACTTTCAAAATAGCTAAAAAGTGTTTTTAGTATTTTTCATGCTTTTGTTCTCGTAATCCTAGGCCGCATCTCCTTTTCATTCGTACTATTTTTCTCACCTCTGTTTTTCTGACTTCTCTAATTTAACTAATGGTTTCCTACATAAAGTCTTAGGATGTGTTTGGGAGAGCGTTAGATATCTGCTGTGAGCTGCGGAAGTGCCGTGATGCTTTAACTATAGTGGCACTAAACAAATCATACAAAATGTCACAAATAATTGTGCCATAGAGAAGAACTTTCAGGCGCTTCGTTTTAATGCTATATTTTCTCTTAAGCAGGCATATAAATTTAAATTCAGACACCTTAGCTTGGATGATGGCCGTCGACGCCTGCTTCCTTCTTCAATTTCTTCGTGTTTACGCCTGCGAGGCGGCCCTGAAAGGGTCATCGCCGCCGTTCATGTCAAGGACGAAAATATCCCACAATTCAGTACTCAGGGACATACTTATGCTGGAAAACCAGATTCCACTGTTTCTCTTAAGAAAAATCTTAGATTTTAGCCTTTCTTCCACAGAAGAAGCTGATGAACACCTCTCAGAAATGCTGAAAAACTTCACTGTAGAAATTTCTCCATTCAAATTGCCAGAAGAACATCTCCAGCATTGCTTCCATCCCCAAAAAAGCTCTCACTTGGTCGAAATCTTGTACTCATCTCTTGTTCCTGAAGCTAAACAACTGCCTGAGATTGACGAAATTGAAGAAGAGAATGATGAAAATTCATTGAAAGATCAAGCTTTTGATGTTTTGAATCATGTAAAGCAGGCAATCATTTCCTGGCTATGTAAACTTCTACTGAAACTTTCTTTCAAAATTCTCTCATCTCTTCCTGGATTTTTGATCTTAAGGGAGTCATTTGAGTACTTTTCGCAATCTGAGAACCCCGTGACTGAGCGCGACGTAAAGAAAGCGCCATTTTATGTTGAAGAAATTGCAATTCCGTCGGCGACAGAGCTTGTTGATGCCGGCATTCGATTCTCGCCAACAAACGGATTGTCCGCAATCATGTTTGACATGAAAGATGGAATCTTGCAGCTGCCTGCCATAAGAATTGATGCCAACACTGAGGTGATTTTAAGGAACTTAGTGGCCTATGAGACTGTCGTGGTCTCCGGTCCTCCGGTGATCGCCGGATACTCCGATTTCATGAACGGAATTGTGGACACGGCGGAGGACGCAAAGGTGTTAAGGAGAAGGGGAGTTATTTTGAACAGGCTGAAGAGCGATGCCGATGTCGCTGATCTTTGGAATGGTATGAGGAGATCTTGTAGGCTTCCAAAAGTGCAATTTTTTGACAAAGTTATTGAGGATGTGAATGTGTATTACAATAGAAGTTGGAGTGTGAAGGCGAAGAGGTTGGCCAGGAGATATGTGTTTGGGTCATGGCAGCTTCTTGTGTTTGTGGTAGCTTTTTTGCTGCTTCTGCTTCTGAGTTTGCAAGCATTTTGCTTGGTGTTTGGCTGCGCGCGTAGGATTAATGTTAGAAGGGAGGATATTAAAGGATAGAGAAGTCATTTGTTTCTTGGGATTCAACTTGTTGCATGCATTGATTTTTTAGGTAGAAGTTATTAGTAGTCTTACGGCGATTTTTCAGTCTTAAAAACACTTAAAACTGTTATTCGTAGTACTAAAAATACTTAAATTTATTGGATTGTGAATATGAATGGACTATGTTTAGTTGTTATAGAACTGCTTGTGCATTGCCCTTTTTTTATCTGCAAATGATTTGTATCAGACATTTGCATGTTGTATTAGAAATCAAAACTCAAAATCATTTTTTTGGCCTGGGTGAAATTTTAAATGTCATCATCCAATTCTATAACAAATTTATTCTTGTTTTGCACAAATGTAATGTGTTTGTGTAGTAAAGCATATTACTTGTTGCAAATAGTTATGCAAAATAAATTGGAATGTATCAAAATGTGTTGGGCTCTGTTTGGGGTTGTGGTGTCGGTGGAAAACGTAGTGGTGGGAAATCAGTGGTTGCATTAGAGCTGTCTAGTGAGTTCTTTTGAAAAAGCTTTGGAGAGTTTGAAAAATTTCCATCTAGTGTTTTTCAAAAAAGATTTTACAATTTTCTATCTGGAAGAACCATTTTTAAAAATAGTTATTTTGTTTTTTAATAAGAAAATTGTGATTTATGCTAAATTTACTGGAAGTTTCTTTTTGTTATTGGATTGCGAGCTTCTGATGCACCACAAAAAAGTCGTTGTTCCGCACATGAAGACATGCTTAGATGTCAACTTCCGATCATCTATATTTCTATCATAATCAGCATCCATGAATCATTGCAAAACAAAGTCCGCGTCTATGTTATAAAACAATACTATGTCCGAGGTGGACTTCACGTACTTCAGAATTCCCTTTGCCGCCACTATGAGGCTTCCCGGACTCCTACATATACTAACTTACTCGTTCAACATAATATGAAATATCCAGCCTTGTAATCGCCAAGTATATCAAACTCCTGACCAGAGCCCAGAAGACTAAGGAATTAGGAAGAACTCTTCATTCATCTTGCCGAAGTTTTAACCCCACTTCAAGTAGAGTAGAGCTGCTCTTTCCCTCTCTCATGTCGAACCGCTTCACGATCCGATCCGCATATCCTTTCTGGGAGACAAACATACCGTTCTTCTTCCTTTCCACTTCTTAACCGAGGAAATAATGCAGCTCACCAAGATTCTTCATTTCAAAACGAATAGATAGATCCCCCCTTAGTTGTGCCACCTCTTGGTCAGAGTTTCCCGTCACGGTCATGTCTTTGATGTACAACAACACTAAGACTCAAAGCTCTCCACTCTTCTTGATAAACAAACCCGAATTTGAGTCAGAAGCAAAGTACCCGCATAACTGTAGGTATTCTGCTATCTACCCATATCAGGCTCGAGGCGTCTGCTTCAAGCCATAAAGGGCCTTCGTGAGCTTAAATACATGTCCTGGATGAGCCTCGAATACATACCCTGACGGTTGCTCCATGAAGATGTCATTGCCAATTTTCCCGTAAAGAAAAGCATTATTTACGTCAAGTTACCAAATTTTTTATGCTTTGCAAGCTGTCAAGACAATCATCATCCTTACCGACGTCATCTTGGTTACATGACTAAATGTCTCCTCGTAGTCATCTTTATACTGTTGTGAGAACTCACGAGCTACAAGGCAAATCTTGTACCGCTCAATGCTACCGTCTGCTTTCTTCTTCAGCTCGTAAACTCACTTGCAAGTAAAATGAGTAATATCATCTACCTTAGGAACAAGATCCCAAGTCTTTTTTTTAGGGCATTCATCTCCTCATTCATGACATCTTCTCACTCCTTTACTCTAATGATGTTTTCAAAGCATGACTGCTCCTGCTTTTCTAGAGGTCCTGCAAAGAAACATGAGACCATGCTTACCATATTGCCCTCTTTGTACCGAGCTGGTGGTTTGATGGTCTGTTTTGACCTTCGCAAGGCCAGATCATTCTCCACCATTTCTGCTGCTGCATCTTCTACATTAGCTCCTCTGTCAGAATAACCAGGAGCAACGTCCCGTTGTAACGCCCCGATTTTCCAGTGATTTATTTAATTTCTTATTTGACGTATTATGACGTCAGAGCGTTATGTTAGCGCGTGTTGGTCATGTGACGTTGTTAGAGCGTGCTCTTAGCTCTTTAGGTTCTCTGCGTGGCTTGGTGATGCCTGGTAGCAAGATTCCCTAGCGAGCCGGAGTCTGTTTGGTGACTCGGTGGAGCCTCTTGGGGAATGCTTGTGTTTTGGCTTCGGGAGAATTTGCCCGAGTTTTGTTCGTCGGATTTTGTTACCGACTTTGTCGTTAGCGCGTTTTGCGTTCGTTAGGTTTGACCGGCCAAATTTTGGGATTTGCGTCGGGAGTGGAAAATTTTACATTAGGAAATTAGATCGGCTAATTTTAGACTTGCTCGTCAAGTTTCGTCGCGTTCCGAGCATTTTTGGAGCCTCGGCGCGCGATTGTAGTTTGTATGTTTTCGCGTACGCCGTTAACTTTAGATATTATTATCTCGAAAACGGTGCGCCGGAATTCGATTTCGACTTCGCCGTTGGATTCGTAGCGTCGTCATTCGCCTACGGTGCGAATTTCGTTCGATTCGGCGCGCGTTTGGCCCTCCGTAACGATATATGTTATATCATTTGTTTTAAATAATAATAAATATTATTATTTTATATATAAAGAATTAATAAAAAAATAATAATAAAAAAGAATTCGGTGAGAATGATTCTCACCGAATTCATGATTCGGTGAGAATGATTCTCACCGAATCATGTGTTCGGTGAGAATCATTCTCACCGAACAGCAGCCCCCCCCCCTTATTATGTTATAATTATAATAAATATATTATTATTATTATTATTAAGTATATATATATATATAAGATAAAGAAGAAAAAAAAACCTTCTTTTTCCTCCGAACCAGCAGCCCCCCCCCCCCCTCTGCGAAATTTTTAGGCGTGTGCGGAACCTTCCATTCGCGAATATTCCGGCGGCCGCCACCGCCGATCCGGTGGACGGAATTTCGATCCGATCGCGGCGTTGGAAAGCTCTCGGCGAGAGCTTCGAGATCGCGGTAAGCTTTTTCCGTTTCGGTGACCGTTTCGCCTTAGATTTTTTCGGCCCTAACCCCGGTTGTCCGTTTTTTCGTAGATCTCGTCTCCGCGTGTCCCCTTTTGGACGGATCTACGTGGTGGAGTATTTTGGGAGGACGTTTTCAAGAACGATTTGAGGCAAGTGGATTTCTCCCCTCTTGCGTTCCTCCATGGGTTGTATTTCACTTTATTATTTCTCCTTGTCGTAGAATATCGGAATAGTATAGGTGAGACTAGAAATATTCCTAGGTTAGGGCGTGTAGTCGGCCTAAAGTAGGAAGTTTCAGAAGTTATTTTAAGTATAATTCGGCGGGTAGGGGGAAATAATTCGGCGGGTAGGGGGAAATAATTCGGCGGGTTTTGGTTGTAGAACTTGGTAGTTTTTAAGTGGTGTTGTCGGCTAGTTTTGGCGCCGAATCGTGGATCCTTAGCATGTGGTAGCTGGGTTTCTGAGGGAGTATGGTACCGGGGGAGTTCGAGCCGTGGCCACCACCATTCCCTCCTTTGGACATTTTGGGTTCATGTAAGAGGTTGGAACTCTATGTGTGTGGACCCTGTGGCGGCCCCTTTAGTACTCTTGAGACACCTGCACCTGGTTGTTCGGTTGTGACTGTTCTTAGTATCCGACACAGGTTTGGGATTTGTGCCAGTGCTAACGATTTACAAGTTTAGGACTGTTAGTTCCTTTCATACTGTTCATTTGATGCATATTGGTTTCTTTTTTTGTCTCTGCAGACTTGAGCGGAGTTTGGTACGTTTTAGTACTTGATGCATTTCTCTCACTTTACTGGTTGTTATACTTACATTTTGTCCCTTTTTGGATTCTTTAGCTGAGATTTTCAGCATTTCTCTTGCAGGGTTGGTAACCCTTTTTCTTTCTGCTCTTTTCATTCGATTATTATCTGATGTTTCTTTGCCTCTTGTTTTATTATTTCTTGCTGAGGTGTTCTTCTTTTGAATGCCTCAGGTTCAGGTCTGTAGCCGGCTGAACGACTAATTTTCAGGAGTTTCCTTGTGGACTGCGTTGTGGCAGTGTTTTCCTCACTTGTTGAGGTAGTTCTTTAGCTTTGTAGTAGTACAGACATACATGCTCGCCAGCGAGTTCGTGTCAGGTTGTTGACGCTCGTTGGTGATTTTCCTTTGTGATACTAAGTCTTTGCTTAGCTGCTAGTTTACCTGTTTTGTGGTAGTTTCACTTGCTCTCTGAGAATGTTTTATGCTAGGTTGCTAGTTACTTTAAAACCTATAAAAAAGAACTACTATATGTATTGCATGATCAGCATGTTTTATAAAAACTCAATCATTATTTTCCAAATGCATAAAAAGATTGCTTTCTTTATAAATATTATAAATTGAAATCTAAGGTCTTGCATAGTGTAAGTTGTCCTCTTAGGACACTTATGCGCTCTTTTAGGATGTTAAGCATAAATGAGGTATTTTTCCGCTACGTATAAAAATAGTTTTCAAACCGTGGACTATCTGATCCACTGAGCCAAGGGATACGACCAATTAATTAAAAAAATCAGTTTTCTATTCTTTTTAACTTATGATTTGAAGGATTAGAGTGTTGCCTGAGCGTCAGCAGTTATCCCCTGCTTGACGTGGCATCACAGCTCGTAGTTATCTCGTGCTCTGATTTGTTTATTAATGAGAAAAATGCGGGTTGTGACAGTTGGTATCAGAGGGAGGTTGCTTGACAAATTGTCGGGCAACCTGTCCCTGTAAGTATTAGATGTTTAGAGTCATATCATACACACACCGATATGTCATCAGCACGTCTTGGCTGAAGCACGAACACTACACTCATAGCACGACATGAAGTATACGAGGCATATTATGTAGTATGAGATGCATACTATGTGTTTGTATATGGATCCACCATAGGAGGTAATATGTGAGGGTTATGTAGTATGTGATGCATAACCTCACCACATGAATGCGGCTAGCACGTTTTCTTTTTCGTTGCATGGAAATGCTATGTAGTATGGGATGCATAATATTTTCATGTGTACGCCGCTCATAACATGCATTAGAGCCTTTTTAGAATGCATAGCACAATCATGCATAGCATAACATTGCATAAGCACAACGTGCCAAGCTAAAGATTTGCAGGATGACATGTGTACACACATAATTTTTGAGTCAAAAAGAATATAAATTCATGCATTCCCGATCTAGGCACAAGAGTTAGTGTGATGATAGTGAATCATCGTAGGTTAAGCATAACATCATTATTGAAATCCCAGAGCAAGTTAGCAGCATGAGCAAATACTTAAGTATGTATTGTTTGTACTATGTTGTTTGGTTCTAGTGGGTGGGCTAGGTGTCTAATTAGTGTTTTGTTGTTCCATTAGAATGTCGAGGCGTCCTTCGACAAGGTTGACTCCCCAATCGGAGGGAGAATCTTCAGGTGCGCAGAGCAGCGCAATGATAGAAGGTCTGCGACAAAGCAATGAAGCCTTGTCAAAGCAAGTAGTGGATTTGCAGTCTCAGGTCCAGTCCTTGTTAGCAGTTGTGGCAGGGCAAATTCCGAGAGTTCAGGACCCTGTTGTGGGTCAAGCTGTCCCTGTTCCCCCCGCTCCTCTGGTGCCTCCGGTCGTGGTGCCACCAGAGATGACCTTTATTTCTCAGTTTCAGCGACTTAGACCTCCGACGTATGATGGCAAGGCAGATTACATGGTCTTAGACGATTGGATGATATCAATCGAGGAGATGTTCTCATACTCCGGGATCACTGATGATCAGAAAGTGATGTTAGCCGCATATCAGCTCAAAGGGTTGGCAAAGGGCTGGTGGCTGAGGGAGAAAGAAGGTCTGAAGGACGGGTGTTCCAGGGAGTCCTTTAAGGAGCTACTTGTGAGCAAGTTTCTGCCATCGGTCGAGAGGGACCGTCTGATGAATGATTTCCTGCACTTAAAGCAGAGGCAACTCACGGTTAGTGAGTACGAAATCGAGTTTAGTAAGCTAAGCCGATTTGCCCCAGACTTGGTGAGTTCCGATGAAAATAGAAGCAAGCGATTTCTGGCTGAGCTAAGGAGTGACGTCCAGCAATTAGCAAGTGCCTATGTGACCTCAAGTTATGCTGGTATGGTGGAAGCTGCCTTAAAGGTAGAGGCAATTGATAATGCCAAGAATCGAGGTCAACAACTGAGAAAAGATAAAAGAAAGTCTGATGAGGGTAAGAGTACTCAGGTCCCTGACACTGCTCCGAGGAAGAGAAACAAAGAGGTATGCAGTTTCTGTGGCCGACCGGGCCATCCATTTGAAAGGTGCTATCAAAGATTAGGAGCTCAGAAGAAAGAGCAGATTCATGCGATCCATGATATCCCAAAGAAAGACTTGCTTTGTTCTGTATGCAAGAAGCCGGGGCACGATGCTGCCCATTGCTGGAAGAAGGCGAGAAGTTGTTTTTTGTGCGGTCAAGAGGGTCATCTCAAGTATCAGTGCCCGCAAGCTCAGCTTACTCTGTAGCCAGTTCCTCTTCAGGCCTTGCCGCCGCCGCAGCGAGTGGACAAGGGAAAAGGAAAGTTGAACGTGGTCTCTATGGAGGAAGCTCAGGCGTCCACGCAAGTGATATCAGGTTAGATTCTCCCTAGTTTTAATGTTTAGCTCATAGTTATAGTTTGAGCGTTCGCTTCTTTAGTCGCGTGTGCAATTTTATAGGACGATTTAAGGTAAAGAACCGCTGGGCGCGTGTTCTGTTCGATTCCGGCGCTACCCACTCATTTGTGGCTAGGGCCTTCGTAGAGCGTTACCGTTTGGATCTCGATCGTGTTGGTGATGCGTTCTGTGTCAAGTTTCCTTCAGGCGAATCTGTAGTTTCGGATCAGGGTATTCAGAGTTGTCCGATTTTACTAGGCGATTTTCTCGTGATTGCTGATTTGAAGCTGTTGGATCTGGAAGACTTCGATGTGATCCTAGGCATGGACTGGTTGTCCAGATATGATGCTGTGATCCAATGCAAGGGTAAACGCTTGGACTTCAGGATGGACAACGGTCAGCCCGGGAGTGTTTACGGTTATCCGCGCCAGGATTCTCCGACTATATCGGCGGTATGTGCTCGGAAGCTTGTAGATTCCGGATGTTTTGCTTGTTTGGTTTCGGTTTTAGAAACCAAGGTTAGTTTGCCGTGTTTGGAGGAGATCCCGGTGGTTCGTGATTTTTCTGATGTCTTTCCAGCTAACCTTCCTAGTCTCCCGCCTGATCGAGACGTGGAGTTTGTTATAGATTTGGAGCCGGGTACGCGTCCTATTGCCAAGGCGCCTTACCGGATGGCCCCACGCGAACTGGAGGAGTTGTGTATCCAGTTAGACGAGTTGCTTGAGAACGGATTTATAAGGCCGAGTTCTTCGCCTTGGGGTGCTCCCGTTTTGTTCGTCAAGAAAAAAGATGGATCGATGAGGTTGTGCATCGATTATAGAGAGCTAAATAAGGTAACGATCAAGAATAGGTATCCGTTGCCGAGGATAGATGATTTGTTTGATCAACTGCGAGGCAGCGCCGTGTTCTCTAAGATTGACCTTCGTTCGGGCTACCACCAGTTAAGGATCCGTGAATCAAATATCCCGCGGACTGCCTTTCGTTCCAGACATGGACATTTTGAATTTTTGGTGATGTCGTTTGGTTTGACCAACGCACCTTCTGCTTTCATGGACATGATGAACAGGGTTTTCAAGAATTTTCTGGACAAGTTTGTAGTCGTATTTATAGACGATGTGTTGGTGTATTCACGCAATGTTGAGGAGCATGACCAACATTTGCGTCTAGTTTTATCTGCCTTGAGGGACCATAAGTTGTTCGCCAAGCTAAGTAAATGCGAGTTCTGGTTGCCTCAGGTTTCTTTCCTAGGTCATGTGGTTAACAAGGACGGAATCTCTGTCGACCCAGAAAAGATAGCCGCAGTTATGGAATGGACGAGGCCTGCCACACCCAAAGAAATAAGAAGCTTCCTAGGGTTGGCTGGCTACTATAGAAGATTTGTAGAGGGTTTCTCTACGTTATCTGCGCCATTGACCAAATTGACGCAGAAGAATGCAGCATTTGTGTGGAGCGATAAGTGCGAAGAAGCGTTCCAAGAGCTAAAGAATAGACTGTGCACTGCTCCGATATTGACATTGTCTACGGAAGGATTAGACTATGCCGTTTACGTGGACGCATCCCACGTGGGTCTTGGTTGTATGCTGATGCAAGAAGGAAAAGTGATTACGTATGGGTCAAGACAGCTTAAGATTCATGAAAGGAACTACCCTACGCATGACTTGGAATTCACAGCAGTTATTTATGCATTGAAATTATGGAGACACTTGTTGTATGACGCGCAGTGCAAGATTTATACAGATCATAAGAGTTTGAAGTACGTATTCACTCAAAAGGAGTTGAACTTGCGCCAGCGCAGATGGTTAGAGTATGTGGCTGATTATGAAGTGGAGATCCTATACCATCCGGGTAAGGCTAACGTGGTAGCCGACGCCTTAAGCAGGAAGACAGGGAAAATTTTCAATCTTTCCACTGAGTTGTTGGTAGAAGAGTTCCTTTTAATGGATATTTCAGTTGGTAGATGTGACTCGCCAAGCAGTTTGGAAGTGTCTGAGCCTTCATGGATTTCTCTTACGAGCCTTCATCAAAAGGACGATCCTGATCTACTGCACCTTCATAATAGAACTGAGAATGGGGAGCTGTCTGACTTTTCGATCGATGACGCGGGTACTCTAAAGTACCGCGGTAGATTTTGCGTCCCCAATTTTCGAGATATTTGAGTTAAGTTGTGCAGTGAGGCACACAGTTCAAGTGTGGCCTACCATCCAGGGTCTACAAAAATGTATAAGGACTTGAAACAGATTGCCTGGTGGATTGGGATGAAGGGTGACATTGCAAGGTTTGTGTCAGAATGTTTTACATGCAAAAGAGTTAAGGCTGATCATGGAAGGCCTGGTGGAAAATTAGCGCCTTTAGAGATTCCAACTTGGAAGTGGGAGAGTATCTCAATGGATTTCATTACTGGTTTGCCGAGATCTTCCCGAGGGCATGACTCTGTTTGGGTGATTGTTGATAGATTAACAAAGTGTGCGCACTTCGTACCCTTTCAGATTGGTTACTCGATGAAAAAGATAGCGGAACTATATTTGAATGAAGTTATCATGTTACATGGAGTACCCGTAAGTATAGTATCAGATCGAGACTCCAGATTTACGTCTCATTTCTGGAAGAGCCTTCAAGAAGGATTGGGAACTGACTTGAGATATTCTACCGCATATCATCCACAGACCAATTGTCAAACGGAGCGTGTTAATCAGATTGTGGAAGATATGATCCGTTGTTATATATTAGACCACGGAGGAGCGTGGGATGAACGCTTGAGGTTGATGGAGTTCGCATACAATAACAGTTATCAAGAGAGTCTGCAAATGGCTCCTTTCGAAGCGCTATATGGAAGATGATGTAGAACTCCTCTATTTTAGGCTGAGGTTGGTGAGAGGCCGATGTTAGGTCCAGATGCCTTAGAAGAAATGGAAGTCTCTGTAAAGCTTATTCGAGAGAAGCTTCGGATAGCTCAAGAGCGATACGAGAAGAACGCCAATCGGCGTAGGTCCATTTTGGAATTTTCTGTGGGGGACATGGTTTTCCTTAAGATTTCCCCGATGGTTGGAGTGAAGAGGTTCGGTAAGAACCATAAGTTGGACCCAAGGTATGTGAGACCATTTGAAATTGTGGAGCGGATTGGTGTGTCAGTCTATAAGTTGAAATTGCCCGAAAATTTTCCTGGCGTGCACAATGTTTTTCACGTGAGTCAACTGCGGAGGTGCGTGCTAAGTGACAGACAAGTTCTGGATGCAGTGCCCCAGTTGGAGCCTAACCTTTCCTACGTGGAAGTTCCTATTCGTGTATTGGATGTGCAAGATCGAGTGTTGCGGAGAAAGACAATACCGATGGTAAAGATTCTGTGGAAAAACCAAGACGTGGAGAGCGCGACTTGGGAGTTGGAGTCAGCTATGAGGGAGGCGCATCCTCATTTGTTCTCCTAGCTGTGCTCGGTAAGCATTCGATAACCCTTGGTTATTTTCTTTTCCTTCTATGGTAGAAGTGTTTTGTGCGTAAAGTTTCGGGACGAAACTTTCTTTTAGGGGGAGTGACTGTAACGCCCCCGATTTTCCAGTGATTTATTTAATTTCTTATTTGACGTATTATGACGTCAGAGCGTTATGTTAGCGCGTGTTAGTCATGTGACGTTGTTAGATCGTGCTCTTAGCTCTTCAGGTTCCCTGCGTGGCTTGGTGATGCCTGGTAGCAAGATTCCCCAGCGAGACGGAGTCTGTTTGGTGACTCGGTGGAGCCTCTTGTGGAATGCTTGTGTTTTGGCTTCGGGAGAATTTGCCCGAGTTTTGTTCGTCGGATTTTGTTACCGACTTTGTCGTTAGCGCGTTTTGCGTTCGTTAGGTTTGACCGGCCAAATTTTGGGATTTGCGTCGGGAGTGAAAAATTTTACATTAGGAAATTAGATCGGCTAATTTTAGACTTGCTCGTCAAGTTTCGTCGCGTTCCGAGCATTTTTGGAGTCTCGGCGCGCGATTGTAGTTTGTATGTTTTCGCGTACGCCGTTAACTTTAGAAATTATTATCTCGAAAACGGTGCGTCGGAATTCGATTTCGACTTCGCCGTTGGATTCGTAGCGTCGTCATTCGCCTACGGTGCGAATTTCGTTCGATTCGGCGCGCGTTTGGCCCTCCGTAACGATATATGTTATATCATTTGTTTTAAATAATAATAAATATTATTATTTTATATATAAAGAATTAATAAAATAAAAAAAAAGAAGAAAAAGAATTCGGTGAGAATGATTCTCACCGAATTCATATGATTCGGTGAGAATGATTCTCACCGAATCATGTGTTCGGTGAGAACAGCAGCCCCCCCTTATTATGTTATAATTATAATAAATATATTATTATTATTATTATTATTATTATTAAGTATATATATATATAAGATAAAGAAGAAAAAAAAACCTTCTTCTTCCTCCGAACCAGCAGCCCCCCCCCTCTGCGAAATTTTTAGGCGTGTGCGGAACCTTCCGTTCGCGAATCTTCCGGCGGCCGCCACCGCCGATCCGGTGGATGGAATTTCGATCTGATCGCGGCGTTGGAAAGCTCTCGGCGAGAGCTTCGAGATCGCGGTAAGCTTTTCCCATTTCGGTGGCCGTTTCGCCTTAGATTTTTTCGGCCCTAACCCCGGTTGTCCGTTTTTTCGTAGATCTCGTCTCCGCGTGTCCCCTTTTGGACGGATCTACGTGGTGGAGTATTTTGGGAGGACATTTTCAAGAACGATTTGAGGCAAGTGGATTTCTCCCCTACTGCGTGCCTCCATGAGTTGTATTTCGCTTTATTATTTCTCCTTGTCGTAGAATACCGGAATAGTATAGGTGAGACTAGAAATATTCCTAGGTTAGGGCGTGTAGTCGGCCTAAAGTAGGAAGTTTCAGAAGTTATTTTAAGTATAATTCGGCGGGTAGGGAGAAATAATTCGGCGGATTTTGGTTGTAGAACTTGATAGTTTTTAAGTGGTGTTGTCGGCTAGTTTTGGCGCCGAATCGTGGATCCTTAGCATGTGGTAGCTGAGTTTCTGAGGGAGTATGGTACCGGGGGAGTTCGAGCCGTGGCCACCACCATTCCCTCCTTTGGACATTTTGAGTTCCTGTAAGAGGTTGGAACTCTATGTGTGTGGACCCTGTGGCGGCCCCTTTAGTACTCTTGAGACACCTGCACCTGGTTGTTCGGTTGTGACTGTTCTTAGTCTCCGACACAGGTTTGGGATTTATGCCAGTGCTAACGATTTACAAGTTTAGGACTGTTAGTTCCTTTCATACTGTTCATTTGATGCATATTGGTTTCTTTTTTGTCTCTGCAGGCTTGAGCGGTGTTTGGTACGTTTTAGTACTTGATGCATTTCTCTCACTTTACTGGTTGCTATACTTACATTTTGTCCCTTTTTGGATTTTTTAGCTGAGATTTTCAGCATTTCTCTTGCAGGGTTGGTAACCCTTTTTCTTTCTGCTCTTTTCATTCGATTATTATCTGATGTTTCTTTGCCTCTTGTTTTATTATTTCTTGCTGAGGTGTTCTTCTTTTGAATGCCTCAGGTTCAGGTCTGTAGCCGGCTGAACGGCTAATTTTCAGGAGTTTCCTTGTGGACTGCGTTGTGGCAGTATTTTCCTCACTTGTTGAGGTAGTTCTTTAGCTTTGTAGTAGTACAAACATACATGCTCGCCAGCGAGTTCGTGTCAGGTTGTTGACGCTCGTTGGTGATTTTCCTTTGTGATACTAAGTCTTTGCTTAGCTGCTAGTTTACCTGTTTTGTGGTAGTTTCACTTGCTCTCTGGGAATGTTTTATGCTAGGTTGCTAGTTACTTTAAAACCTATAAAAAAAGAACTATTATATGTATTGCATGATCAGCATGTTTTATAAAAGCTCAATCATTATTTTCCAAATGCGTAAAAAGATTGCTTTCTTTATAAATATTATAAATTGAAATCTAGGGTCTTGCATAGTGTAAGTTGTCCTCTTAGGACACTTATGCGCTCTTTTAGGATGTTAAGCATAAATGAGGTATTTTTCCGCTACGTATAAAAATAGTTTTCAAACCGTGGACTATCTGATCCACTGAGCCGAGGGATACTGCCAATTAATTAAAAAAATCAGTTTTCTATTCTTTTTAACTTATGATTTGAAGGATTAGAGTGTTGCCTGAGCGTCAGCAGTTATCCCCTGCTTGACGTGGCATCACAGCTCGTAGTTATCTCGTGCTCTGATTTGTTTATTAATGAGAAAAATGCGGGTTGTGACACCCGTGCTTTCAGAACCTGAAGTACCTGACCCTGAGCCTGATGAAGTAGGAGCTTCTATTGACACAGATAGCTCCATTATAAGATCTTCAGCAACTTCATTTCTTCTTCCTTATTCCTTACTCTCTTATAGCTCAGCATAAGAGCTATCATGAAATGACGTCAACTCTGCAAATACCGCATCCCTCAAGACAACAAACTTCTTTGTCTCAGAATCTATGCACTTACATCACTTCTTTCACTCATCATAGCCAATGAAGATACACTTCCTTGCCTTAGCTTCTAAATTTGTCCTGAGAACATCCGGGACATGCAAGTAGTAGGTAGAATCAAACACCCGAAGGTGTCCCACACTCGACTTCTCCTTGAACATCTGTTCATGCAGAGACTTCTTGTTGTTAGAACTTAAGTGCATTCGGTTGATGACATATGCCATACATGTCATACCCTCCGCTCATAAGGCCTTGGGTACACCTTTAGCAAGAAGCCAACTTTTACAAATCTCTACCAAGTGACGGATCTTTCTCTCCGCCACTTTATTCTGCTGTGGAGTGTGAGCACAAGTCAGCTCCCTCTTCATCATGTGCTTCACACAGAAGTTAGAGAACCCATAAAAAGTAAACTCTCCTTCATTGTCCATCCTAAACTTTTTAACCCACGACCTTAACATACCTTCAATGATCTACTTGAACTCCACAAACTTCTGGAAGATTTCTGTCTTCTCCTTCACGAAGTACACCCAAATGTATCTGGTGAAGTCATCAACCAATACCAGCATGTATCTATTGCCTCTGAGAGTAGTGGTGGCATATGGTCCCATCAGATCACGGGGATACACTCCATCAGTATCGTGTATCTGGACAAGGACTTGTCAAATGGGAGACGACGTGCCTTCCCAAACTGACACCCCTCGTACATATGACCATCGTCCAAAGATGAAAGACTAGACAAGCCTTTCACAATGCCTCTTGTCATCGTAATTTTTAGCTTATCCATCCTTATATGCATCAACCTCTCATGTTAGATAGGTGTGATGTCATTATCTCTCATCTTCTCAAGATAAGAACTCGTCGACAAAACGAACATGTCATTTACCCATTTCCCAACATGAGTCACATCAGTCTTTACTAATGACAAGTTTCGAAGGAACTTCACTTCTGTTGGACCAAATAGAACATGATAATCAACATCCACATCATTAGTCACAGAGAACAATTTCTTCATCCCCGACATGTGATATAGACTTTTCAAGGTGAGTGGAGTCCTATCACTACTTAAAGAAATCGTTCCATCCTTCTCAACAACATGAACCGAGTCATCAGTTGTAAGGATAACATCATTACCCTTATACACATATATAGTAGAGAACTCTGACTCATCACTGCTGAGATGATGAAAATACTCAGAGTCGACGATCCAATCCTCCTGAAAGTTGATGGAGGACAAGACATCAACATTCGCCATTGTCATGTCTGCCAAGAAGCGATCCCCCCACTCACCTTTACTCTTGGGTCCTTCTCCTCTCTCTATAATGTGTCCTGGCTGAAGGTTCAACTTGTAGTCTTTCTTCATATTACCACACATGTTGCATCTGAAGCACCTTAGTCCCTTCTATCATCTTTTACGCTTAGGAGCTTTGCCTCCCTCCTGATGTGATGAGGTAGAAGCCTCTCCATCATAGGTCTTTTTCTTACCCACATCATCTTCTTCCCAAAGTATAGAACTTCACCATCTCCCCTTGAGATAGAACACCCAAACATCTGTCTTGTTAAGCTCTCCTAAAGGCTAGCAAGTTCTCCAACTCCAGTTGAGATGGTTGAGTAGTCCACCCCTGCATTGGAGTGATGAAGGCAACATATTCCCTTCCATAGAGCCACGGATGATGCACATATTCATCTTAGCCTCATAAATAGGCTCATTTCGATCAAGTGTTGAGATCTCATCATATAAGTTCTTTATCTTCAAAAAGAACGAAGAGATAGACAAGTCTTCTTAAGTGACCCTTGCTAACTCATTCTCCAAGAAATATAACATCGCTACATTCTTCTTGTTGAACAACCTATACAGGGAAGTCCAAATCTTAGAAGTCAACATGCGTACTATGATGTGGTCGAATAGCTCATGTGAGATTGCCCTCTTGAGCGAAAATTTTGCCTTAACATTAGTTCTTATCTATGTTCTCACTTCTTAAGCATTATTCCCAGCAACCATAACTTCTTGTCGGTCATCTCCTCTAACAACCTCTCAGAGGTACAAGTCAAGTAAATAACTCTACATACAAGATTTCCATTTCTTGTAGTTGGTTTGAGTAAGTAGTTCAACACTAAGTTCTCTTGCATACCTATCATCCTTACTAGATGTCTGGTTTACTTCTCTTCCAAAGGTACTTAGCAATTAACAACTAAAACCTCTACCTCTCTGATACTATGTAAAAATTTACTAAGGAGGTCGCATGATCACTCTCAACCAACCAAAAACAGTAAATCGCTAGTAAGAGAAGAAGTAAAAGCAAACACTTGTATTATTTTCACTATTTTACAAGGTAAGACATACAATCACGAGACATGATTTTTGCATTGCAATAAATGAAGATAAAAAAACAGACAAACACAAAACTGGTGAACTCTATAACTGAGACCGCTTAGCCGTTAAACCGCGTCTCTAGCTACGCGGTCATGTGAACTGGTCCTATTGACTATACTATAGATCAAACCACACAAACCGCGCAAACTACCAACTAAGTCGCACGAACTGATCTACAGACTGCCTGCCATAGACCTGCCAAGGTAAAAACCGCTCTGATCGCCAACCCGCGATATCACTGGTGATATCTTTTATCGCCAGGCGATAGCAAAAAACCGCCAACTACTGTCACGACTTTCACACTGAGGCTATCATTGACCAAACCACCAATACTAATTGTCTAGTCGCCCAGTGCTAGCTGCACAATTTGCAAAAGCAAACCAAGAGGCCTCTCTACTCCTTGTCGCGCAACTTAGATGAATTTAATTGTAACCATGCTCTAAGCCACAGTTCTCAGTGATCCAAGATGTAAATGAGGGGGTTGGGATCCCTATTTATATGTGGGGGAGCGTACATAACAAAACTCAATATAGCCCGACAATATCTAGCTATCGCTGACGATTGCTGCGACAAGAAAATTTTAGTCGTGCGGTTTGGCGACTTCACTTCAACAAATTTAGCAATCTGAGGTACTGGAAGAGGTCACCGCTATCGTCGGAGCCCTCTAAGAGGTCATTGTTGTAGCCGGAGATGTAGGTCGCCGCTTTCGCTGAAGATCTAGAAGAGGCCGCCGCTGTAACTCATGCCTGGATCGGGAAGAAAGTGTGTAGACCTATCGGGAATGAACGGTGCTCAGTAACTCCGGATATTATGAAAAACTGAGAGGGGAAAAGTGATTTCATGGGAGTTGAACGCGTTGGCTCGGCAGATTCCCAAAAAGAACCTAAAACAGCTCTCTAGTAAAATAGATCTTTGATCAGTTGTTGATAAGGAGCGGTCCAAAACAATAAAAAATGACTATGACAGTTGGAATAGAGCTTTTCCATCCACCAGAGTTGCCCCAAATAGAGCCAAAATTTGATGATTTTTGAGCTAGTTATGTTCGAATAGGCTCAAGTTACATGTGCGAGGTGACACCTCCTCTTACCCGATTATTTCTATCAATATGAGACGAAAAAAATATTTTATTAGGTACTATAAGACACTGAGATTGTTGGGCTTTGCTAATCGTCACAACATTTGTGCGCAGCAGAATAAGGAAACAAGGAAAATCCAAAAGTAAGTTGTGGATCTTGCGATGACCATTAATCAAGAAGTAATGTTGCAATAAATAAATTTATACCTTCGCGGGATTGAGTCAATACTCAACCTAGGTGCCCTGATTGATTCCAACGAACGGCAACAGCCGGAGTTCCAAGCGTAGAATAGTGTTCACGTCTCTACGGGTATCCACACGAGCACGGAGAAATCTAGACTCTTGTCGCACAAGATCTAGGTCGGAAAGAGGCTTGCCCTCAACGTCTCCACAGAGTACTAGATCAGATCAAGGAGAGGCGGCATCGATGAAGACGACGTCTCGAAAACTCTTTCCTGTGGCGGCTAGGGATGGCGGACAGTCGGCGGCTACAAGCGGCGGTCGTCAGCAACGACAGCGACGGTCGCAGATGCGAAACAGTTCTGTCATGAGGAGGTCGTCGTTGTCGTCTTCGCGGTTTAGGTCTGGAATGAACAGTTGCTTACTCAGTTCAACAGTAAAATCCTGTTTATACCTTGAACCGAACCGGCCAATGCTAGCAAAGAACATCCGAACCAGACTTCGAAGAAATAATCCGTCGAGACAGAATTCGGTGAGTATCAGGTTGATACATGACGAATCGACGAATGGTCACGACAAAACACGACGAATCAAAGAGTAGTCACGACGATACACGACGAATCAAAGAGTAGTCACGACGATACACGACGAATCATCGAGTATTACTTCAATACTCGACGAATCATTGAGTGGTCACGACGATACTTGACGAATCCAGCCCATAAAGTCGAAACCCCATAACCATACTCGACGAATTTCCCTTAGCTTCTACCGACTACATACCGGTCGACCCATATTCACAATACATGTCCCAGAATGAAATTTCACTATGTCTAGAACGTCATAGGCTTTTTCTTTCACTCATATCACATATGATCAAGGCCAACACAAACTTATCCAACTTCTCCAAAACTCTTATGTGCGACCTCATAGGCTCATACTGCATTGGCAGTGAGGCTACATGCTTGATCACTTCCAGATCATCATGGTAGCACCAACAGGGCTTTGCAAAATCATTGATTACATAGTATCATCTTGATAGCATTATGACATAAACCCTAGCCCCCAAATTTCTTGCCCAACTAGAGGAGTTGATAGGGAGAATGAGAGATCGGCTAAATACACACCATTTGTATACGAATCAAAACCGATACACATATTGCATTCAAAAAATTGGAAACACCTGAAATAGTCAAGCTTTTTGGTGCGTGGTGCGCGATATGCTGTGGATAGAGGTCGCTAGTGCTGGATAGCGATCGTTAGGGCTAAGCGTTATATGTACTAGAAGGAGAGGGGGAAAATCAACTAGAAAGTATCCAAGAATTGCTGTGGGGAAGCGCCGGCTGGAAATGTCGAGCCAAATAGGAGGAGAGAAGTTTGATGAGCGGGGGTTAATGCTCCGGGATGTGTGTAGTCGGTGTGAGATTATTTTGCATAAAAGCATTTGATGAGGTCTTCTTTAATTTATAGAAATTGCAGGCTTCAAATAGCCGGAATATCCATGCTATTTGTTAACTTAGCGTGGATTATGGAAAAAATCGCTGAAACTACCATGCATGTGATTCATAAACCCGATCTACGCGCCAACCACCATCACACCCCGCGGCTGGCATCCTGCCGGTCTCTGCCACACCTTGCGGTTGCCCGCACGCGTTCGGCGTCCCGCTAGTCGCCGCTACACCGTGTGTCCTCCCACACACGGCCGCATGACTCGTATATTGTTGGCCTCTGCCCCGCCATACGGTCGCACGACCCTCGAGACAACCAACTTATTTGCCTCAAAATCCACATCACTCGAGACATCAAACTTCTTTGTCTCAGAATCCATGCACTTCCATCCCTTCTTTCGTTCATCATAGCCAATGAAGACACGCTTACGCGCCTTAGCTTCCAACTTTGTCCTGAGAGCATCCGAGACATGCACGTAGCAGGTAGAACCAAATACCCGAAGGTGTCCCACACTCGAATTCTCCTCGTATATCAGTTCACGCATAGACTTCATGTTGTTAGGACTTAAGGGCATCCGATTGATGACATATACCGTACATGCCATACTGTCCTCCCATAAGGCCTTGGGTGCACCTTTGGTAAGAAGTCAACTTTTACAAGCCTCCACCAAGTGAGGGATCATCTTCACTGTCACTCAATTCTGTTGTGGAGTTTGAGCACAAGTCATCTCCCTCTTGATCATGTGTTTCCTATAGAAGTTAAAGAATCCATGTGAGGTAAACTCTACTCTATTGCCTATTCTCAGCTTCTTAACCCGTAGCCTTAGCACACCTTCAACGAGCTGCTTGAACTCCACAAACTTCGGAAGATTTATGTCTTCTCTTTCATGAAGTACACCCAAATGTATCTGGTGAAGTCATCAACCAATACCAGCATGTATTTGTTGCCTCCGAGACTAGGGGTGACATGGTCCCATCGAATCACGTAGATGCACTCCAGTAGTGCATGCATATGGACAAGGACTTTTCAAATGAGAGGCGATGTGCCTTCCCAAACTGACACCCCTCGTACATATGACCATCGCCCAATGATGAAAGACTAAACATGCCTTTCACCAGACCTCTTACCGACATAATTTTCAACTTATTTATCCCTATATGTCCCAACCTATCATGTTAGATGAGTGTGTTGTTATTAGTCATCATCTTCTCAACATAGGAACTTGCCGACAAAATGAACAAGTCCTTTACCTATCTCCCAACATGAGTCACATAAGCCTTTACTAATAAAAGTTCCGAAAGAACTTCACTTCTGTTGGACCAAACAGAACGTGATAACCAACATTCACAATATTAGTTGCAGAGAACAAGTTTTTCTTCATCTCCGACACGTGATATACACTCATCAAATTGAGTGGAGTCCTATCACTGCACAAAGAAATTGTTCCCTCCCTCTTGACTGCATGAACCGAGTCGTCAACTGTAATGATAACATCATTACCCTTATACACCTATATAGTGGAGAAATTTGACTCAACACCAGTGAGGTGATGACAACACCCAGAGTCGACGATCCAATCCTCCTGGAAGTTGATAGAGGCCAAAACATCAACAGACGTCACCGTCATATCTGCCAAGAAGCAATCCCCCACTCACCTTCACTCTCGGGTCCTCCTCCTCTCTCTATAACGTGTCCTAGTTGAAGGTTCACCTTGCAAACTTTCTTCATATAACCAAGCTTGTTGCATTTGAAGCACCTCAGTCCCTTCTGTCCTTCATCACACTTAGGAGCTTTATCTCTCTACTGATGTGATGAGGTAGAAGCCTCTCCATAATAGGTCTTCTTATTATCCCACCTTTTCTTCTTCCCAGAGTATAAAACTTCACTATCTCCCCTTGTGATAGAACACCCAGACATCTGCCTTGTTAAGCTCTCCTGAGAGGCTGACAAGTTCTCCAGCTCCAGTAGAGATGGTTGAGTAGCCCACCCCTGCATTGAAGTGATGAAAGCAACATATTTCTTTTGCAAAGCCACGGATGACGTGCCTCTTCATCTTAGCCTTAGAAATAGGCTCATCTAGATCAAGTGTTGAGATCTCAACATATATGTTCTTCATCTTCAAGAAGAAAGAAGAGATAGGCAAGCCTCCTTGAGTGACCCTTGCCAACTCATTCTCCAAGAACTGTAGTCACGCTACATTCTTCTTGTTGAACAACCCATTCAGGGAAGTCCAAATCTCAAAAGTCGACATACATCCTATGATGTGGTCGAATAGTTCTTGTGAGATTTCCCTCTTGAGCGTAAACTCTGCCTTAACTTTAGTTCTTCTCCAGGTTCACACTTCTTGAACATTATTACCAGCAGCCATAACTTCTTGTCTATCATCTTCTCTAACAACCTCTCAGAGGTACTCACCAAATAAATAACTCTACATACAAGTCTTCCATTTCTTGTAGTTGGTCTGAGTAAGCATTTCAATACCAAGTGCTCTTGCATACCCATCTTCCATATTAGATGTCTATTTTCTTCTCTTCCAAAAGTACTTAGCAATCAACAACTAAAACCTATGTCGCTCTGATACTATGTAAAAATTTACTAAGGAGGTCGTAAGACCACTCTCAACCAACCAAAAGCAGTAAACCACTAGTAAGTGAAGAAGTAAGAGCAAATACTTGTATTATTTTCTCTATTTTACAAGGTGAGATATACAATCGACGAGACATGATTTTGCGTTGCAATGGACGAAGATCAAAAAATAGACAGACACACAACTGGCAAACTGTAAAACTAAGACCGCTTAGCCGCCAAACCGCATCTCTAGCCGCGAGGTCACGCGAACTAGTCTTATCGACTATACTGAAGATTAAGCTGCACAAAACGCGCGAACTACCGAGTAAGTCGCGCGAACTGATCTACATACTGTCTACCTAAGAGTTGTCAAGGAGAAAACCGCTCTGATCACCAACCCACGATATCGTTGGCAATATCTATTATCGCCAGACGATAGCCAAAAATTGTCAACTGTTTCCGCGACTTCCACACTAAGGCTATCATTGATCAAACCGTCAGTACTAGTCGCCTAGTTGTGCAGTACTAGCCGCACAGTCTGAAAAAGTAGACTAATAGACCTCTCTACTCCTTGTCGCGTGGCTTAGATAAATCTAACCGTAATCTTGCTCCAAGTTACAGTTCTTAGTGATCCAGGATGCAAATGAGGGGGTCGGGACCCCTTTTATAGGTGGGGAGCGTACGAAATAGAACTCACTATCATTCGACGATATCTAGCTATCGCTGACGATTGCTGCCATTAGAAAATTTTAGATGCGTGATTTGACGACTTTAGTTTAACAAATTTATCAATCCGAAGTACTGAAAGAGGTCGTCGCTATTGCCGGAGTCCTCTAGGAGGTCGCCGTTGTAGCCAGAGATCTAGATCGCCGCTGTAGTCGGAGATCTGGAAGAGGTTGCCACTGTAACTCATGCCTGAATCGGGAAGAATGCGCGTAGATCTATTGGGAAGGAACATAGCTTAGTAACTCCAGAGATTGTGAAAAGCTACGAGGGGAAAAGTGATTTCATGAGAGTAGAACATGGGGGCTGTGCAGATTCCCAAAAGATCCTAAAATAGCTCTCTAGTAAAATAGATCTTTGATCAACTATTGATAATGAGGAGTCCCAAACAATAAAAAATAACTCTGGCGGTTGGAAAATCGATTAGAAAGTACCCATGAATTGTTATTGGGAAGTGCTGGTCAGGAATGTCGCGTTGAGTGGGAGGGAAGTTTCACGAGCGGGGGTTGGTGCTCCGGGATGTGAGCAAGCGAATATAGCCGGCGTGAGATTATTTTGCATAAAAGCATTTGATGAGGTATCCCTTAATTTATAGAAATTTCGGGCTGCAAATAGCCGGAATATCCATGATCATCACTAACTTGGCGTGATTTATGGAGAAAGCCGCCGAAAGGACCATGCATGTGATCCACACACCCGATCCACGCGCCAACCACCATCGGACCCTGCGGTCGGCGTCCCGCCGGTTTCCACCGCACCTTGTGGCTGCCCGCATGGGGTCGGCGTCCTGTTTGTCGTGAAACCACCTTTCATGACCACCCGTAATGGGGTGTGTGTGTATAATCAAAATTGATATTCAATGTTGTTGCGTGTCACCCGGTTTTTTCCAGTCTGGAGAATCAGACCGCCTTAGCTCGTAGTTGGACCGGGTGCGCATACAGTCAATGTAAAACAAGAACAATTGACAAGATGATTTTTTAAACTTAAAAACCCGGAAACGGTGATAAACCACGTGAGCAGATCTGTGCCGGGACAAAATTCACTATTTTATTGAGTTTACAAGGGTTGAGTCTCCTCGAAGTGTGAGAGGCCACCTCTCTGTTACAAAACTTTGAATACAAGAACAATAGATGGAAAACGGAGAGATTCCAACCACGACCTTCCCCCTCTGATTCCAAAAACGCTCCCTCTTCTCCCGTCGCCTGAGCCAAACGACAAACCAAACGAAGCCTACATCACCAGTACCAAGAAAACAAAGGGCGCTGATATCCGCACCGCAGTTTTGGCTGGTCGCACCTCACTTTCTCCGAATTTTTTGCGCCTTTTGGAAATACGTCTTATACATGCATTTTTAGCAAAAGTATTCAACACGAAAGTTGTAGATCTTGTCGAGATCTACAACTTTCGTGGTGAACATTTTTCCTAAAAATGCATGTACAAGACGTATTTCCAAAAGACGAAAATCTGGGCGTATTTCAAATACGTCTTGTACATGATATCTAGAAAAGTGCGGTGCGACCAGTCAAAACTGCGCTGCGGATATCGGTGCGATCAGTCGTCTGCGGATATCAAAAATAAATTAATTTTGAGCATTTTGATGATTTTTTTTTGGTGAGTTCCGATGTTGACCAACCATGATTCGTGACCACCAATTTCAAGATGGCGACCACTGAGCCTAAGTGAGCCTTTTGATTTGCACGGCAGCTGATTAGCACTTAAAAATGACGATTGTTAACAGCTACTCGTTATTGGCTAGTCGCACCCCAAAATTTTATAATTTCTCGCACCTTTTCGAAATACATCTTGTACGTGCAATTTCAGGAAAAGTGTTCAACACAAAAGTTGTATATCTCGTCGAGATCTACAACTTTCGTGTTGACCACTTTTCCTAAAAATGCAAGTACAAGACACGAGAAATTACAAGTACAAGTTGAAATATGCCCAGATTTTATGTCTTTTCGAAATACGTCTTGTACATCGAATTTCAGGAAAAATGTTCGACACGGAAGTTGTAGATCTCGTCGTGATCTACAACTTTCGTGCCGAACACTTTTCCTAAAATTGCATGTATAATACGTATTTCGAAAAAAATATGCGAAAAATTAGAAAATTTTGAGTAGGAATAGCAAATAACGGGCTGCCGTTAACAATCACCGTAAAAATCAGTCTTATTTCGAATTCACCGTATTCGTGCATAACCATTCATCGTGAATTGCCGGCGAGGACGAACGCCATGTCCGCCCCGCTGAAACAACCCCAGGTACCATCGCTACAGCTTTACCCTTCCTTGATTCGAGCAGTCTCCTCGCTGATCTACTGACATTCGCGCGTCCCTCAGGTTTCTCTCCGCGGCGCCAGCGCAAGAGAGCTTACCCGGGATGCTCTTCTAGAGAAGGTAGCTCACGAGCGCGAGCTTCGCAGATTCTCCCGCCGCGCCTCCGCCGCCGTCCTCTTAATCCAGGCATCTCACCCTTCTGTTTATCTCTCTCCCGAATCATGCGGCTATTACCTCTGTGTGTTCTTGAGATTCATTTGATTTGAGGTTTTGTCTTTCATTGATAGATTAGATTGACATGTTGCCGATGAATTTTAGAGTGGCATTGCGATATTTTATCTGTTAGTTTGTTGTATTAAGTGCTTGTTTGACACAACATTTTTTGATCGCTTTATTGTGTGGAAGTTGATTGTTCCAGGGTTTGCCCCTTGTAGGCACACTGTAGGTTTGATTTATGAAATTATTGTTTTAATATTTCAGTGAATTAAATGATTGCTATGAGCCTATGATTCGCTTCTAGCCTTCTTTGTTCCATTTCTCATGCTCTTCTTCTTCTTCATCCTAGTTTTCCCCTTCTTCCACTACTTGAGGGGATGGCTATCCTTATTGTCAAAAACTGAAGGAGAGCTAGGGTAGGGTTTTGGGTCTGGAATATACATGTAAAGGTTACATAGCTTTTCTTATGATAACTTGGGCATCAATCTCCAGTAATTCTTCACTTCATCAATCATGGCATCGTCTTCTTTGTTAAAGTTTTATGTTAGCATTTTATATTCCCCTCAGTGTAGGTAGCAGAGGATTATTCATTATAGATTGTGGAGGATGTGGTTCTCATGGTGAGGCTGAGATTCAAGCTCAAGGTATCTGATGTAATCTAGTGTGGGGGTGTATTTTTGAAGAATAATAAATGCGATCTTTTTAAATAAATGCGGCGCGAGAGACTTTCGCGGGCTATTTTAACGAATAAAACGATCTAGGCGTCACAAACACTCGCAATGCTACCACACGATTATAGCGACGTCATAAGACTTAATTCCACAAGTACAAAAATCTGGTGGCGGACATGCAAGGTAATGGAAAGTAAACGATAATTAGAAAATGAGATTAGCCGGACAAGCTCCAATAATTAACTATTCAATTAAATCCAAGCATAAAAATAACGAAGGTTTGAGAGCGTAAAGATCGAGAGGTATACCACAGACGAGAAAACAACATCAACTGTGACTGCCTGGAATCGGGATGCCTGGAAAGGGAAACCGACTGAGATCATGCGGTTGTGCCCAGGAGAGCTCAGGAAGCAGAAACGGTGGAGGTGTCGAGCACCGGAGAAACGAAAACGGGCGGCCGGGAGAAGAGTAAAGCCCACACGGTCGCTAAGTTTGCCATAGGAAGAAGCTGGTGGCTCGCTGGAGCCCTAGCTAGGATCTGGAGTAATCTTCGGCGGCTGGAGATGCTTCTCGTGCAGTGTCGTCGATGTAGAGTGGCGTTGGAAGGCGCAGGAGTAGTCGGAGGTCGCCGTCGGGGAGAGGAGAATACCTGGAGTTATTCGTCGTCGAGCCATAACTAGGCTCTAGGAGTACTCTTCGGCGGCTGAAGATGCTTCTCGGGCGGTGGCGTCGACGTCGAGTGGCGCTGGAAGGCGCAGGAGTAGTCGGAGGTCGCCGTCGGGGAGAGGAGAATAACTGGAGTTATTCGCCGGCTGTACAACCCCGTGTCCGGCGAGCAAGATCGCCAGGAACCAGACAGATCGGGCTGAAGATAGTGGGCGAGCTCGGCAGTAGAGAAGCCGAGCCCGAGCTTGGCATTCGTCGACCGAATATCGACATTCGTCGACCGGAGATCGGCATTCGTCGAACGAAGATCAACATTCGTCGACCCCGAGCTCGGCATTCGCCGAGCTAGTCCAAGAATCGTCCAGCTCAGGTCAACTGATGGTGACCAATGGATGGGCGAGCTCACCGTCCCAGCTCGCGTCCTCGCAACGGAGCTCGGCAACAGCAGGCGAGCAGGACCAGCCGAGGTGATCAAGCCCCCAGCTCGCCTGGATGTATGAGGTACTTTTTACTGTTTTGCCCCCGCTGGTCTGCCTATAGCCCTTCAAAACAGCGGAGTTTGACTGTTGGCAGACACAACCAAGGGTTTTTTGGTAACTTCAGGTCAGTTCATTTGGTTATTGACAGTTCAGATTCCAAAAACTATAAATAGGACCCAAAGGGTACCTCAGAAAGCATGCTTCCTGTGCTCTTCTGCTCCAGTTTTCAAGTGCTTTCTGAGGGAACCTTAGCTCGGCCTCTGGCTAAGGAGGGGAAGCGCTCTCAGATCTTCCGGGTGTGTGGTGGGTCCTCCCCGCCGAGCCCTTGGGTCGGTCTTTCCTTGTTTTCTTTGTTGTTTTGCTTGCAGGAGTGAAGTAGGCGCGAGACCACCCCTTCCCCAAGGGTGAACTCCACAGGAGACCGTTTTTCGGTTTCAACACCGGCCCTTAGTGGAGCATCCATGGGCGGCGCTGCTAGCGGTCGAGGGAGGGGAAGACGTCGGGGCTTCCGTCGGGAGGTTAGGGCCGACGCCGGGGAACGACAACACAAAACGATTTACAGTAAGGGGGGGGGGGTTCTTTTATAAGAGCAGGATTAGGGTTTCAAGTGAGGGGGGGGGGGGGGTAAATGGGCTTAGGTTAGATGGGCTTTAAAGGGCTTACTTGATGAAATTGGAAGACATCACACTAATTCGTTTTGAAATAGTTAATTATTAGCGCTTGCCCTAAATTAATCTATCTCCTAAATTACCGGATCTATGCATTTAGGGTCTCGTTGGCCGGTTACACCAACGAGCCGAACAAAAATTGCGTGAAAACGTGTGCTACAAAAGTAAGAAAAACATGTGCGATGCTAATAATAATAATAACGACGCGACGCAGGTTGCATCAGTATTTTAGTTTCTATTTCTGCCGTGGCCAGTAGATTGGATGATGTGGAAGTGTTTGTCTCCGAGCATTGCACTGCACTATAAAGGTAGAGCAACCAAGACTATTGCATAGAGTCTCTTGATCATTGCTGCTGGGTCATGATTAGGTTAGTAAAATATTTTGTACAAAAAAATGTAATGAACTCACTTTCCTTGTCAGAACTTTGTCAATTGCGGAGTACAATCAACATGAGCACTATATTGCGAGGAACAGAGGAGGGGATCTATGAAAGGATGAATGAAATATCTTGGGTCTTATTGTTGGTACCGAACAATTGAGAAATGAAGTTGATGCAGGTTAGGTCGTGAGCGTGGATCTAGGAAGCACTGGTATGACTGTGTGACAATTTAAAAAACAAAGATACTGGTACGACATGATACGTTATAACAAATAATATATAATATATATCACTAGTGCAATAAATAGTTTTCAAAATATCGAAACATCAAAGATAAATAATAACTTGAAATACAAGTTCACAAATCAATACAACATAGCATGAAATTCTCAAACATAACAAGTTCGTCAATATTACAAAATTTAACATCTTATATGTTTAACCAAAAGATATAAAATTAAACTTAAGTATACTCGTGAGTCTTTTTTCTTCTTCTTCATTTTTAGAGATCAACACTTCATTGCTGAAGATCAAAATCTCCAATCTCCGGTTAGTCTAGAGACAAGTTAGCCATTTTGTTGATAACTTGCGTCGTATCAATGTGTTTAATACATGTACTTGTAACAGAAACATACCAGTACTAGAAACATACTCGGTACAGATACACAACTTAATTGGACATTCCAACGCTTCCTAGCATAGAACTAACTTTTGTTTATTCTTGAAAAACAAACTCATATATATTACAATATGCAGAATGATGTGCTAAGTTCAAGTGTGTCCATATAGGTGTATCCGTCGAGTATCAGGTACGCATCGGTACCAGATACGTATCCGGTACGAGTATGCTGCCTTCGGGGAAGTATCCGTGCTTGATAGGCGTGAATGCTCTAAGTTGCAACCCTAAGTGGATTATAGTATGACTATCAAAAATCCTAATGTAGATGTAGATGTAATTGAAACAATCCAATTTTAAGGGACATTAAATAATCAATTGCAAGGTTTTCAGAATCGGACCAGACATTGAACCGGAAGAAGGAGAGGTTTAAGGTTTAACCAGTTCAACAGGGTCTAACTACACATGCAAAGATTGTGAGATATATGGACTATAGTCGAAACCAACTTACTTGAAAAGAATTTTGGAGACATAGGTCTCACCTTGGCTCAGAGTTAAATGTGAAATTTCTCAAATCCTTAACTCCAACGACTACCAAAATCTGAATTCGAAACAAAAACCCAAATTTAGACGTTTTCCTCTTTTAGGGTTTCCATGAAAATTACTCAAAATGATAACCAAGAACTAATTATGGAGGAAAAGTACGCAAACAAAAGTGTTACCTCGATCCAACAGTGGTTACACCCCAAAATTGGTGGCTGATTTCTGCTTGGTGAAAGCCGAGATCTCCTATTCCTGATTTTGGGCAAGAGAAACAAAGGGTAATCCAAGTTGTGCATCTAACAAGACGATTTCCACATAAGAAATGGAAAGAAAGAGGAACGACACTCACCGGGACCGAAACAACGCTTCAGAAACTTTTCCCCGTCGGCTAGGGTTGAAGCCGAAACTCCTATGCCACTTGGATAGAGGGAAATGAGGCTGCCGAGGGTTGCAAAGGAGAAGAGGCCGACGCTGGTTCCAGGCAAAGAAGAAGGCGTCAACCTAGGCTCCGATTGCTATTCTTTCTTGCAGTTGCGGGAGATGACACTGTTATTCGTGCATGTGCGGGAGAAAGGAGTTATGCGCGATAGAAGGAGGGCTCAAGATTTTATTTGAAGTACTACGGGTTATTAACAATCACAAACCGACTCTTTATTATCTGATTGTTATGCATAATAAAATAATTAAAAAGAATAGATTATTGCCTCCACAAGTCGCCGACTTGACTAAATTTACTCGAGATCTTAAAATTTAAATTTGTCGCGACATTAAAATTTAGGGCGTTACATTAGCTAATAACAAAAATAAGAAAAACTGTTAAGGTTGAACAGGAATACCTCAAAATCTAATTCACAAAATAAACTAGAAACAAAAAAAACCAATAAATTTGATTTACTGAAATCTTACACATGATCTCATATAATGATAATATTAGTAGATTCTGATAAATTATGTCCAAAATAAAGTACAACTGCAGAACTGCATGACTGTTGAAATGAAAGACAATCCAATATGAAGAACCATGATGCTTATCTTAAACGCAGCTCCCCATCGGTGATCATTGAAAAGAAATGTGTGAAGACGGTCAGCCCAACTGGTAAGTAATAAAAACCACTTCTCACAGTAACACTAAAAATATATAATAACTTTATATAAAAATATATAATAACTTGTATTAAAAATATGAGTTTTTGATTATATATGCATGTTTCTGAATAAATTGTCCGGAGGTTTTAAATGTTATTTTCTGTATTGATGCGTTATAGATTTCGTCTTATTATCTGAGTTTTTGTCTGTACTGATTTTTGGTATTCTGGATTCTTCTAAAAGATTGAGTGATCAAAATTCATATTTTATGATATATTGCACTTAATCTGACTATGAAGCCCAAATGGCAACCCAAAGACACCCTGAACTGAAGTTCTCTCTGAGTGGAACATGAGCTCACAACTGAAGATTTCCAAGTCTGGAAATGTGGCTGACGACCCCACGTTTGAGGCTATACAGACTGCAGGCCATATGAGGGCGAGGTAACTGTTCTGAAGCTTATTACTTAATTAAAGCTTTTCTTCTCCGTCTGAGTATATTTACATTCTTGATTGTATTTGTTCTTATTGTGAATGTACGTAATCGTATTACACTGTGTATATTGCATCATACTCAATAATGGACTTTATCATGCATTGCTAAGTTATGTGATCATTGCTTTTTCTGTGTTATCTGAATTAATTTAATTAAGTTGATACTGGCTTGATTAAATTATGGAAACATCCTTAAATAACTTAGAAAATACAATTATATAAAGTGACATGTTTAGCCAAGAGCAGCCAAATTTCTTACCTCGGGGTTGCCACGCTTGTAAACAAGGTCCGAAGGCATGATTTCCTTGCAAGAATATTCAGAAAACACATTTTTTTCTCCAAATGTCGACGAGGCTCCCTTCCTCAAGTCTCCTCAAGAACCTTAAAAGGATAAGCCCAACAAGTTCTCATTTTTCCTAATATTGAAGGAATACTAAATTATTACGAGGGAGTAGGGAGAGGGGAGGTCTGATAGTGGAGAATTGCAAATCTTGAAATGAAATTGGTGGCCCTTAAATTGCATGACGGTAGTCGATCCAACCCTGATTGTCACACCAATTTCACGGATTACGATAAGATTTCTTGGAACTTCTGAATGACAATAATATGAGAGAAAGATCTGAAAATTTGAGAAAGGATCGTTGGTACGTGAAGAGGGTTGCTGCACAGGGTTGATTTGTCCAGAAAAGTTGGCCCCCTAACTTGGGTTGTCGAGGCAAGGAGGAATCTTTGATTTTTGGTTGAGGAAGAAGAGAAAATTAACCTAATTTCCGAAATTGAGATATGAGGGAGAAGAATTCTTAGAACCATTGGAATGATGGTTCTCTGCGGTATTCTTGCTCCAGAGTAGTGGAGAAAGTTCGTTGAGAGTCACAACTGGCGCAAGTGGGATTTCTAGGATCTGCAAGTGGCAGAGGGGGCGTCGACTAGGGCTAAGATCGACAAACAATTTCTGAACAGGAGCCTATCTCGACGCTGGGAGCGCCTGCGAGAAGGAAAACTGGTGATTTCGCCAGTCGAATGACAAGAGAGAAAGGAAAGGTTGCGACGTCTAGGGATGTCGGCTGAGGGGAGGGCCCTTGCGGTTGCCGTCGACGATGAAAAGGGAGGGCAAAGGTATCACGCTGTCGATCCGCTGCGACGAGATACAAGGAGCCCTAAACTCCTTTCGTTTGAGTTGTGGGAGTGAACTGTTATGGGGAACGATGGATAAGCAACTCTCGGTTACTATTTTAACGCTAAGAAGGATGTTACGACTGAGGGGAAAAGGTAACTCCCTCCTAATTTTCAATAATTACTAATTGTGCCTTTAACAGGTAAAAACCTTCTAAACTAAAATGTTTCACCCCCACAAATTTCGAATCTTGACGAGGAAAAATATGTTGAATATGATTTTATTTTATTTTACAATGCGGAGTAATCGAGAAGTGCAACTCATTAGTATGGGCTGACGACAACACTCACAAAATTTACCCGCCCTCATAACCTGAAATAAAATCATAATTGTAATTAGATTTACGGATATTACAACTTCTCTTTCGTTGATTACCTTTTATAATGCAGATTATGCAGACTCCCTCGATGATCGTTTGTCGATAAGTGGTCATTGCATATAATTTGGAAGATACCCAATCAGTTGGCAGAGCAAGAAGCAAACGGTTATGGCACAGTCATCCGCAAAGTGTTTGAGTATCATTTGATGACCTTTGCCGTTTCTGAACTCACTTGGCTGGAGAGCCTTCTTACTGATCTTGATGTTGCTCTCTCCTCTTTTGCAAACCTCTGCCGCGATAATTAAGCTTCTCTCCATATTGCAGAGAATTCGGCTTTCTATAAATGCACCAAGCATATTATATTAAATTGTCACTTCATTCGGGATAAAGTTCAACTCTGCAAAATTGATCTTCAATATGTTCCTGTTGCTGGTCAAATCTTTGATGTCTTCACCAAGGACTTGCCTACTTTATGATGTAAACCAAGGTGGGGTGTAGTTTTGAACGATAAAATAATTGTGATCTTTTTAAAATAAATGTGCGCGAAGGTTTTCGCGGGCTATTTTAAACTGAATAAATGACCAAAGTGTAACTCGTGAATGCATGACTACCACACAAACGTAAGAACGTCACAAGTCTTAATTCCACATGCACAAAAATAGGTGGCGAATATTCTAGATATAAAAATAAATGATAATCAGGAGATACGATTATTTAGGGGCAAACTCATCATAATTAACCATTCATTTAAAATTCAAGCACAAAATAACTAGTGAATGCGAGTGTAAATGAAGAGGTATACCCTAGGAGAAGTAGCCGTGATGAGCAGCACTCCTGGACTGTGGAGGAAGAAGGATGTAGTCCCCGACGGTGCTCTGAAACCCAAAGATGGGACTGCTAGGGTCGGCCAGAGGCTGGTGACTGGACTGAAGGTGGAGGAGGTCCGACGGTGGAGTTGGCAGCGGACTTGGAACAACGACCTCAATCGTCTGGAACAGGAAGCAGGAGGAATCGACGGTGCTCAGGAGAGCTTTGGCAACAATATCGATGGCCCACAAAGCTTTGTCGGAGGTTTCGTCGGTCAGAGGAGGAGGCGGGTGAAGCCTTTTCGTCGGTTGTGGAACAGGACTGCGAGGAGTGGTTGGATCCCATCAAAACTGCCAAAGAAGGTTGCAGGCGGATTCGTCGACAGTGCAGGAGGGGTCGTTGTCGACTTGGAGAAGTTCAGCGCTGACATTACTGGAAAGGCGAGGAGGGAACGACGACGTTGGATGTTCCGTCGAGCAGGGTGCGGGAAGAGGAAGTATCGGGGGTAGCGCTGGAGGTGAATTGATTGAAACCTAAAGAGGGTTCAATCAATTCTATGCCAGTCACCTACAGTAAGAGGGGGGGGGGGGGTCTTTTATAAGAGTAGAATTAGGGTTTTCATGTGAGTCTTTGATGGTGGGATTTTGGGAATGGGCTGGCTGAGTTCTTTTAAGTGGGCAAAAGTAGGAGATTTAAAATGACCTCTCAAGGGGAATGATTTTATAACTTAAATATTAAATAAAAATAGTTAAATGCCTAAGCTTGCCCTAAACTAACCCTTCTCCTAATTAACAAACCTTTGCATTTAAGGTCTCGTTGGCCGGTCACACCAACGAGTCAAACAAAAATTGCACGAAAGTGTGCGCGATACAAAATTAACATCTAAGCGCTCATAACATGCGCGATACAACTCGACGCTACACAATAATCCAAAAATGCGCAAAAACGTGCGCTACAATAATAAAAGATACATGCGATAAAAATAAAAAACAAACCGATGCGGGTTGCATCACTTTATCGTCAGTTTATTTCCAAGCTTGACACCTACAATCTGTACGGTCCAGCTTGCGGGGGAGTATAAAAGAAGTGTTTGCAAAATAAAATGTAAAAACCCGCCTCTGTGACCCATTAGGAGATTATTGTGTAGTTTAGTTCCACATTATGGTTTGGAGTTAAGGTGCCACTCCTCCCACCGATAAGTATGTATACATATATTTGTATTATGATTTTAAAGGAATTGCTCTTTGTATCCTATAATTTCATAATTATTAATATTTTAGTTTTAAGTGATTGATGATTAATTTCAATGCTTTGCTTCTCGTCTTGAAAAAGTCTGTAGGTATCTTGATTATTCTATTTGTATTTAATCATTACATTAAATTATTGAAGGTTGAGAGTAAGATTCAGCTAGAGTAATGTTACGCCCTAATTAAACACGAATACTCCAAAGGGAAGATCCCACTTGGTCAGACCTAGGGTCCAATTACTTTTCCAAATTCAAAATACAAGACAAGACCCCAAGGGAAGGGGTCGGGAGTTATATAATCTCTCCCACCCAAAGAGAAACAAAAATAAAGTGCGACAATAAAAATAAAATAACATAACGGAGGCGATCACACCAAATGCCCTGTTGTAGTCTCTTCAGCCGGTTTCGAGAATATACGCGCCATGTCGACGATGCTCCTTCCTCAAGGCCATCCTACTCCGTGTCCGTAACAATACCCCATCTGAAAAATTTGCCTTGTCCTCAGGCAATACTCCGAAAACTGGCTGCGAAAGTCGTCACGATCCAACTACGTCGCCTCAGAGTAGGGTTGTTGACACAATGCGACCAGAACCTTATCTCGAAACCGACCCTCCACAGTGACAAGTTTGCGGTCAAAGATCACCTCAAGAAGCGTCAGATGCTATGTCCGGTGGAAGGGTCGCTTCGACCGAGTGGTCTCCTACCACCCGCTTGAGCTGGGACACATGAAAGATTGGATGAATGCGATTATGGGCCGGCATACGGAGGCGGTCGGCCACCTCGCCGATGCAGGCAATCACCTCGAACGGGCCATTGAAACGAGCCGATAGCTTGGGATAAGAGCGGGACGCCACTGAAGTCTGGCGGTAAGGTCGAAGCTTGACGAATATCGCGTCCCCCACTTGAAACCAAATATCCCTCTGACGCTTGTTCGCATGGTGGAGCATCTTCTGCTGTGCGTGGAAGGAGGTGGGTCTTAAAGATCTGGAGAATTTAGTCCTGGTCTAAAAGCTGGGTGCACACTGCCCCGATGAGACATTATACCGGTAGGTGCTGGTTCATAGTGGGCGGTGGTCGGCCGTAGACAGCCTGGAAGGGGGTCATGCCGACCGAGTACTGAAAGGAGGTGTTGTAAGAGAACTCGGCCCACCCCAACCATTTACTCCATTCATGGGGGCGGTCAGAGACGAAACAACACAAGTATGTCTCCAAGCAGCGGTTCATAACCTCGGATTGCCCGGGGGGTGGTAAGCCGAACTCATCCAGAGCTGTGTGCCTTGGAGTTTGAAAAATTCCTGCCAGAAGGAATTCATGAAAACCTGATCGCTATTGCTGATGATGGATCGAGGAAAACTCTGTAGTCGGATGATGCCAAAAATAAACGCCTCAGCCACCGTTGGAGCTGTAATTGGGTGGCGCAAGGCTATAAAGTGACCGTATTTGGACAATCGGTCCACCACCACATGAATGCAGTCGTACCCCGAGGACCACAGGAGGCGCGTGATGAAATCCGTCGCTACATCTTCCCATATGACATCAGGAATGAGCAAGGGCCGTAGGAGGCAGCCTGAAAATTTGGCCTCGTACTTCGAGTGTTGTATGGCAGACGAGGTATGCTGACTGGCAGACGAGGTATGCTGACTGGCAGACGAGGCATGCTGCCATGAACTCCTCCACGTGTCACATCATGCATTTCCAATAGAGTGCCGCTGCGAGGCGATGATATATACGAAACTCCCCGGAATGGCCCGCTGCCAGGGTTGTTTGGAACTCCGTTAGGAGTTGCAGAATGCTGGGTGAAGATGATGAAATGACTAATCAGCCCCGATATAACAGACAACCTCCAAAGAGGTTATACGGGGGGGGGGGGGGGTATGCATCAACATCCATTCGTAAGCGCTCTATGATGGCTCGCAAGGTCAGATCTGTATCCACCTCTATCTGTAAAGTCTCCGCCTCCTGCTAAACTGGGCGTAATATGGCTATCAGTTCCGCGGACGCTGTCTGCCGGGATAAGGCATTTTTCGCCAAATTGGACTTGTCAGAACGATATTCCACCATGAAGTCATAGCAAGAGCTTTGCCACCCAAAGCTGCTATGCCGGGGTAGTCATCTTCTGGCTGAGAAGGTACCGAAGGCTGTGGTGATCTGTGCAGACGATGAAGTGTCGTTCCAAGAGGTACGACCGCCAATGTTGAATCGCCAAGACGAGTGCCATCAACTCGTTCTCGTACGTCAAGCGGGATCGAATGGTAGAAGAGAAGAACAGCATGAAGTACGCAACAGGCTGCCCGACCTGCATAAGCACCGCGCCAATGCCCGAGGAGGAGGCATCACACTCCACTATGGAGAGCTGAGTGAAATATGGCATAGCTAGAACTGGGGCGGTAATTAAGGTCCGCTGTAGGGCTGTGAAAGCGGTAGCTGCCTCGGGGGACCACTAAAACATTGTGTCAGCTGTCTTGCGCAGAAGACGTGTGAGAGGTAGCTCCAGGCGCCAGCTTACCGTAGTCGCGGATAAAACCGCGATAATAGCCGGTCAAGCTGAGGAAGCCTCAGACCTCACGTAAGGAGCGCAGTGACGGCCACTGCAGAACCACCTCCACCTTGTCGGGGTCCATGGCCACCCCTTGAGCAGATACACTGTGACCAATGTAGGTGATCTCGCGCTGAGCGAACGCGCAATTCTTCAAATTGGCGACTTATGAGTGCTGTCGTAGAGTTGCCAGAGTAGTGTCTAGGTGGCGCATTTGATCCTGCCACGTCAAGCTATAAACAAGTATGCCGTCAAAGAAAACCAGAACATAATTACGAAGCACCTCCCAGAAGATGTTGTTCATGGTGGCCTGAAAGGTTGCCAAGGCGTTAATGAGGCCGGACGACATAACCAGTAACTCGTAGTGGCCGTCATGCGTGCATAAGGTTGTCTTCCGAACATCCTCCGCACAGACTCAGATCTGGTGGTTACCGGATTGCAAGTCGATCTTGGAAAAATAAGTAGCTCCACTCAGCTCATCCAGAAGCTTGTGTATCACCGGGATAGGATACTTGTCTGCCACAGTGTCTTTGCTAAGCTCACGATAGTTCATACAGAATCTCCAATTATCGTCCTTCTTACGGACTAGAAGGACCGGACTGGAAAAATGGTTAGTGCTTGGTCGGATCAGGTTGACAGTCAATATATCGGTGACCAAGCGTTCGATCTCATCCTTCTGGATGTGACCGTAGCGGTAAAGGGCGGACTGAGATCGCCTTGATGCCCTCCTGGAGGGGAATATGGTGGTCGATGGTGCGCGATTGTGGATGACCCGGTAGTGACTCAAACATTGAGGCGGATGAGAAGTAGGCGGCGTGGGTAGGTGATCGGCCCCAAAGTCGTGATATGCCATAGAAAGGTGCAAAAAAATGTACCGAGTCAGTGCGCTGGGCTGCTCGTGAAGAGATGACGATCCGCTGGAGGGAAATATCACCCTGAAGCGTGCATGACCGATTGGCCCACTGAAAAGTCTTATGTATGGAAGCCCAATTGTGGTTGATGTCGCCCAAAGTCTGCAACCAGGTGATGCTCAAAATGGCGTCGACCCCGCCTAAGTGGAAAATGTACGGGGGCAGGATACTCGCCCAGTAGAAGAGAGAGGCCGTGGCATAGGCCTCGAGTCGGCGATCGACGGGCATCACCGAGGTGAATGACAAAACTCTGTGTTGGATATGAAGGCAACTGCAAGTGCGTCACGAAGTCATCAGAGATAAAGTTGCGGCTCGCGCCACTATTGATCATGAATACCCCCGGTGTTCCCTGCAGTTGTCCCTGGAGCTTCATGGTGCGGGGTTCTGAGATGCCCCCATAGAAGAACATGAAAGCTCTAAACATGGAAGATCATCCTCTAGCAACAGGGCGTCCAATTTAGCAACCGTCACCTCATCCTCGTCAGTGCACACGAGGACCCACAACTCCTTCAGCGCACAGACGTGTGTCAGAGAATAGGGTTGATTACAACGAAAGCACAAACCCTTTCCGCGCAAATTGTTGTACTTTTGGATGGTAAGGCGATGGGGGGCGGGCGACCGGTGGCTGAGGAGTAAAGGCCGGCCTGGGAGGTGCTGCTGGATGCTGCTGGTTCCCTGCTGGAAGACGCGGCGGAGGAGTCACGGACGTTGCACGAGCCGGGGGAGAGCTGTCGGCGGTGGGCGCGGTCGGTCCCCTGCACGAACCGCAAAATTAGTTTCCACCAACCAAGCACCCTCCATTGCGTCAGAGAGATCCCGAGGATGATGGGTGCGTAGGCGGGAGCGAACGTGGGGTTGGAGACCCTGAAGAAAGAAGCTGAGGTAATTATCTGGAGGGAGCCCGGGGACGTGATTGACGAGCTCGATGAACTCGTTGATATACTGCTCCACGAAAGTGATATGTCGTAGGGCACATAGGCTCTCCACCGCATTACCTGAGTACCGATGAGCATAGCGCTTCACCAGCGCTTGGGCCAGGTTGGTCCATGAAAGGAGTGGGGTCGACTGGTGTAGCCAACGGACCCAATGGAGGGCGGAGCCCTCCATGGCAAGGGTCATCATAGCCACTTTTTGTCCCTCCGGGGTGCCGTGAATGTCGAAGAATTGCTCCGCCTTTGCAATTTAGCCTAGAGGATCAGTGCCATTAAAGTTTGGAACTTCGAGGGAGCGCGACGCGTGGGCTGTGGCCAACATGGCGAGTGGGGGGAGAGTTGACGAAGAGGCGGGCTAATCGGTGAACAAGGAGGGATCCTCCCTGGGCGATGGTGTGGAGGAGGCAAGGAGCAGGTCTATCCAGTCGGGCATTACGAGCCTCCAAGCGTTGGAGAATCGCTTGAATCGACGCGAGAAAGCTAGCTTGGTCGTCGAGGCGGCGCTCGACAGCGTCAAGACTGGCGTCGGTCATAGCGCGAGTGGCCGACCGCTGCTGTCGGGACGCCAGGATCTGATGACGGTACGGGATTTGACGGAGTGGAGCGCGGGGAGGAAGGAATGAGACCGGCGCTGCGGAAGAAGCAGCAGGAAGGGGGATCAGTGTCCAGACGGGCGAAGTCGGGTGGAATAATCGGCGGAAGTCCGACGAATCAACGGAAGAAGTGCGACAAATTGATGGTAGTCGCGATCGGAGGAAGAGGCACTCGTGCGGGTCAGACACGGGGCGGGTAGCGACGGAGGAATAGGGGATTGCTCGCACTGCGATGTCGACTAGGTGATGCTGCGGAGGAAACCCGGTGGCGCACGCTAGGCAGGCTGGAACAGCGGGTTGGACCAATGTTACGCCCTAATTAAACACAAACACTCCAAGGGGAAGATCCCACTTGGCCAGCCCTAGGTTCCAATTACTTTTCCAAAATCCAAATACAAGATAAGACCACAATGAAAGGGGTCAGGAGTTATATAACCTCTCCCGCCCAAAGAGAAACGGAAATAAAGTGCGACAATAAAAATAAAATAACATAACGGAGATGATCACGCTAGACGTCCTGTTGCAGTCCCATCAGCCGGTCTACTCCGAGAATATTTGCGCCACATCGACGATTCTCCTTCCTCAAGGCCATCCTCCTTGGTGTCTGTAACAAGTAATTTCAATGTTGCAACTTATTGCTGCATTTTCAAATGCTATTGGAGCTATCATTTGATTCACAGCCAAGTTTCTATTGCTTTCATTTTTGGTTTCTATACTTACGAATTTGAAAGACCATTGGAGCTGTCATTTCTATTTACAATCACTCTTTTATTGCTTTCATTTTTGGTTTCCATACTAGAGAATTTGAAAGATTTATGACATGCGGTATGAGTGCGTAAAGACTAAAGACCTATTTGGAGATGTACTTTTGTGGCAAAATAGCTAGATTGTGCGCTGTAGCGCCATATTGCACGAAGCTGGAACAATGCTCGCTAATGACTGCAAGTTTATGACCTCATCAATCACTTACAACCATCTGGCATTATGTGAGGATGTGATTGTAACTTGATGTTTTTTTCAAGAAAAAAAATGTCAAGTTTCTTTTAGTAATATTGAACTTAGGAGCACTTAAGCGGTGCAATTTGGTACATTTTCTTACATTATTCTCCATTTTACATACAATGTTTTTTCTTCTGTTCTTGAGCTTAAAATGGTTGATCTCCACGAAGTTTCCGACATGTCCTCTACTTTCAGATCTTTTCCTCCCTGCATCTCATAGTTTTCAGTTCTCTTTTTTTCCAGCGTGTTTGGAGGCGATACTGTGTTGTTAGAAGGGCTGGACAGCAGCTTCAAGAAGAGTGGGATGTTTTGGCAGATCGCTATAATAACCATGAAACTGTGGGCTGGCTTTCTAGCAACTTGATTAGGCCTTTTCTTTTCTTTTCTAGTCATTCTATGCATCTTCGCAGAAAACTGAATGAAACTGAAATGAAGTGCTTCTCTACATGTTTCAGAATTCTCTTACAAAATATGAACACAGCCGGTACACTATCTTTTTCTTGTTGGTTAAGTTTAATAGATCTTCCATGCATTCTTTTGATGTTCTATCCTTATTTCTCATTTGCTAACTATGGATATTGTGGAGGGAAAATGCTATTTTATTCGTCAGAGAAATCATCTATTTATACTTGAAGCACGAGTTGTTTAATCATGAGAAGAAGAGCTATGATGAGAGTCAATGGGAACAGAGCTATGATGAGAGTCAATGGGAACACACACACACCCGCGCCCGGCCGCCTGCCTCTTCTCTCCTCTCCCTCTCCTCTCCTCTCCTCTCTCTCTTCTCTTTTCTCCTTTCTCCTTTCAAAGTCACATTTATTTATTTGATTTGATAGTCGCAATTAGATAATGTAATAATTAAGACAAGTTGAAAACTTTATTTTGACAAATTGCTTTCAACAACTTGTTTTTTCTTTTTTGAATGCATAATTTTGTAGATAGACATTACAATTTAAATTATTTTGAACTGTTTAAAAGAATTTTATGGCATTAGATTAAAAAGTAGGGGGTAATATTGGTATTATGAATGTTTTACCAAAGGAGACTTTTTTCCTTTTAATATAACGAGTGATAGACATGAGGCTCCGCTCCTACGGCCATCCACAACAGTATCCCGACTGTGACAGTGCCTCGATTGTGACGTAACCCTATTAGGCACAGGGCTTCCCCTATCAATTAATTAATGCGGTTTAAAATAAACACTTTATTAATTAATTAATGCAAACAATAGTTATCAATTTTTTTCCAGATTTTTTGTTAAAAAAACTTCATCATTATTCATATATTATTAATTTTTCAAATTAAATTAATTAGTTTCCATCATTACTTTCAAATTTACTTTAAGAAAGTTGACATGACCAATAGTAGCTTGTCATAGTAGGTATATGAGTTCCACTAAAAACTTTTTCAATTTTATGGATTTTCATCGATATTTTTAATTTGAGAATAAGGTGTAATTACTTCAATGAATATTATATTATATTTTATTTTTAAATGGATTATAATATATGATAACTCATTAGATAAAGACAATAAAGTTATATTTGGCAATTTTGAATGTTTCACCAAAGGTACTTTTTTTCTTTTAATATGGTAAAGATATAGATATAAATAAGCAAATTATAACTTTTATATAATATAGATATATCTTTTAATATGGTAAAGATATATATCGGCAATTTATAACTTTTATATACCAAAAGTGGCGTTATAGCAACTGCATGCCACTATTTTAAAAAATTCCGGCAGAAACCTATTTTTTTGCCACCAACGATAACTGCTGCCCACCATTAAAAACAACCGTCCGCTCTTAATTCCTAGGAGTGAAAGGGTTTACACGTTCGCTAAGGGTCCGTTAGGTTGGAAGGTTTTGATTTTAGGAAATTGGAATTTGTCAAAACCAAAACTTGTAGGAATCAAAAATGGATTGAATTCCAAGTAAGTTGTTCGTCAATTTCAAAATATGAAGGAGTTGGAATTGAAATTCACCTATAGGGCATCAAATCGAAGAAGAGGTCACGAGATGGAGTGTCGGGGTCGATGATGAACTGGACGAGTAATGGCGTGGCGTTAGGGGATACTGCCGAGACTGTGTTGGGTTGCTGGAAGGGTCGTCCACGACAGCCTGCACGTTGGAGCTGGTCTTACTGGATGATGTGGAACTTGCCAGATCCGATTCAGACCAACAAAAGTGTTAGAAAAACCCATGTAAAGAGCCCATTATTGGACTCATGTTTTTGTTATTGTTTTTCTTTCTTCTCCTATTAGTCCCACATCATGTATAGGATCTCTCCTCTCCTTTTTCCTTCCTATATATTTGTATTCTCTCTTTGTATTTACATACACAAACAGTACATACAAGTTTTCAGCTCTTTCAACATAGTATCAAAGCCAGGTTCCCGGTTCATGCGGTTTCCCATTTTCTAACCGCCTAGACCGCCTTCCTCCCCTGTTCGCAGACTGCTCTGCGGCCTCCCCTTTCCTACCCGCTTCTATCCGCGGGTTTCCCCTCCTCCGGCTCTTCTCGCCGGCCTCTTCTCCCTCTCTCCCGTGGTTCCACCCTCCCTCTCTTTTATACCATTTTCTCTCCCTCACCCGTCGGACCCTCTCCCGGTTCGACTTGTGTTCTGTCCGCTGCGGCTTCTTCTTTGCCGCGCGGTCTCTTCGTCGTGTGACCTGTTTTCTGTCCGCCGGGACTTCTTCCTTGCCGCGGTCTCTTCATCGCGCGACCTGTTTTGCTGTCCGCTGCGGCTTCTTCCTTGCCGCACGGTTTCTTCGTCGCGTGTGTCTTTTTCTTCTTATTGCGCGAAGGTCTCCCCTCACTTGCCGCTCGCAGCTTATCCTACCCGTTGTCTTCTCTTGCCGCTCGAGTTCTGCTACTCGCGGCCTCTCATACATGCTGTCTTCTCTTTGCCGCTCGGTTATCCTTCTCGCGCGGTCTCCCTCCCTAACCGCTGCTCCTTCGCTCCTGTTCTGTTCGAGCCGACCTCTCTTGTCGCTCATTCTCTGGCCGCTAGTGTGCTCACTGTGACCGTGCGGTTTGTTGCTCCGCACTTTGGTCGCGGCCTCTCTTTCTCCTTCATTGCTTGCCGCTGCTCTTGTCGCCTTGACTACCCGCTGCGGCCTCTTCTGTAAACCGCGCGGGCTTGTCGTGCAAGAGTGCTCTCCCGCGGCGACCTCGTCTACCCGCAGCGTCCTTTCCTGTTCGCTGCGGCCTCTCCGGTCTACATGGGATCCTCCGTTGAATCCACCAGCCAAGTGGCTAAACCCTCTGCAGAGTGCAGACCGCTCGGCTCCTCCTCCTGAACTCCGTGATGAGCTGCGGATCACCACCATTGCCCAGTCTGGAAAGAAGAATTTCATCCCATGGGTGCACTCGGTTTGACGAATTGTTCAGGCCAAAGGCCTTGTCCTTTATCTCACTCAGCAACCTCCTTCTCCTCCTACCGACGACTGGTTGCGCAACGACAGTCGCGTTCAGACGTGACTCCTCAACTCCCTGGAGGGTGAGCCCCACCAGATGGTCATGTATCTTGAGACAACAAAGGCTATGTGGGATGAGCTCCACTCCTTATACTCCGGCAAGGACAACCTCCAACACCTCTATGACATTATTACCGATCTTCAGGCTCTCGATGCTGGCGGGGCGGCGGACATGACTTCGTTTGTAGCTCGTGCTAAGACTCTTGCGGAGGCCTAAATCCAGCATCAGCCTTCTACCCCTGATCTCGCTGCACAACGAGCACAAAAGGAGGCCGTTTGCATTGCTATGATAATGGCTCGCATCCCGGCACACCTCCAGAGTATTCGTGCTCAGGTTCTGGCTTCGACCACTACTCATTCCTTATTTGATGTTTGCTCTATGATCCTTCGAGTGTCACCGCCCCCGGATAGTCCTGCACCCTCCTCTCCGGCGCTTCTCCAGCAGACCCTTCCCCCCTTACTTCCCCCACCGTCTTCTGCTCCTGGTGGACGTTCGGGCTCCCGCGGAAGGGGGCGTGGTTGTCGGGGCCGCCCAAAGTGTTCCTATTGTAGCCGTGACGACCACACTGAGGCAGTTTGCTACAAGAAACATGGCTAGCCTCGTCGTCCGACTGCTGCTGTTGCAGCTGACAGCTCTTCTGCCACTGGTGCCGACCTTGAGGCCGTTCGCCTTCAGCTACAACAACTTCATGGGCTGCTCAGCCCTCCATCAGCTTCTATTGCTTCCACCTCCACTGCAGGTATGACTTGTTTTTCCTCCAGTCCGCGCTGGATCTTGGACTCAGGTGCCACTCATCACATCACCTCGCTGCGGCCGCCCAAGTACTCGGATGCTGCTCATCCGAAGTGTATCACCGTGGTTAATGGGGAGATTGTTCTAGTCTCCGGCTGTGTTAACATCTCCCTCAAACCCTCCATCTCTCTTCACTCGCTCTTTGTTCCGGGCTCTCCATTCAATTTACTTTCTGTTGGTCGTCTTACTAACGATATGGATTGCTTTGTCACATTCACCTCTTCTGCTTTTTTGATACAAGATCGACAGACGCGGATTACCATTGGTAAGGGTCGACTGCAAAACGGGCTCTACCTTCTCGATGCCTCTCCTACCGTCCTTTCCTCCATCTCATCCGTCTCATCCGTTGATTGGCATCGCCGTCGCGGGCATGCCCCTCTGCCAGTCCTCCAGAAGCCGCTTCCTGTTGTATCTCTTCCTGCCTTTAAATGCGATTCTTGTATTTTCGGCAAACAGCCGCGTTATTCTTTTCCTGCACATTGTACTCGAAGCTCGACTCCTTTTGATTTACTGCACTCCGATGTTTGGGGTCCTTACAAAATTAGTAGTATTTCCGGTTATCGCTACTTTATCACCTTTATTGATGGTTACTCTCACATGACGTGACTTTACTTACTTCATAATCGCTCCGAGCTTGCTCGCGTGTTTCGGGCTTTTGTGCTAGAGACTCGTACGCAATTCCCCACTACCATAAAACGTTGCGCACTGACAATGCTCGCGAGTACACTAGCCACGAATTCGCAAATCTGTGCACGAAGTTTGGTATCATTCATCAGACATCCTGTGCCTCCACCCCCCAACAAAACTGAATTGCCGAACGAAAAAACCGACACCTGCTTGACGTTGCCCGCTCCCTCATGCTTTACATGCAGGTTCCCAAAGTTTACTGGAACTTTGCGGTCTCCACTGCTTGCTTCCTCATTAACCGTCTCTCTTTCTCGGTTCTCCACCACGCCACTCCGTTCAGCCTCCTATTTCCCTCCGCTCCGGCCTTCCCTATCACATCCAGGATCTTTGGCTGCACTTGCTTCGTCTATCTTCTGGGTCCATCCACGGACAAGTTGGATTCCCGGACGGCTAAACAAATCTTCGCCGGCTATTCCCGGACTCAGAAGGGCTATGTGTGTTATTCTCCGGTTACCCAGAAGGTCTCCGTATCTGCTGATGTTACCTTCTGGGAGGATCAACTTTTCCTCTCTACTCCTCTACCACCGACGCCTCCACCGCCATCCCTCCTAGGGCCTGTTGTTCCCGTTACTGCGCATCTTCTACAGGTCCTTCCTGACCCAGCTCCTGCTCCTTCCAAACCGCCTGTTATCCGTGTCTACACTCGTCGCCCTCTTCATTCCGTTGCCCCTATGCAGTCGGCCTCGACCTCGGCTTCTCCGTGCCCTGCTGATCCGGTGCCCGCCTCTACAACTCATCCGATGGCGAACTTTGTCTCCCTGCATCGCCTCTCTCCCCACCTTCGGACATTTGCTACTTCACTGTCCTCGGTTTCTGTTCCTACCTCTATGCAGGAGGCGCTCCAACATCCTGGCTGGCGGGCCGCCATGAAGGAGGAAATGACTGCTCTCTGGGCCAATCAGACATGGACTCTCGCCCCCTGCCTCCGGGTCAGAAACCGGTTGGGTGTAAGTGAGTCTTTGTAATCAAACATGCCGCTGATGGGACGATTGACCGACTGAAAGCTCGCCTGGTGGCTCGTGGCTTCACCCAACAACAGGGGCTTGACTATGAAGAAACTTTTTCTCCGGTGGCCAAACTCAACACCGTTCGAGTACTCATCTCCGTGGCTGTCCATTGCCGGTGGCCCTTAATCCAACTGGATATTAAGAATATCATTCTGAATGGCGATCTCCAGGAGACAGTGAATATGCAGCAACCTCCCGGGTTTGAGACCACGGGGGAGTCTCAGGTTTGTCGTCTTATGAAAGCTCTGTATGGTCTCAAACAATCCCCACGGGCGTGGTTTGACAAGTTCAGTAAGGCCCTTCGGGAGGTTGGTTTTACTCGGAGCTCGACAGATTTCTCGTTGTTCACTCGTCATCGAACAACGAGAACAGTTCTTCTGTTAGTGTACATTGACGATATCATAATTACAGGAGACGACTCAAAAGGAATACAGGAGGTCAAACTACACCTGAGCACAATTTTTTAAACAAAAGATCTGGGGCCCCTTCGGTACTTCTTGGGTCTTGAGGTTGTCAGACGACCAGACGGTCTCGTCCTCTTTTAGCGGAAGTATTGTCTTGACCTCCTTCATGATGCTGGCTACTCAGGTTGTAAGCCGGTTGACACCCCAATGAATGCAAATCACAAGTTGTGCGCTCAGGCTTCTGACTCAGATCTCCTACTCCACATTCCAGAATACTATCATCGTCTCGTTGGAAAATTGATCTACCTCACGGTTACCAGACCAGATATTTCCTTCGCTGTTGGTATTGTCAGTCGGTATATGCATTCCCCTCGAAGATCTCATCTTAAGGCCATTGAACGCATTCTCAGATACCTTAAGACGACTCTTGGTCAAGGACTGTATACAAAACCTCATCTTCAGCTCCAACATTGGTGACATATTCTGATGCTGATTATGCTGGTTCACTTGATGAACGACTGTCAACCAGTGGATTTTGCACATATTTTGGAGGACATTTGATTACCTGGCGAAGCAAGAAACAAGCGGTCGTTGCTCGATCATCAGCTGAGACAAAATACCGGACAATGACTTCAGTGGTTTGTGAACTAACTTGGCTTGAAAGTCTTCTTACCGATCTGGGTGTATAGCTCCCTTCCCCAACTCTCCTCCTCTGTGACAGCCAAACTGCTATACATATAGCCAAGAATCCGGTCTTGCACGAGAGAACAAAACATATTGAAGTTGACTGTCACTTTATCCGGGAAAAGGTTCAAATGAAGAAGCTCGACCTGAAGCATGTTTCAGGGACTGAACAAGTTGCAGATGTCCTCACAAAGGCTCTTTCCAGTACTCTCTTCTATCAGTGCTTGTCCAAGTTTGGCGCATACGATTTGTACGCTCCAACTTGCAGGGGAGTGTTAGAAAAACTCATGTAAAGAGCCCATTATTGAGCACATGTTTTTATTATTGTTTTTCCTTCTTCTCCTATTAGTCCCACATCATGTATAGGATCTCTCCTCTCATTTTCTCTTCCTATATATTTGTATTCTCTCTTTGTATTTACATACACAAGCAAAACATACAAGTTTTTAGCTATTTCAACAAAAAAAATGAGAACGAACTTCGTTTCTTCCGCAGATGGGAGCTGAAATCCCGCTGGAGGGCGACGAGCGAAAATCGTTGTTTTACCTAAAACCAATTCTTGGCTCAATCGTTACCATCCGAACAACAAAAAAGAATTATTAAAGGCCAAAACCAATTCCACGGGACCAAAATGGTCAAACCGAATCACCCCTATTTTTTGTTTTGTTTTTAGTTTGTACATGTTTGTAGTGTTTAGTGGTTGACCCATATTTGTTTTTCAATTAAGTGTGCCAAATCAGATATTATTGCATGCATATCTATTTTAGTTCAATTTTAACATATAGAGTTAAGAAACCAAATTATTGCTCCAAGCATTTGAATTCTAATTTTGTTTTTCAAATATACATTTTTAAAGACATAGTAATCTTTTTGAGTGCGTCAAATAACTCAAATTATAGTGTTATAAGATGATTAAAAATATGTCACATAAAATCGATTGGAACTTGACCGAACCGCATAGAAGAAACCCGAACAGTTAGTTGTTGGTTTGGTTTTACTTCATGTTGAACCCGAACCATAGTGTTGAGATTACAGTTTGATGTAGGGGTAGGCTACAGGTGCACAAAACCTACAATGCTAGGTGTGACCGCAACAGTGACACACTAATCCAAACCTACATGCAATGTAATGATCGATGTTTCGACAAATAAATTGAAGCAATAAAAATTTCAGCACCACATAGATATTAAAATAGAAAACAAATATTTATTTTGGCAATATTATAATGGCTTTCCTCCGCTCGGAGGGCCAAAGCGAAGCGCACGACGAATGTCTCCTCCTGCAAGTTATCAGAGCACCAAAACAAATTTCTACAAGCAAGAATCGCAACAAAATATGATAAATCACTAAATGAAATGTTGAATTAAATAGTACAATACTACAAAAGCTCACAAAGTAGAGGGTTGAACCGAGACACTGAAAATTTGGAGGGCCGGATGTGTAGATCGGCAATCGGAGTTGGAACCGGTGGCGAGGCGGCGGTGGCTGTCCTCGGCGGTAAACAGTGAAAACAGACAAAAAAATGGTGGATCCGACCACGTATAAGGAGATCCGGGACGGGGAGGGGTTGATCCGCTATTTATGGTCGGATCCGAGCTAAAATGGAAAGTATGAGTGGAGGAAATAACGGATCGGGAGGCTCTGATCCTAGATCTGGATGGATATAGGATTTTAGGGTTGTTAGGGCGGTGGATCCACGAGGGGGAGATTAGGAGTGGCCGGCTAGGGCAAAGGGGCCCTTGAGGTAGCCGTTTTTGGTAAGGGGGAGCGACAGTGGGCTGGGGTGAGGGTACAGGGGCCTGCGGCCTGGGCTGAAGAGGGAGGGGGTGGCAGAACCAGGGGAGGGGGGGGGGGGGGCGGGGGCTTGCTGGATTGCTGCAGGCTGGCGGTTGTGGGGTGAATTTTGGGGGACTCTGTCGGTGGGGAATTAGGTATGAGGGGTGGAAAACGAAGGTGGAGGTAAGGATTACCTTGGAGAGGAGTATGAAGGCCTATGAGTCGTCACCTAGGGTTCCATGACGTCGACACCGGGGAGGGATCACTGGAATCCGGGAATGAGTGTTCTCCAAATTCTGCAATGGTTCAATTCAGCCCTCAAGACTCCTATTTATAAGAAAAGAAAAGACAGAGCTTCTCCATCAACGACTATGATTGGCCGGTGGGTTCTGCCCTTAAAATACATCAATAATAAACAGAAAAACATAAACTAATATAGTGTTTTGACTCGCGGCGACGTCCCAGACGCAACCGCGGTGTCCGATCGGCGATCCGATCAAGTCTTACTTCGTGAATAAATGAAAGTGGGTTCCGCTTTGCGGCGAACCCCTCCAGGTGCATGATTCGATGGATCCCCATCACAGTTCTAAAGATTTTTTGGAAACGGAATTGACCAAACCCAATATGATTTTGGTTTTAAAAATGTTACCTTTGCGGTTCAGTTCACGATTTTAGTAGAACCATAACTGAATCGGAACCGTGATAGCTCTAACTCCGTACATAAGAAAGCTTGCTGCAGTCAGGCATCTCCACCGCTTCTCCCTGATTCCCCAACCAAGGTACGACCTGAAGTCAACATTATGCCCCGTTACACCAAGCCAACATTCCCAACGTATGATGGGAAGGACAATCCCTTGGAATGACTCATTAGGTGTGAACAATTTTTTCGTCATCAATAGATAGCGATGAAAAAATTGGTAAGTCTGGCTTCCTTTCACATGATTGATATCACTCAACTATGGTTTACACTTCTGTAGATTGTCAACCGTAGGATGCTCTGGTGCGATTTTAAAACGGGACTGCAACTTGCGCTTTGTCCCCCTGATTCGCATCAACCCCATCGGTGCCCTCACGACATTACGTCAGACAGGGTCAATTGATGCATATCTAGAATAGTTTTAAATTCTCCCGTCTCACATCACAATACACCTAGAGATACAGGTCGCCATCTTTACGATCGAGCGTCGCGATCGACTGCGCCTGCATATTGAATTCAAGGCTCCTCAGGCTCACATCACGATACACCTAGAGATGCATGTCACCATATTTGCGATCAAGCGTCACAATCAACTGCGCGTGGACATTGAATTCAAGGCTCTTTGGGACTTGGTGATTTCTATGAGTTTATTCAGACTGTGAAAATGTCGTCTTCTGTTGGATCTGGATGCCTACATAAGCTCATGCATAAAGACTCATGGCGAACAAATTGCTAGTTCATTGCCATGACCTTTTACTTGAACTGGAGACATAGTAGAGCCCAAAAACTGTTTGGAATGTCATTGCACTTGTCTTCCTCTTCGAGACCATTTATTCTTGCTAGTTTAATCTCCAGGACATCACCCTTAAGGTGGGGACTTGACTTGAGCTTAAGAGATTTTCTTTAAGAAAAAGCGATTTTCTTTTAGTTATGTTTGGATAGCTCATGTTGTATCATTTATTTTAGTTCATACTTGTAGAAATGCACCAAAGAGAGAGAAAATCAGGAATGATTTTATTAATTTTTAAAAAATGTCCAATATAAGAATACAAGTATCTACACACTTATATAGGAAAAAAGGGAGGAGAGGATTCCCAATTCTATGATGTGAGATTAAACTAAGTTACATGGGCCTAAACCATGGGCCTTTACATAGTTTCTTTAACACTCCCCCGCAAACTGGAGCATACAAATCATATGCACCAATCTTGGACAAAAATTGTTGACACAACTGTCGTGGAAGGGCCTTGGTGAGAATGTCAACAACTTGCCCGGTAACAAAAACATGTTCTAATTCCAATTTCTTCAGTTGAACTTTTTCCCATTGAAGTGACAGTCAACTTCAATGTGTTTGGTTCGCTTATGGAATACATGATTCTTGGCAATATGTATAGCAGCTTGACTGTCACAGAGTAGAGTTGCTGGTGAGGATAATTTTACTCCCAAATCACTAAGAAGACTTTCTAGCCAGGTAAGCTCAGACACAATAGCCGCCATTGCACAGTACTTGGCTTCAGCAGATGAACGAGCAACAACAGATTGCTTTTTGCTACGTAAGGTAATAAAGTTGCCTCCGAAGTAAGTATAAAAACCTGTTGTGGAGCGTCGATCATCACGAGAGCCAACATAGTCAACATTAGAATAAATAATCAAAGATAAAGAGGAAGATGATTTGTACACAAGCTCTTGTTCAGGAGTAGTTTTCAAGTATCTGAGGATGCACTCGACGGCCTGGAGGCGAGAGGTCCGGGGAGCTTGCATAAATCAACTGGCGACACCAACAACAAACAAAATATCAGGTTTTGTAACAGTCAGATATATCAACTTTCTTACAAGACGTCGATAATACTCTGGGTTCAATAGTTGATCGTAGTCAGAGTCATGAACACAGAGCTTGTGGTTGACATCCATAAGAGTGTTAGCAGGCTTGTATCCCGAATAACCAGCATCATGAAGGAGGTTATGACAGTACTTGCGTTGAGACATGACAAGACCATCAGGTCGTCTCGCTACCTCAAGTTCAAGGAAGTACCAAAGATTTCCCAGATCTTTGGTTTGAAAAACCGAGTTTAAGTGCTGCCGGTTGGTCGATGACGGGTAAAGAGCGAGAAATCAGCCGAGTTTCGAGTGAATCCAACATCACGGGCGACCTTACTAAACTTGTCAAACCATGCAAGAGGAGATTGTTTGAGACCATAAATATATTTTTTTTGGAGACAAACACGAGACTCCCCTGTGGTCTCAAACTCGGGAGGTTGCTGCATGTAGAATATTTCGACAAGGTCGCCGTTGAGAAAAACATTCTTGATATCCAATTGATGTAAGAGCCACTGTTGATGAACTGAAGGAGATCAGGACCCGAACAATATTTAACTTAGCGATTGGTGAAAAAGTTTCATGATTGTCGAGACCTCCTTGTTGCTGAGTGAACCCCCGAGCCACAAGCCGAGCCTTTTCGCGGTTAACTGTCCCGCCTTGAGCATGTTTTATCGCAAAAATCCACTTGCAATCATCACAAGTCTGTCATGGAGGAAGAGGGACAAGATCCCAAGTTTGGTTAACCCATAGGATAGTCATTTCTTCATCCATGACCGCTCGCCACCCCGGATGTTGAAGAGCCTCTTGCAAAGAGTTAGGTATAAAAATGGAGGTTAGAGACATCAAAAAGTTGAGAAGAGGTGGTGAGAGGCTGTGTAACGATACATAATTAACCAAGGGATGAGCCGTGGAAGTTGATGCCGGATCGGCAGGCCTCAAAAGATCACTGAGAGAGGGTAACTGCGACAGGGCATCAGATTTGGGAGGATGGCGAGTGTATACATGAAGAGGTGGTTTGGTTTGTACTGGTGTTGGTGTTGGAGTTGTTATTGTTGTTGTTGGTGTTGGAAGGCGGGACGTGATGGGGATGACAGGACGTGGTAGAGAGGGATGTTCAAGAGGAGTCGTAGGAGAGAAGTGAAATGGTTGGTCCTCTAGGAAGGTCACATCGGCCGAAACCACCGTTTTGCGCTTGGAGGGAGAGTAACACACATACCCTTTCTGAGTGCGGGAGTATCCAATAGATATATACTTGGTGGCTTGGGGAGCAAACTTGTCAACGGATGGTCCAAAATTATGGACATAACATGTACATCCAAAAACACGAGGCGTGATGGAAAAGATGGGTTTTGAAGGTAAAAAGAGACTAAATGGAGCCGCAAAATTGAGAATGGAGGAGGACAAGCGATTTATTAGATGGCAGGTAGTAGAGACCACAAATTTCCAGTATAGTGTGAGGACCTGCATTTGAAGCATGAGTGATCAAGCGACATCAAGAAGGTGATGATTTTTTCGCTCGGCCACAGCGTTCTGCTGGGGAGTATAAGCACATGAAGTTTGATGGATGATGCCAAACTTAGCACACAAATTTGAAAAAGTACGACTAGTATATTCACGCGCATTATCTGTGCAAAGAACTTCTATTGCAGTGGAAAACTGAATTTGAGTCTCAGTAATAAAGACAGGGAAGGTAGAGACGATTTTAACGCGATTGCGAAGTAAATACAACCAAGTCATGCGCGAGTAATCATCAATAAAAGTAGCAAAATAATGATAACCATCAACGCTAGAAGTTTTATAAGGAACCCAAATATCGGAATAAAGTAGGAAACTAAATGAACAGTTGAAAAACAAAAAGCAAGAGATAGAAAGGCCCAAAAGTTCGGAGATTGTACTAGACCAAAGGAGCGTTACTCCTAATACAATGGGGAACAAAAGACGCACGATGTTGTTTGCCAAAGATATATGATTCACAAGAAAACTTCTGAATGGAGAAATCAGGAAGAGCTTTCTTGAGAATCGAGAGGGGAGCATGCCCAAAACGCCGATGCCAATCAACTGAAGTGACTGAGGAGAGAATTGTGGGGGAAGAGGAGACTAGGATGCAGAGCCCATTCGACAGTTGCCCTTTACCGATTATCTTCGGCGTCTGGCGATCCTGCACAACACAGGAGGTGGAAGAGAAAGTTACATAACAATCAAGGTCTTGAGTGAGACGGCTAATAAAGAGAAGATTAAAAGAAGAACCCGAAACATGAAGCACTCAACGAAGAGTGATGAAGGGAGTGAGGTTGATGTCAATAGATCCAGAGACGGGAGTGGTGTCCCCATTAGCAACAGTGATGAACTTTGGATGCACATAGGCCAAGTAATGCGGAGGTTTCGTTGGGATAATGTGGTGTGTTGCCCCGGAGTCCATAATTTAAGATGAATTATGGATGTGACAAGAGATCCCTGCATCAAAAATAGACACAACAGAGCCCGGGGATTGGATGATCATCCCTTGAAGTTGCTGGATTTTAGTACGAAAGGCAGCAATGTCAGTTTGAATGCTGGTTGGAGTAGAATGCGCAGCCATTGGAGAAGGGCCAAACATAGCTGCAGGAGATCGAGTGGGCAAGGCGAGCTGCGTGAAGAAGCGCGACAAGGGGCTTCACGCAGCAATATGTAGACAAACACTAGCTTGCGAGCACACCCAAGGCGCAAACGAAGTCAAGATAGGGGCGCTGCGATCACGCTCTCTTGCGGACAGGGATTTGCCGTTAGCAGCTGCGGGTAGAGTCTGCGGTTAAGCGGACAAAGGCTGAGCGGGCAAGCAGGCTGAGGCTGCGGTTAGCAGAGGCAGATAAACACTGCGGTCAGGGCAGCAAGTAGAACTGAGGGTAGGACTGCGACTAGAATGATCAGCGAAGGTTAGAGAACCGCGGCGGGTAGAGAAAACAGTGGTGGGTTGGCAAGCAGCAACTGCGGCAAAGGAGCAGTGGCCCGAGCAGCGGCCAAAGAGATCCAGACGAACTAAGAACTGCAGCCTAGGGATGAAACAATGACTTGAGGAGGAATAGCGGCGTCCGGAGTGCAAGCTACGTCATAGGTGATCTTGGGAGGTGCAATGACCAGGCGACCGGAGAGGTCCAGACGACCTGAGACGTAACAGAGGCGCTGCGACCCGACGACCTTCAAAAGAGCAAGTTGCGACAAAGAACACGCCTGGCGATCTGAGAGGTCCGGGCGGCTTGAGAGGTCCTGGCGACCTGAGACCAGCGACCTGAGAAGAAACAGAGGTCGAGGAGCAAGCTAAGAAGATTTGACGGCCTGAGAGAAGCTGTGGTGGCCTGAGCAAGCTGAGAGAGGGTTGGGGCCTGAGAAAGAATGACAACCAGAAGGGGGGTGGTGGCAAGAGATTGTAGAGATCGCAGGAATATGCGGCTAAGAGGAGCCGCTGCCTGAAGAAAGGAATACGCGTCTAGAGGCTGAGACCGCGAGAGATATAAGAGTGAGGCTGTTATGCCCCCACATCCGCTTGGGTTCTCGGGGCATAAATACTCGCGGCGGGTCAAGGAGCGCGCGCAAGACAACGGGGCTGAACCATCCGGTTCAGCCCCCATTCATTAAATCGGCCAGAAGGGGGCTGAACCACTCCGGTTCAGCCCCACTCGGGGGGGGGGGGGGCAGCCGGCCCCCTCCTTTCCCCGGGTATTTATAACCCGGGGCTGCTTTGGGAAGGATTATTGAAGATCTCTCAGGTTTTTCTCTTCTCTCTCCCTCAACCCTAACCCTAGTTCTCTCTTTCTCTCTAAAATCTCCATCTCTCCTCATTTTCTCTTGCTAGTTCATATCATTTGGTATCAGAGCATCCTTCCTGCGACCATGGTGACACGTTCGGAGGCGGAGACCGCACGATTGGCTACCCTAGAGGAGAACTACGTGGGGTTGGCGGATTCGGTGACGGCCATGGAAGGCCGCTTGGACACGTCCACAAAAAACATGGAGGAACGCATGGATGAGATCAAGGCGCTGTTGATGCAATCATTGAAGGGCAAGGCGGTTCAAGGAAGCGATTCTGAAGCCGAAGCACCACAAAATGTCCGATCTACGGGCAACGGAGGAAGCGCGGGGTCGGGACACTTCGGTCCCGACGGAATCGGGACCGATCCAGGCCGCACGGAACCAGCGGGCACCGGATCGGCCCCCGCCTAGATGGGAGCACCGCACGCCTACCACGACTGGTCAACCGTGGCCGACGGGACCGGCGGAAGCCGGCCAGGGGGCGCCTACGCCGCACGCCCCGCCGGCGGCCTGGATCGGCCAGCCAATGCCGATTTCGGGCGTTCCGGCCGGAAACGGGGCAGGCGGCCCGTCCGCTGCCCAGGAAGGGGCCGGGGCCGACATATGGAGAAATCGGGAGGCACCAGCGGCTCCCTTGCGACCACCGGGGACTGTTGACGCCAATTTCGGAGGGAGAACGGGCCTTCTACCGACGCCGCAGCACATGGGAGGTCCAATGAGGTTTGGAAACGGCGAGACATGGGCCGAGCAGCCACGCACGTCAGGGATTTCACGGTGGGGGACAACAATGGGGCGGCGGCCAAGGGGGAGCTAATTTCCACGACCCATTCGGCCGACCACAGCATGGACCGGAGTTCAACGGGAGACATGGAGATATGCAACAACGGCCTTACATGCCTCCGAAGAGAACTCGCATGAATTTCCCGAAATTCCGCGGCGGGGATGCCTTGGAATGGGTGCAAAAGGCGGAGTTATTTTTCACTTACCAGGAGATACCGAATGATCAGTGGGTGCAGCTGGCTTCTTTCCATCTGGAGGAAGATGCATATCAGTGGGCTCAGTGGTTCATACGGGCCTACGGGTACGCAACATGGGCGAATTTTGTGGAAGGGTTTGTGGCTCGTTTCGGACCGTTGGAGTACGAGGATGTGGAGGCTACGCTACAGAAACTCCGTCAGAAGGGCACAGTGATGGAGTACCGGGCGGATTTCGAGAAGCTCGCAAACCGGGTTAATTGGGAGGAGAAGACGCTCCTCAGTTGTTTCATATCCGGCCTGCGGGACATTTGAGGGATGAGGTCCACGCGTATATGCCCCGCAGTCTAAGCCACGCTATCAGTCTGGCCCGCATCCAGGAGGAGCGCTTAAACCGCCAAAGAACTCGAGCCCCACCAAGGGCTCCACCCGCCCCGGCAACGGGCCGACGGGAACAGGCGCCGGCAGCGCGGCCGACGGTGACACGACTACTTGGCCTGAGCTGCAGGCCAGGAAGGAGAAAGATTGTGTTTCAACTGCGATGAGAAATACGCACCGGACATCGATGCCAGAAGGTGCAGGTCTTCATGCTGCGGGAGGAGGACGAGGAGGAGGACCACCCGAGCCTCGAGGCAGAGGAGGAGTTGGATCTGGCTGAGTTTGGTGTTTCGATTCAGGCTATGGAGGGGTGTGTGGCACCCACCACCATGCGGATCAAGGGCAGATTGGCAAGGAACGGTCACCATTCTCATTGATAGTGGGAGTACCCACAATTTCATCAACCCTGAGGTGGCACTGAGGACAGGACACCCGTTGACAGGAACGCGGCATTCCAGGTGATGGTCGCGGATGGCAGCAAACTGCGGTGCGAAGGGGCACTGAAGGGCGTGGAGATACAGCTTACAGGTTATGTGTGCCGCACGACGTCTACCTCCTTCCGATTAAGGGTCTGATATGGTGCGGGGGTACAGTGGCTCCGCCAACTGAGGCGGTGTGACTACGGACTAGGAACCGCATGACACTGGAGTTCACGCAGCAGTGGACGGATTACTGTTGGCAGGGTATCCGATCCTCCCCTCTCAAGGAGATCTCCCTACGGAGCCTGCAGAGTTGGAGGAGCAGGGTAGTATGATGTCCGTGATACTCGGGATGGCGGCGGAGGGGGCCGACACGCAGAGGGCGCCGGACCCGATACAGTTTCTTTTAGCCCAGTATGGGGACGTCTTTCAGGAGCCGCACACTCTGCCTCCCTCACGCTTCCGGGATCATCAGATACAGTTAAAAACAGGGACGGACCCTACCAATATACGACCCTACGCTACCCGTACGTGCAGAGAAGGCAGAGATCGAACGTAGCGTCCGGGAGATGCTAGTGACGGGCATTATTCGGCCCGCACCAGCGCTTTCTCTTCTCCGATCATCTTGGTCAAGAAGAAGGACGGCTCCTGGCGCTTCTGCGTCGATTACCGGGGGCTGAATAGCTCCACCATCAAAGACAAGTTCCCATTCCTATGATTGAGGAGGTGGATGAGCTGCATGGAGCGAGTTTGTTCACCAAACTGGATCTCCGGTCCGGTTATCATCAAATTCGGATGAAGGAGGAGGATGTCCACAAGACGGCGTTCCGGACCCACGACGGTCACTACGAGTTCTTGGTGATGCCGTTTGGGTGGCCAACGCTCCCTCCACCTTCCAGGCTGTTATGAACGAGATCTTTCGCCCACTTCTTCGCCGGTATGTCCTGGTATTTTTGATGATATACTAATTTATAGCAGGACTTGGGACGACCATTTGGAGCACGTGCGACATGTCCTTACTATACTGCGGGAAAACAGTTATTCGCCAAAAAGTCCAAGTGCTCCTTCGGGCAGAGTCAGGTCGAGTACCTGGGGCACCTCGTATCGCCCGGGGGGTCCAGGCAGACCCACAAAAGATTGAGAGTATGGTGTCGTGGCCCCAGCCCACGACGGTTCGAGCCTTGCGTGGCTTCCTCGGCTGACGGGGTACTACCGCCGTTTTGTCAAGGACTACGGCAAAATTGCTCGACCCCTGACACAGTTGCTGCAGAAGGATGCGTTCCAGTGGAGTATTGAGGCGGACGAGGCCTTCAGGGCCTTAAAGCAGGCCATGACCACTACACGGTGTTGGCGCTACCGGATTTTAGCAAGGAATTCGTGGTGGAGACTGACGCCTCCGGCGTCGGCCTTGGGGCAGTCTTGATGCAGGAGGGCCGCCGCTCGCTTATTTCAGCAAGGCTTTGGCCCCACGGACGTTGGGGCTTTCCACGTACGAGAAGGAGATGTTGGCTATTATACATGCAGTCGAGATGTGGCGACCCTATCTCTTGGGCCAGCACTTCCAGGTCCGTACGGATCACCAGAGTTTGAAGCACTTCCTCGAGCAGCGCTTGGCGTCTCCACTGCAGCAGAAGTGGTTGACCAAGCTGATGGGGTACGATTACGAGATTGTGTACAAGCAGGGCAGAGAAAATGTGGTCGCCGATGCTCTCTCCCGCCTCCCTGAGAGCTCTCTCTCTCATGTATCGGGACCAGTGGTTACCACATTGGATGAGATACAGGCAGCGGTGCTCCAGGACCCCGAGTTACGCACCATTATCGAGACACTACAGCAGGGTCAAGCTACAGAGCCGGGTTACCATCTTCTGGGTCAGCGGCTGTACTTTCAAGGCAGAGTGGTCATTCCATCCACGTCGCCGTGGCGGACGACGATGATGCAGGAGTTTCACGCTTCACCCACAGGCGGCCATGCAGGGATTCTACGGACGCTTCAGCGGCTCCGAGCAAATGTATTCTGGAAGGGGATGCGACGCGATGTCCAACAATTTGTGCGGGAGTGTGACATTTGTCAGCGGCAGAAGTATGAGACTACATCACCTGCGGGGCTTCTTACACCGCTCGAGATTCCGAACCAGGTCTGGGACACCGTTTCCATGGATTTCATTGACGGATTGCCAAGTCCCAAGGCAAATCCGTCATACTGGTGGTGGTAGACAAGCTTTCCAAGTATGGTCATTTCCTTCCGTTGAGCCATCCGTACACGGGGGAGATAGTCGCAGAGTTATTTGCGCGAGAGATTGTGCGCCTCCATGACCTCCCACGCTCCATCATTTCCGACAGGGACCCGGTCTTATCAGCAGTTTTTGGCGGGAGCTTTTTCGACTCCAGGGCACGACACTGCGATGAGCACCGCCCACCATCCCCAGACGGACGGACAGACTGAGGTCCTCAACAGGGGGGTGGAGACCTATTTACGGTGTTTTGTGATGGACGAGCCGCGCACGTGGACGCGTGGTTGCATTGGACGGAGTACTGTTACAATACGTCATTCCACACAGCCAGCAAGCTCACCCCCTTCGAGGTGGTCTACGGCCGTCCTCCTCCTACTTTGAGTTCGTATGAACCCTCCAGCACCGCTCTTCCAGCTGTAGAACGGACACTTCAGGACAGAGAAGCACTTTAGCTTTGCTCCGGGACAACCTGCGGGTCGCGCAGGACCGCATGAAAGCACAGGCCGACAAGCACCGGACAGAGCGAGAGTTTGCCGTGGGCGATGAAGTTTTCCTCAAGCTCCAACCTTACCGCCAGCTGTCAGTCTCTCGGCGGACGAATCAGAAACTCGCCCCACGTTACTACGGGCCATTCCGCGTTCTTCGTCGCGTGGGCCCCGTGGCCTACACCTTGGATCTCCCGCGGGGTCTCGCATCCACCCGACATTCCATGTATCTGTTTTAAAGAGAAAGCTTGGGGCTTCCGTTCAGGCCAGTCCTTCACTTCCCGAGGCGACCAGCATGGGTGAGTTGCGTCCGTCACCGGAGGCCATTTTGCTCACCAAATGGAAGAAGTCCGGCACGGAATATCGGCGGCAGTGCTCGTCAAATGGAAGCAGATGGACACAGTGCATAACTCCTGGGTTGACTTGTTGGACTTCCGCGAGCGGTTTCCGGACTTCCACCTTGAGGACAAGCTGGTGGCTTGATGGGGAGGGGAATGTTATGCCCCCACATCCGCTTGGGTTCTCGGGGCATAAATACTCGCGGCGGGTCAAGGAGCGCGCGCAAGACAACGGGGCTGAACCATCCGGTTCAGCCCCCACTCATTAAATCGGCCAGAAGGGGGCTGAACCACTCCGGTTCAGCCCCACTCGGGGGGGGGGGGGCAGCCGGCCCCCTCCTTTCCCCGGGTTTATAACCCGGGGCTGCTTTGGGAAGGATTATTGAAGATCTCTCAGGTTTTTCTCTTCTCTCTCCCTCAACCCTAACCCTAGTTCTCTCTTTCTCTCTAAATCTCCATCTCTCTCATTTTCTCTTGCTAGTTCATATCAGAGGCCCAGTTGGGGCAGGGATTCTATGGCTATAAAAGCTGGAGGATGTTTGAGAAAGGGCAAAGAGCGAAAGGCAAGAGGAACCGGCGGACTGGAGAGGGGAGGCCGCAATCCACGCATGATAAAGGAGACCGCAGGAGGGATGCGGTTAGGAAACCAAGGTGCCCGGGGGTGCAGATAGCCAAAAAAACACGATTCAGCAAGTCCGGATCGTTGGCTCCGATACCATGTAGAAACACACTAAAGAGAGAGAAAATCATGAATGATTTTATTAATTCTAAAAAATGTTCAATACAAAAATACAAGTATTTACACACTTATATAGGAAAAGAGAGGAGAGGATTCCCAATTCTATGATGTGATTCTAAACTAAGTTACATGGGCCTATACCATGAGCCTTTACATATTTTCTTTAACAATACTGTTTTTTGAGGATCTTGCCCCACCACTTCTCTTTACAGTCACTTATAGTTTCTAACTTTTTTTTTACTGTCATTCTCATACTACTTCAGTGTATTTCCTGCTTAATGAAAACTAAGTGTTACTTGTTTTATTACATTGCATATTATGATTTTTACATAAGTTGACGTGAAGGTAAGAATCCTTCGTAGTGATAGCGACATTAATTAAACTGAAAATGAGCTTAACCTATAGCCAACTAATCATGACATCCATCAAACAAGTTTTGGTGGTAGTCCTGCTCAAAATGGGTTTCTAAAAGAAAGGTTAAACATCTTGAGGTAGCTCGAGCACATTTTACTATGAATCTCCCCGATTGATAATGGGAATAGGCAGTCTTTACTGCCACATTTCCTATCAAACATATGCCATCTAGTGTCCTTGCTTTTCATTCCCAATTTTCATTCTTGGAGTTAATCCCACCAGTTTGCATATGAGGGTGTTTGATTGTCTGCTTTATCTATGTTCATAAATGTAACCGGGTAACTTGATCTTAGAGCCTTGAATTATGTTTTTTTTTGGATACCGTTCTTCCAGAAAAAGGATACAAATGCTATCACTCTTCCAAGTTCCATCCACATGACTTTGGTTCTATGGACGTTATCTTTCATGAATTTGAGCCATCTTTTCCCACCTCATTTCACGGGGAAAAAGTTAGTGAAGTTACTCCTCTTCTTCACCCTATTATCATATCTCCTACTCCGAAAGACCAACTTGTGGATCAAGAAAAAAGCAATTCTCTAGATGAAAAAAGACCCTACTGGAGAACTTGACTGCACCTGCTCTAGAATCATATCTTTATGATTGTCAATTCATCTCATATACGTGTAACTCATTATCACACCATGTTTTTATGGTACTTTTGTCCTAAATAAAACATGGGAATCGGTGACTTTTCATAAATGCTGAAAAGTTGTGGAATGAAAATTGGTGTTCAAACTTAAGAAAAATCTTGAATGTGTTATTGAACGATTTAAAGCAAGAATAATGACAAAGCGATACATACATACAAGAGGAGTGAATTACTATTGGCCTTCTGCACTAGTGGAAAAGATGAATACTATTTGGGCCTTACCTTCCCATGCTGCTATCTATGGATGAGACTTGCAACAATCTGATATAAATTACATGTTCCTTCACGGCGATTTAGAAAAAGAAATCTGCGTGACTGCCCCGAGATTTACTTACAAAATCTAAATAATAAAATATGTAAACTGAAGAAATATTTATATAAGTTGAAGTGAACCTCAAACATTGCTCGAGTGTTTTCCTACTGCTATTGGAGTTTTTTGGTACACTGTTATGAGTTATGATGTGTTACGTCGTGCGTATTATTATAATTATTTTTATCATTATGTAGGAGCCTCGAGCCCCAGGTCTAATATTAAGTGTCATCATTAGTGTTGTCTTTTTATATGTTGTAGCCTATGTAAAGACATGTGTATTGTATGTTTGCGATATGAAATGAAGTTCTAGTTTTCCTTATTCCTTATTGTGAGATATTGGTGGCTCTCTCCTCCAACGAGCAACCCCGCCTAGGCAGCCGCGGTTCCGGGTCCACGGTATCCTCCGCCATCGTCATCTCCTCCTCCTCCGGCCACCACCGAGTTAGGCCCATAACAATTTGGTATCAGAGGGATCGGTCCTCTTCCGGGGATGCAAACATTCCACCTCCCTCGAAACCCTCCTCTGCTGGCCGCAGCAGCTCCGACGCCAACATCATTCACCCTCCGCGTTTTCCACCGTCCACGGTACCCTACAACTTCATCAAACCCGACCGATCCTCTCGGCATCACCAACGGTGCGTACCGCCAACACCACAACTGCTCCAATCCCGACGACAAGCCCTGCGGGGCGCTTCCTTCGTCACGCAACTCACAGTCCTGCGCAGTTGGGAATAGCCGAAATCTCCCGTAGTCCTCCGTCTTCTCCATTCCAAAACCGCAACAGTCTCGAGCCCCTTCCCTGCATCATCGCAACACACAACCACACTTCATCGAGCCCCCCACAGCTGCGCCATCATCACGATCGCAGAGCACGACCTTTTCGAGCCCTGCGCCTATCCCCTCTTCCGCTCGCGTGAGGCCGATCCAGTTCGGCGCTGTTTATTAAAAAAAATAAAATTCGACACCCGTGGTTCTCTTTATTAGCGCCTAGTCACGTGATTTTATTTATTACAGCCTTCCCCTCTCCCATCTAACAACCCACCTTTAATATTTAACCCGACCAGCCTCACCTGCTCCAAGACACCTTTTCTTCTATTTTTTCCAGCGTGCCCATTACTTTTGGTGCCAACATTGGGCGTCACCGCTGCTCCCATGGTCACTCCCAGTCTTTCGACTCGGTGCAGTCCCACCGGCCGGTCACCCGTTCTTCTTCTCGCTCCTCTACTCACACTATGAGTGACTTATCTGAACAACTCAATCAGATTATGACCATGCTCCAGGCCTTCATTGCGCAACAAGCTGCGCACACTGCTCTCGGGGACCGTCAACAGGAGGCCATTCTTGCGCTCTCTAAGCGCATCGATGATCTATCTGCCGCCCCGACACATGATCATGCCAGCATCAGTCAGTCACAACCACTTCTTCGCACTGCCCCTCCACCTCTGACCGTTCCCGAGCCGCCGCCGCCAATTCTCGCACATCCCGACGCAACGATTGTACCACGCTATACTAGATTAGAATTTCCAACCTATGATGGGAAAAGTTATCCCTTGAGTTGACTCACCAAGTGTGAGCAATTCTTCAGCCACCAGCAAATTCCGGTAGCAGATCATATCCATTTAGCATCTTTTCATATGTTCGACTCCGCTGTTTTATGGGCTTCTCGACTTCTCACCGACCGGCCGAGTCTGAATTGGGACGACTTAAAGCGACTCTGCAACTTGCGTTTCAGACCTCCAATCCGCTGTAACTCTCTCGACACACTCACTTCTCTACGCCAAACTGGTACCATGGACGAGTACCGGGAACAATTTCAGCTTCTCTTAGCGCATGTACCTCTTGCCCCGGATATGCAGGTCGACATTTTCACCGCTGGACTTCGCGAGCGACTGAATGTTGAGTTTGAGGCCCCTCTGAACTTAGTGACTGCTATGAGTCTAGCCCGGCTCTGCGATCGTCCCCTCCAGCTAGCCCCGGAAGTCTATCCACCTGCCACCAACATTATTCAACAGGGCCGTATTGGGGATCCCCCATCCCCACCGGTCCGTCGATTATCTCGAGATGAGATGCTGCAATGCCGCGCTCAGGGATTATGTTTCAATTGCGACGAGCAGTACACTCGCGACCACAAATGCAACCAGCTTTTCTACCTGCACGTTGAGGATTCTGATGACTAGGCCCCTAGGGCATCTAATAAAGCTGGGGGACAAACTTTTTTTTTGAGAAAGGGTGAGATGTTATGAGTTATGATGTGTTACGTGTTGCATATTATTATAATTATTTTTATCATTATGTAGGTGCCTTGAGCCCCGGGTCTAATATTAGGTGTCATCATTAGTGTTTTGTCTTCTTATATGTTGTAGCCTATATAACGACATGAATATTGTATGTTTGGGATATGAAACGAAGTTCTAGTTTTCCTTATCACTTATTGTGAGATATTGGTGGCTCTCTCCTCCAACGAGCAACCCCGCCTAGGCAGTCGCGGTTCCGGCTCCATGATATCCTCCACCATCGTCATCTCCTCCGGCCACCACCGAGTTAGGCCCATAACATACGCACGCTGGATCACACCATCTATATTAAATACACAAAATAGATGTTAACAATTTTGATTGTCCGTGTGGATACTTGCGTGATTCAAGGCTCCAGGAGAATGTCCCTATCTCCTTATTGTGCGACAATAAGACAACGATCAACATAACTCATAACCTCATTCAACATAGCAGGACTAAACTTCTGGAGGTGGATCGTCACTTCATTAGAGACCACCTGGATAAAGGAATGTGGTCACTCCTTTTGTTCAGTTCAAAGACCAATTAGCCGATGTGTTCATCAAGATCTTTGGATATGTTGTTTTTGCTGCTGATATCCAGAAGTTTGGGATGACTGATATTTTCTGTCCGACGTGAGGGAGAGAGTTGTAATTAGTGAAGTTATTTTATTATTCCTGCAGTCCAAGTCGTCTTATTCCTTATTACTCTGTATCACCCCTTTGTTGGGTTATTCTAGTCTTTGTGGGTCTCCCTTAATCATATATGTAAGAGTAATAAGCTTATTTTGATTGCAATGGATTATTCTCGTCTTTCCATTGGGTATTCAGATTGCGTTCCATTCGTGATCTCAGCTGTTGCAGGTCGCGGTTGTTGTTCAATGCCCAAATTTGTAGGAGCATGTCGGAGCTCACCATGACTAACATTTGTAGTCTATCATCGCCCCTTCATGCATATATGCCAATACACCTGCCGCTATAATCTCTTTATCCTTCTTTTAATGGATAGTGTAGTGATGTAGTGAAAGTCATCAATTTGGCCACGTATGCATGTTGGCTAGGAGTGACTGCAGTTTCAAGCCTTGTCATTCATTTTATAGTGAAATGACAATCGACTAAGCTTGCCATTTTGATGTAGCCATGACAATGGTGTGTATTTCCTTCTCATTTGTCGAGAAAGAAACATACCCCGTCATTAATACTTTTACTGGGCATTGGACTAGCTTCTTAAGCTACCACTGATTAATAATCTCCATAGGAACTAGTTCACTTTCCCACAAACAGATTCTCTTCCCTGCTTCAAGGAAATCCATTCTCAACTGTCCTAAACCCTAAATGATGTGACCTAGTGTGACTAACCACTTAAATCCCTAGACACCATCAGATCCTCCATGACAGAAGCATATCAACTTGAAATTCTTGGTCTTGCATTTTCCAAGAGAATCCTTGACATGTGTAGGAGCTTTGGATTATGTTCATCCTCTACATGACTACATCCATAGAAAAGGACTGAATATGGGTTAACTAACAACCCATTTAGCGTGTCATGCGCTTTTCCAAGAAGTTGTAAGGGCTACCATTTTTGATGAAGATGTGCATTCCCTTACCTAAGTAGGAGCTGGTGGCACATCAAGTTGAATGTATGGATGCATAATATTGCATGCATGGACACCATGGGTGCATCTCTGTGCTTTTCTTCAGAGCTCTACGCACTAATGAAAATTAGTTTACTGGCTTCTGGAGTCTCAGTCCATCATAAACACCCAATGGCGCTATCCTGGAGCACATTTCTTCTCGCTCCCCATGCACATACCACGTTTTTCCTTTGAGACTCATCCAGAGAAAATGATTTGTAACCCTTGTGTGCAGGTGCAGGCGTAGGTCCCCATGCGGCGGAAAGCGTAGCCGATGAGCAAATGTTGGTCGTGGTGTGTGAATTGTTGTGTTCACGCGAGGGTCCTTTGAGGATCTGTTACTTTAATCTGGCTAACCCCATCACATTTTAAAGTGTTCGTGGGCCAAACATGCAGAAAACTTTCTCAATTGAGTAATGGAGTGTAATAATAAAGTGATTTACTGCATATTCTTCCGCCCCTGCAATCCGATTAATGAGCAGTTTGAAAGCTTCCATGTCAGGTTCGTCATTTTGATATCTTGCTAATGGAGGCACTTTAATCTTCCATCGGTTCGTCGTTGCGGAAAACTTGGTCCAGTGAAGCTTATTGCCTTTGAGATTGATGGCAATAGTCTGGACCTTGAGGTTGTCAGGTTTTTTATTCCGAGTTTAAAATGCCTCTCACGACAAGATATCAAAATTTTGAGGCTATCTTCTTGGAAGCAAGGAAAGTTCACCTGAGGAAGTTGGGACATATTCATATTTATTTGAGGTGCTTGCCTTTGCTTCATATTTCCTCGTGGATGGTCTCGACATAGTGGATCCCATTGATTGGTGGAAAGATTGTGGAGCAATAGATGAATTTCGTCCATGTCACACTCTTATTTCTCCTTATTGATTTGATGCAGGTTCTCGACTGTGGCCTGAAGTTGGTCCAGGTTGCAGAAAAATTCTTGTGTCCATTTTCTATTCATGCATGTGAGATGATAGTGCTGCTTTGATACCACTGATAGGGTATGGACCTGAAGACTAGGATATGATGAGACTCACCACCCGGGATTGAGAGAAGAAACATTCCCGTGGCTGGATCACTGATGTCTTTTTTAAGGAAGAGGACATGCAGAAGTTGTTAGGGAGAAGATAACAGAGGTATTGGGACAGGGAGAATTTATATTAGTTTATTTATAATAATGTAAAGTTGCAAACATAACTAAATTATGTACCCATGTTAGAAAATACTAGGAAAAATGATGTATTGACTCATGTAGGAGTTAGTGTTTAGTCCCACATTGTTTGTATAGCTAGATCTTACTCTCTTCTCTCCTATATATTTGTGCTCATACTTGTTTTTCGGTATTCAAGAAGTATATACAAGGTTTGGAACTTTCTCTACATGGTATCTGAGGGATACGGTCCGGCCTGATTTTTTCTAACCGCCTGCTCTGCTTGCTTACCGGTCGGCTTGTTCTCCTGCTTAGCTGCAGTGTCTTGCGGCCTGCTCCCTTTCTAACTGCTTCCGCGTGGTTAGAATTTCTGTTAACCGCGGCTTCCCGCGCGGTTTCGGTCGTTCTAACCGCTTCCTCTGCTCTCTCTCTCTCTCGTGGCTTCCACCCCTTCTTCTCCTTCTCCTCCCTTTTATAATCTTTCTAACAGGTGGGGCTTTCCCACCCGTGTTTCCTGTGCCCGCGCGGTTTCATTCCGGCTAACTGCTTCCGTCTACTCGGTGCGGTCTCCCTGTCTACCCGCCGAGATCTTCCCTTCTCGCTGCTCTCCCCCCTTCTCTTAGTCGCTACTCGCTGCGGTCTCCTTATCTACCCGCCGAGTTCTGGCCTTCTCAGCTGCTCTGCTCCTTGCTCGCCGTGACTTGTCTTTAGTCGCCACTACTTGTCTTTCGTCGCCGCATCCTCTCTTCTTGCCGCGATTTGTTCTCTGCTTCGTCGCTGCGACTTATTTCCCCGAAGGCGACTTCTCCTCTCTGCTGCGGGCACCACATTTTGGTCGCGACATCCTCCATGCCGCTGGTGTGCTATCACCGTGACTGTGCGGTCTTCGCTGTTTTGTCGCTGCGGTTTCCTTACACGCCGCGACTTCCCTTCCCGCTACAGTTCCCCTATTGCTGCGTGCTTCTCGCTCGGGCTTCGCTTAACCACTACAGCCTCCTTTGTTGTTGCGGCTTCTCTACCCGCCGCGGGCTCCGCATATTGGTCGCGGCCTCTTGCCGCTGGTTTGTTGACACCAAGACCGTGCGGCTTCTCCTTTTCTCTCTCCAGGTGGACTCTCTTCTCTAACCGCTTTGGGTTGTTGGTTGCAGTTCGTCTCTATCCGTCCGGTCTAGTACCTGTTCGCCGGCTTCTGCTTCTGTTGCGGTCTGCCTCTAACCGCCCGGTCGTGTACTTGCTTGTCGACCTTTGCCTTGTTTTCCCTGGTTGCTGTCCGCCCAGGTGTCTTGCCCTCTCGACTTGGCTGTTCACGCAGTTTGTCTGCGGCTTCTCGTTTACGTCGCTCTTCGTGTTGCGGTCTTCTCCTAACCGCACTACCTGCTCGGTTTTTTTAACCGCCGCGTGTGTTTCTATCCGCTGCGGGCCCCTTTCTTACCGCGCTGGTCGTGGCCGTTTCTTGCCGCTGGTGCGTTGTCACCGGGACCGCTGCGGACTGTTCCTTGCAAGATGCTCAGCTGTCCTCCGGGCTCTGTGGTGTCTATTTCCGATGGTGGTACCTCCTGCCTTGCTCATAACTCATCCTGGATTTTGGATTCCGGGGTCTCTCACCGCATTACCTCACGGAAACCACCACAATATTTGAACTTCGTGCATCCCAAGTTCATTACTGTTGCTAGTGGGGATACAATTCCCATTTCTGGCGCGACAAATATTCACCTCACTCCCTCCATTACTCTTCGCTCTGCCCTTCATGTTCCGGGCTCTCTTTTCAACCTTCTCTCTGTTGGTCGACTCACTACTGACCTCGATTGTGATGTTATTTTTTCTTCTAACTTGTGTGTTGTGCAGAATCATAAGACACAAAATATCATTGGAAAAGGGCATTTGTCGAATGGTCTCTATATCCTTGACCCCTCTCCCCCAACAGTGTTGTCCTCTATTAGCTCTGTTGATTGACATCGACATCTGCGTCACTCTCCTCTAAACATCCTTAGAAAATCTCTCCCCGACGTGTCCCTCCAAGAGTTCACGTGTGAGTCTTGTATCTATGAGAAACATCATCGGTCTTCGTTCTTATCACATCCTACTCGGAGTCCTGCTCTCTTTGATCTAGTACACCCTGATATTTGGGGACTCTACAAAATTGCGAGTGTTTTTGGATATCGTTACTTTGTCACATTTGTAGATGACTACTCTCGGATGACCTGACTGTATCTCCTTCGTGACCGCTCTGAATTGCCTGATGTATTCTGTACCTTTTTCATTAAAACTCGCACCCAATTTTCCCCTACAATTAAAACTCTCTGCACCGATAATGCCCGTGAATACACGAGTCATGCCTTCGCTCTCCTCTGTGCTGAGTTTGGGATCATCCATCAAACCTCCTGTGCCTATACCCCCCAAACAAAATGGCGTTGCTGAACGCAAGAATCGACACCTGCTTGAGGTCACCCGCTCTCTTATGATTTAAATGAATGTTCCCAAACAGTATTGGAATTTTGCGGTCTCTACCTCCTGCACTCTTATTAACCGCATGCCTTCCTCCATTCTCAATTTTGTGGTTCCCTTCAATTTTCTTTTTCCCTCCAAACCTCCTTTCTCCATCATCCCTTGCGTGTGCTTTGTTCATCATCTTGGTCTGTCCACTGACAAACTTGCTTCCCGTGCCATTAAATATATGTTTGTGGGCTATTCTCGGACTCAGAAGGGCTACGTTTGTTTTTCCCCCAAGGATCGCAAGGTGGTTACTTCTGCTGATGTCACCTTCCTCGAATATCAGCCATATTACTCTCAACCAGCTGATTCTCCTCTTCCCCCACCTCTCCCGCGGCCTGTTATCCTTGTTCATTCACACCTTCCTTTTCTTCTTTCCACACCGATCCCACCTAAACCACCTACACCACCTGTCATTCGTGTGTACGCTCGACGTCCTTCTTCGTCTACTGCCCTACGGGAGCTGCCCTGCTCAAATGATGTTTTGCAGCCTCCGGATCCGACAACAGCTTCCACTGCCCACCCGCTGGCCAACTATGTCTCTTTTCACCGCCTCTCTCCGGAACTCCGACAAAGTGCTCTTTCTTTATCCTCTATCTCCACCCCTAATTCTGTACAGGAGGCTCTCCAACATCCCGGGTGGCAGACGACAATGGACGTGAAAATGTCTGCCCTTTGGGAAAACCAAACTTGAGATTTGGTCCCGCTTCCTCCTGGACAATCTTGTGTGGGATGTAAGTGTGTTTGCCGTTAAACAGGGTTCAGATGGGATAGTTCACCGCTTGAAATCTCGTCTTGTAGCTCCCGACTTCACTCAACAACAAGGCTTGGATTATGATGAGACTTTTTCTCCAGTCGTTGAACTCAATACTGTTCGTGTGTTGATCTCCCTCGCTGTTCACCGCCACTGGCCCTTGCACCAACTGAATGTCAAAAATGACTTTCTTAATGACGATTTAAAGGAGACCGTTTATATACTGTAACCTCCCGGGTTTGAGACCACGGTGGAGTCTCTTGTTTGTTGTCTGAAGAAGTTTCTTTATGGTCTCAAACAGCCTCCTCGGGCATGGTTTGACAAATTTAGCAAGAATGTTAGTGCTGTTGGGTTCACTCGGAGTTCGGCCGACTCCTTTCTGTTTACTCATCATCATCCAACGGGCACAATATTTCTTTTGGTTTATGTGGATGATATTCTGTTACAGAAGATGATCTTTCAGGAGTACAGATGATCAAACAGCATCTAGCAACTGTGTTTCAAACAAAGGACTTGAGAAGTCTTCGATATTTTCTTAGTCATGAAGTGGCTTGGAGACCTGATGGTCTTGTGCTATCTCAGAGAAAGTACTATCTTGACCTACTTCATGATGCGGGCTACTCTGGATGCAAGCCTACTGACACTCCTATAGATATCAATCACAAGCTTTGTGCTCATGCCTCAGACTCCGATTTGCTCCTTCGGAATCCAGAGTATTATCGTCGCCTTGTGGGAAAGCTGATGTACCTCACTGTTACTAGACCTGATATATCATTTGCTGTTGTAATTGTCAGTTGATTCATGCATGAGCCACGTATCTCTTATCTTCAGAGTGTCGAACGTATTCTTCGTTACTTGAAGACTACTCTTGGACAAGGGCTTGTATACAAGCCCTCTTCGTCTCCCTTATCTTTGATTGCATATCCTGATGCTGGTTATGCTGGCTCTTTGGATAACTGTCGTTCCACAATTGGATACTGCACTTACTTTGGAGGACATCTTATTAGATGCCGCAACAAGAAACAGTCCATGATTGCTCGCTCATCTGCTGAGGCTGAGTATCGATCTATGACAGCTGTTGTGTCTGAGCTCACGTGGCTTGAGGGTCTCCTTGATGATCTAGGAGTCAAGCTTGCCTCACCCACAACTTTATTGTGCGACAGTCAAGCTGCTATACACATTGCCAAGAATCCGGTCTTCCATGAACAGACAAAACATATTGAAGTTGGCTGTCACTTCATTCGGGAGAAGGTTCAGTTGAATAAGATAGAGTTAAGACATGTTCCTGCTGATCAGCAAGTTGCGGATATCCTCACCAAGGCCTTACCTCGGCGTCTCTACTATTAGTTCTTGTCCAAGCTTGGTGCCTACGATTTGTACGATCCATCTTGTGGGGGAGTGTTAGAAAATACTAGGAAAAATGATGTATTGACTCATGTAGGAGTTAGTGTTTAATTCCACATTGTTTGTATAGCTAGATCTTACTCTTCTCTCCTATATATTTGTACTCATACTTGTTTTTTGGTATTCAAGAAGTAGTGGATAAAGATAAATATTTTATGTCTGTACGAGACTAAATAGGTGGATGAAAAAACTAAATTTCTAGACAATTCATGTTTTAAATTATGACACGCATGACAAAAATCAAACAATCATGATATTTATAAATTTGCTCGAGCTTGAAAGAGGAAGACATGATATTTAAGTTAGGCTAAATGCAAAAAGGATGAAAGATATACGATTTTGATGGATGATTGGACTATTAAAGAACAATGAAAAGATATTTTATCTACTCTACAATGAGGAAAAAGATAATGAATTAAAGTTGAAAGAATCAAGTAAACCAGAGGAATTGAGATAATGAACTAAGCTTGTACAGTTGAGTAAATGATACTCCGAAGAAGATAAAATATAGAAAAGCGATCGAGCCAAACGATATAGCAATCAAAGTATAGAAATTTCTAGGGAAGAAAGGAATTCCGTGGCTTATATTTTCTCCAATAAGACACCGAAGACAAAAATGATGTCGGACCAATGGAGAGAGTATTTTGGTACCTTTGTATTAGAACAAAATTGTGTCAATTACAAAAAAATTAAATTAACGAGTCATACCATGAAACTATGAGGAGTAATAGAGAAGAGTAAGACAAGAGACTAACATCTTGGAGAATCAATTTGGATTTATGCCCGAGCGGTCGACCATGGAGGCTATACTCCTCTTGAGGAGACTCATTGATAACTATTGAAAAAAACAAGATTTGCTTATGTTATTTATCGATCTTGAGACGACTTATGATAGGGTTCCAAGAGAGGTCTTATAAAGAGTCTTAAAAAAGAAAGGTGTAAATATATCATACTGTTATGGGTCTTAGAATGTTGTGGGAGGAGAGGTATGAGGTAGAGAAGATGACAGTGGAGGATACAGTGGATCCGGAACCGCGACTTCCTAAGCGAGGGTGTTCGTTGGAGGAGAGAGCCACTAAGATCTCACACAAGAGAATAAGACTAGAACTTCATTCATTCATACCAAGCATATAATGCTCATGCCTTTATATAGACTATAGGATAATAATGATTCTTACAACTCCTAACACTCACCTAACAAGACATAAAGACATAATAATAATAAAGATAAAAGGGCTCGATGCTCGATACCCACAACACCCCATAACATCTCATAACAAATCGTATCATCTCATCCACCCTCCAAATCGAGCTTGTCCCCAAGCTAGAATGAGGTCCCTGGTGGTGGAACCACTACCCAATGCCCTCCTCGTCCGAGCCCTTGATGTGCATGTAGAAAAGTGTTTTGCATCTATGTCCGCGAGTGTACTGCTCATCGCAATTAAAACATAAACCCTGAGCGCAATGGTCCAACATCTCAGTCCGTGATAAGCAGCGAACTGGCGGGGCGGGAGAACCCTCGATACGTCCTTGTTGGGTGCTGATGTCGGTGGGCAAATAGGCCTCCCAGGCCAACTGGAGGCGGCGATCGAATAGCCTGGCCAGACTCATAATAGTCACTAAATCTGGAGGGGTCTCAAATTCGACATCCAGTTGTAAGCAATCATGAAGTCCGACTGTGAAGATGGTGACTTGCATTGCTGGAGGAAGCTTGACGTGTGTCAGGAGGAGTTGAAATTGTTCAAAGTAATCATCCACTGTGTCCATTTGACGAAGTGTCATAAGAGCGCCGAGGGGGTTGCTGCGGATGGGAGGGCCGAAACGCAGGTTGCAATACTGCTTGAAGTCATCCCATGTCAGGCCTGGTTGGTCGGTGAGGAGACGAGTGGCCCAAAGCAGAGTTAAGTCGAGGAGGTGGAAAGAGGCTAGAGGAAGTCGATCAGTGGCCGGGGTTTGTTGGTGGCTGAAGAATTGCTCGCACCCGGTGAGTCAGGCCAATGGACCAGTTTTGTCATCATAGGTGGGAAAGTCCAACCCGGTGTAGCGCGGTTGCATAACCACTTCTTGTCAGATGAAGACCGACTTCTCGTGGTGGATAAGCGGCGAAGGCGGAGGCGCCTAACTGCTACTGGCGTGATCCGTAGGTGGAGTGGTGATCACGGAAAGTGCGGCGGTCAGCTCATTAAGCTTGAAGGTGAGGGAGGCAATATCGTCCCGATGGCGTGTTTCAACGTTCAGATGACGTATTTCAGCGTCCGGAAAGCGGTTCTCGATGAAGGTTCTGAAATCTTGGAGAGCTGTCATGAAATCTGAAGCGTCGGTCATCGTGCAGCCGAAAGTAGCACGCGCGCGCGAGAGAGAGAGAGTGGTTGATGGGACGACTAAATTCCTCCGATGCGGCTGATTGGGAGTTGCCGCGGGAGCCACATCGCCGCCCAATATTTAGAACAAGAGCAAGTGTGACTGTTATGAGAGAGGAGAGGCATGGTTGCTCCTTAAAAGTATTGAATACAACTTGTTACGTGTCACAAAAATGCATCCCGGTGTTAGTCAGATAGTCCCATTTAGCTCTCAGCACAACACCTAAATGGCTAGGTGTTAAAATTTCTCATTGTTTCTTCTTAACAAGCCAACACAACAAGTGCATAAATGATTCATTTCTTCATCCGCCCAGCACATGATACTCACTTTATTTTATTATTAATCCAACCTTTTTAATTAATTCAGCTAGCCCAATATAAAATGAGTTAACAAAAACTTTATTTTAAAATTCAAGTCTCCATAAATATTGGTAACTAATAACAGTTTTTTACCAAAATAATAAGAATAATAAAAACATTATCAAAAATTTCATATTAAAATTTTAAAATATTACACTGATATTATTTCTTATCATCTGCGATTTAATATTGTTTAAGTGTTTTATGATAATTTGGGTTGTTACATCACGTCCGTCCAAAATCGGCGTCGAGTTCTGGGAGGAGAAGATGCCGGCCAGCGAAGAAGAACAACGATTCGTGCTGCTTTGTCGATTGTTGTCACTAAAGAGATTGCGCCGGGGAGAAGCTTTCGGAGCAGGAGATGCACGCAGATCTGGGAAGCAAAGTGTCGATTGAGGACGACGTCGAAGCCGAAGGATAGTTGCTCCGGTCGTCTACTGGGTGTAGGATCGTATGCTGGGTGTCACGACCCGTCTCGACAGGAGTCAGAGTGCGCTTTGAGACGAGCCGTGATGCCACAGGCATGGGCGAAAGGAAAGTCATGCCTGCTAAGGCGGATGCAGAGTAGCTGATAATAATTATTATTGAGTAAAATAGCTTGATTTTTATGCGGAAGCTCTTAAATTCATCAGTGAAAAGAGTTTTGATACACATGTACTTGGTAAAATTCATGTTTTACAGGCTACTACAATAGTTCTCATGCAGTTATGATTCAATAGAGGGTGCACATGCATTAATTACAGATTCTAGTACATAAATATTTAAGTAGCCTAGCAGTTGTCCATGATGTCAGAGAAAATGGCTGATTGCAATTATTACATAAAAGAATTAATTGACAGTAAAAGAAATGTAATCATAGAACCTGAAGTTTGATGCTGATCGGGGTCGAGGACCTGGCGGCGCTGCACGAATTCTAAGGCAATTCCAAGACATAAAGGAAAAGCCTCAGAACATTGAAATAAATAGGAGCACGGTAAGAGTAAAGTGCAGTAAGAGAAGCAGAAATATATGAGTGTATCAGTTTCTCATAAAGCCGTGTTATTCGAGGCAAACAAATAAAAATGCTAAACAGAACAGGTTAGTTTATTATACTACTTTGGAGTTAAACATTTAGACGGACCAAGAGATGTCATTAGCGGTAATCAGTGGAAAGTGGAAGTGTTTTATTTGATGCACGTGATTCTGATGCAAGTCTGAACGCAAGGCTTATCAAAATAATTGAGCTTGCTATGGCCATTTGTTGGTTTCCGTTGTCAGTCAAGCGGAAACTCGAGTCAAAGCGTCACATCAATTGAACACTACCCTTCACTGATTGTGTATGACATTAATGACTTCAAAGATTCATGATTTAGGAGATTCGTAACACGTCGAGCCCGGATGCAAATTTAGCGATACAACTGTACCAGATTAGAGTTCATGAACGCGGCAAGAGAGGACTTGAGTTATGGAGCCACATTCGCTCAATTCTTAAAACAGACCTAAGAAACCAGACAGACATCAGAAACTGAATTTGATGACAGCAGATTCGATGACACAAGATTTTTCGTCACAAGATTCGACAGCACGACAAAACCGGATAAGGAGCAATATATTTAGCGGGTTCAAGTATGTACGGGTGATACGACCGTCATATGCTACTTTTCTGGACATTTCATATTCCTTTAGATTAATCATTTCTCAGACATAAATATCTTCCAAATAAGCTGTATATATGTATATACGAGCATGACACAAATCACCAATCATTTAATTGTAACAAGAAATATTAATTGTATCCTTCAAAATAATCATTGTGGATGTTCACATAAACTATAGGTCTCCTAATCATCCATCAAATGTGATCCAATTCATGTAAGTGCGAATCCAAATGACACAATTCTAACAATTCCTAATAATTCTCATTAGGGTATTCGTTAATCATTCCAACATATTTCGGTTTATACATCAAACAAGAAAATTCGTATAATTATGAGATCAGACCAAATAATTGAAATTCAATGATTGCAAGGGAGAGAGAGATCTCTACTTGCCTGAAAGAGGCTAAAACTGGCGGCGGCTAAGTGCGCAAGCGAAAACAGAAATCCTGGCTGGACCTGTTCAGGAACAATCACAGACAATATTTGATAAATAGACCTGACAGGGATCCAAAATGCTAGCACAAGCAATTAAGCGATACATAACTAAATCGAGAGAGGACTAAGAAGTTTACCTCTCTCATGAGTGAGGGGAGAAGAGATTCCACGCGGAGACGGAGACTTGGCGATGTTTGGGTTAGGGGAAACCCTAATTCGGAGAGAATTTGGAGCGATTCCACCACTAGGAACGAGGAGGGGCACTGGAAAACACACATACACAAGGGTTAGACGACTACGATAGGGGCAAAAATCATGGATCACAAAATATATGAAATCGGAGCATAATCTTTACAAGAAAACTCATGAAAATCTGGATAGAGATGAACAAGAGGGGAATCTTACCAATAGAAATCAAAACCGGGCCCAAAGAAGAGAGGGAAGGAAACCCTAGACGCTCTTCTTGCAAAATCGGACCAATCGGAGAGGAAGAGGGCTGCCGAGGGAAGGGGAGGCGGCTGCCTTCGCTGATCGACGAAGAGGAGGCCTTGCCGACCCTAGGAGAAAGAGGGAAGGGAGCAGTCGGCCTCTGGAGGAGCAGGAGGCCGCCAACCCTAGCATCGGAGGGGGGGGGAGCTGTCGACCAAAGCAAGAGGGGTAGAAGCCGGAGGAGGCGGCGCCTGGAGCAGGAGGAGGCGGCGCCTGGAGCAGGAGGCGGCGACGACCTGCGCGTGGCTGGCTGGAGACGGGAATGGGGGAGTCGCGGCTTTCCTGCGGCAGACGGGATCGGCACGGGAGACGGGCTTGCGGGATTAAAAGAACCGGGGTGGGTGGGGGGGGGGGGGGGCTCGGGTAGGTAGGAATTAGGTTAGGTTTTTTTTTATATTAATAATAATAAATAGTTTTTATAAAACCGGGTTGTTACACTGGGCATGCGGAGGCTGCTGTTGGATGGTGGTGACGTGCAAGGGCGCTGGCGGAACCGTGCTTGAGGAGATCCAGATGTCAACGAAGTATCGATGGAGCTTGATGGAATGGCGTTGACTCAAGAGAGGACTGCTGGTTCCGATACCAAGTTGTTACGAGTCTTAGAATGTTGCTGGAGAGGCCGGAGGTGGACAAGATGGCGGTGGTGGAGGATACCATGGAGCCGGAACCGCAGCTGTCTAAGTGGGTTGCTCGTTAGAGGAGAGAGCCACAAAGATCTCACACAAGGGAATAAGACTAGAACTTCATTCATTCATACCAAGCATACAATGCTCATGCCTTTATATAGGCTACATGATAATAATGACTCTTACAACTCCTAACATTCACCGAACAAGACATAAATACATAATAATAATTAAAATAAAAGGGCTCGGTGCTTGAGACCCACAACACCCCATAGCATTTCATAACAATCTGTATCACATACATTGACCTAATCAAAGATATGTATACAAATTCAGTGACGAGGGTGAGGACATATGAAGGATTAACACATGAATTTTCTATCAATGTTGGTTTACATCAAAGGTTAGATTTAAGACCTTATCCCTTCACCCTTGTCTTAGATGAGCTAACCGAACATATACAACAAGCAATGCCTTGGTGTTTATTATTTGCAAATGACTTTGTTTTGGTCGATGAGGCGCGCGAGGGTATAAACGTGAAACTTGAATCTTTGCGAGACACTTTAAAAAAGAAGTGTTTTAGGTTAAGCAATACAAACATGAAGTATATGAAGCTTAAATTTTGTAATGCAAGATGGACGGATGACTGTCATTATGTTGGTTGACCAAGATATTTCCCTCAATGTGTTTCAAATATTTCGGATCGATAGTTCAAAAAGATGGAGGTGTAAATAAATATGTGATACATAGAATCCATGCATGCTGGTTGAAGTGGAGAGGCTCGCGTATGATCTTATGTGATCATAAAGTACCATTAAAACTTATATGCAAGTTTTACCGTATTGCAATTAGATCAGCGATGCTCTACGGTTCTGAGTTTTGGGCAGTGAATTCTGTATATGAGCAAAAAATGGGAGTTACAGAGATGAAAATGCTTCAGTTGATGTTTGGACACAGGAGACTGGATAAAATTAGGAATGAATATATCAGAGATAAGTGTAAAGAGAGGCCTCAAACCTTGTATATACTTCTTGAATGAATAGTTACAAGTATAAATACACTTATATAGGAGAAGAATGAGGAGAGAAATCCTAATACAAGATGTGAGACTAATAAAAGGAGAGAGAAAGGAAGAGAAAACATGGGCCCTTAATTGGGATTTTCTAACACTCCCCCGCAAGCTGGAGCGTACAAGTCGTAGGCACCAAGCTGGGATAAAAACTGATAGTATAGCGGCTTGGAGAGAGCTTTCGTCAGGATGTCCGCAACTTGGTCTGTAGCAGGAACTTGCTCCAAATCTATCTTCTTTGACTGAACCTTTTTCCCGATAAAGTGACAGTCAACTTCGATATGCTTTGTGCGTTCGTGGAAAACCGGATTCTTGGCAATATGAATTGCTGCCTGACTATCACAAAATAAGGTCGCCGGAGATGAGAGACGAACACCCAGGTCTCCCAGAAGGCCCTCAAGTCAGGTTAGCTCGGAAACAACCGCAGCCATAGCCCGGTACTCGGCTTCAGCAGAAGAACGCGCAACAACAGTCTGTTTCTTGCTACGCCAAGTTATGAGATATCCACCAAAGTAAGTACAAAATCCAGTTGTGGAGCGCCTATCATCAATAGATCCTGCATAGTCAGCGTCAGAATACGCGACAAGAGATAGAGATGTGGATGGCTTGTACACTAGTCCTTGTCCGGGGGCGCTCTTGAGATATCGAAGGATGCGCTCGACAGCTTGAAGATGAGATGTCCGAGGAGCGTGCATGAACCGACTCACAACTCCCACAGCAAACGAGATGTCTGGTCGAGTTACCGTAAGGTAGATCAGCTTTCCAACCAGGCGTCTGTAATATTCCGAATTTATAAGCAGCTTGTTAAAGTCAGAGCTATGGGACGAGAGCTTGTGATTTGCGTTCATAGGAGTCTCCATAGGTTTGCACCCAGAATAACTGGCATCATGAAGGAGGTCCATACAGTACCTCCTTTGAGATAACACAAGACCATCAGAGCGTTGTGCAACCTCGAGCCCAAGAAAATACCGAAGGTTGCCCAGATCTTTGGTCTGAAAGGCGGAATTTAACTGTTCCTTGATCTGTTGTATTCCTGTCGTGTTGTTGCCAGTAATCAGGATATCGTCAACGTAGACTAGAAGAATCACAGTCCCGGTTGACCGGTGTCAGGTAAAGAGAGAAAAATCAGCCGAGCTCCGAGTGAAGCCACTAGCACAGACAACCTTATTGAATTTTTCAAACCACTCGCGCGGGGACTGTTTGAGACCATAAATGGATTTCCGAAGGTGACATACCAGAGACTCCCCCGTGGTCTCAAACCCGGGAGGTTGCTGCATATAAACTGTCTCCTGTAGATCGCCGTTGAGGAAGACATTCTTAATATCCAGCTGATAAAGGGGCCAGTGACGATGAACAACTAAGAAGAGAAGAACGCGGACGGTGTTCAATTTTGCCACGAGAGAGAAGGTTTCCTCGTAATCAAGGCCATGTTGCTGAGTAAAGCCCCGTGCCACGAGGCGGGCCTTTAGACGGTCAACAGTGCCATCCGCCGCATGTTTAATAACAAATACTCATTTGCAGCTAACGAAGGCGTGGCCTGCAGGAAGAGGAACCAGATCCCAGGTCTGGTTAGCCCAGAGAGCCCGCATTTCATCGTTCATGGCTACCCGACACCCTGGGTGTTGAAGCGCCTCCTGCACAGTGTTAGGAATAGAAATAGAGGAAAGAGAGGTGGCAAATGCGTAGAGAGGCGGCGTCAGCCGATGGAGAGAGACATAGTTGACCAAGGGATGAGCTGTAGAGACGGGAGCTGGATCTGCCGTAGCCGAGGGATCGCTGGTAGCGGGGAGCTGGTGCACGGGAGCATCCTTGGATGGGCGACGAGAGTAGACACGGATAAGGGGTGGAGGAACCCGAGGGGCGTTGTGAGAGGAGGAAGAAGACGACAAAGAAGATGGCGTGACCGGTACGACAGGCTGAGGAAGAGAAGGAGCTGAAGATGAGGTGGGACAAGGTAAGTGGAAGGGCTGGTTTTCGCAGAAGGTGACATCCGCAGAAACGACCAGCTTGCCGTCAGAAGGAGAGTAGCAGACATACCCGTTTTTGAGTCCGGGAGTAGCCAACAAACATATACTTGGCGGCCCGAGTAGCAAGTTTGTCGGAAGGAGGGCCAAGAAGATGGACATAACAAACACACCCGAAAATCCACGGTGTGAGAGTGGTGAGGTTGGTGGAGGGATAGAGGAGTTGGATTGGTGAGGCAAAATAAGCACAGATGAGGGAAGGCGGCTGATGAGATGACAGGCTGTGGAGACATCAAAATTCCAATATTCGATTGGAACGTGCATTTGGAATATAAGGGAGCGCGCAACATCGAGAAGATGTCGATTTTTCCGTTCTGCCACCCCATTTTGCTGAGTGGTATACACACATGAAGTTTGATGGATGACACCAAACTCGGTGCAGAGATTGGAGAAGGTGCGACCCGTATACTCGCGAGCATTATCAGTGCGAATGACTTTGAGGGGAGGGGGGTGGCGAACTGCGTACGCATCTCAATTAAAAAGGCGCGAAACACAGAGGGAAGTTCAGTTCGATCATGTAGTAAATAGAGCCACGTGATACAGGAGTAATCGTCAATAAACGTAACAAAATAGTTAAAGCCAAAAATACTGGGGACTCTATAAAGACCCCATACATTAGAATGAACTAAAGATAAATGAGTACTACTCCTGGTACAGACATGGGGGAAGGAAGAACGATGTTGTTTGCCGTAGATACAAGATTCACAAGAGAACTCCCAGAGAGAAACATCAGGAAGAGCCCGCTTGAGAATCGGAAGGGGAGCATGCCCAAGGCGGCGATGCCAATCAATAGTGGAGACGGCGGAGAGAAGAGTGGGGTGAGATATCCAAGATGTACACCCCATCAACAGCTGCCCCTTACCAATGGTACTCCGGGTGCGGCGATCCTGCATAAGAAAAGAAGAAGGTGAAAAGGTAATGCAACAATCAAGGTCGTGTGTGGGACGACTAACAGACAATTAATTGAAAGGAGACCCCAGAACGTGAAGAACCGAGCAAAGAAAAAGGTTCGGCGTAAGCTGAAGAGCAGCGGTGCCAGAGACTGGTAGGGTGTCACCGTTGGCCACAGTGATGCAAAGAGGATGAGGCGTCCGTAGGTACTCTGTGGGCTTCTGGGAGGTAATATGGTGGGTAGCGCCAGAATCAACGATCCAGCAAGGACTACGAGAAAGACAGGTTATATCTTCCGCAGAAAAGGACGCAACGAAGCCGGAGGAGCGGCTGAGGGCACCCTGAAGCTATTGGAGTTGGTTGCGGAGCTCATCAATGTCTTGGCGGGTAGTGTGGACCACAGTAGGTGCATTTCATAAAAGAGCGACCACCACGTCCTCGTCCCCGAGACGGGGGTCGGCCCCCCCGAATGGAAGATCCACGAGTAGGAGGAGTCGAAAGGAGAGGCTGCTGAAGAAGAGCCGGGGCAAAGCCAGAAGGAGCTTCGGAGGGAGGCGTGACTTTTAGCAGCATGGAGCAGACATCAGACAGTGAAGGAGTTGTGGCGGATGATAGAATCTGGGCCCGAACACTATGCAGGTGGGGAGGAACTCGGGACATTATCATGGCGATGGCGACAGCTTCTTTCTAGTTCCGTTGAGTGGCTAGATCGGTAGTAGGAGGCTGATGTTGACTCCAAGCCTCTGCCAAACTCTTAGCTCTAGCCACGAAGGAGAGCATATCGCCAGGAGCACCCGGGGCAAAATTCTGAAGATCGTAAATGATATCATATAGGTGCTGTAGGCTGTCATGGCCAGAGTAAAAAGAGTGAAGCTTCTCCCACATGGTTTTAGCCGTGTCATGATACATGACCATCCTGTAGGGCCAATGTCCATAGAGTTGAGAATCCAGGACTGAACCCAACCATCATCGCGAAGCCAGTCATCGGAGGGAGCAGTTGGAGTATCGTGGGTCAAGTGGTGAGGAAGACCCTTCGTCTGCAGAACCCGGCAAACCGAGTGAACCCACTCAACGAAATTCCTTTTTCCAGTTAGTGAGATAGTAGTAATTCGTAACTCGCCACGGAGTTCGGAAGCCGTGGCAGCCGCACGGGCTGGTGGAGCAGAAGTAGCGGCGGAAGTATCAAAAGCCATGCGCGGCCAGCAGAAGAGAGCGGGCGATTAGAATAGGTAGTCGCACGGTCTCGGCGGACACACCAGCTGTACAACTCCGTATTCGCGAAGAGTGGACCCTGTACAACCCCCTATTCGCGAAGAGTAGGCCCCGAATAAGGCAAACGCGTTTTTAAGCTTTTGGAGGTTTTGCACTCTCGGTGACCAATTTTGGCTCTAGCTTGGAAATATACTATTAGGGGGAGGAAAAATTGGCCTCCCCCAATGGCTCCTTTGTTGGGGGGCGGGTGCGGCAAGTTGGCTAGCACCCGCCCCAGCCTGTTGAGTCCGAGGTAGGGGCATGCGAGACGGACGGGGGCCGGTCTCGCCCAGGCGGCCTGCTCGCGGGCGAGACGGCCGGGGGCCGGTCTCGCCCGGGCGGCCTGCTCGCGGGCGAGGCAGCCGCGGCGGCCGCGGCCTGGCTCTCGCCCGGGCGGCCTGCTCGCGGGCGAGACGGCCGGGGGCCGGTCTCGCCCATGCGGCCTGCTCGCGAGCGAGACGGCCGGGGGCCGGTCTCGCCCGGGCGGCCTGCTCGCGGGCGAGGCGGGCCGCGGCCTGGCACTCGCCCGGGCGGCCTGCTCGCGGGCGAGACGGCCGGGGGCCGGTCTCGCCCGGGCGGCCTGCTCGCGGGCGAGGCGGCCGCAGCCTGGCTCTCGCCCGGGCGGCCTGCTCTCGGGCGAGACGGCCGGGGGCCGGTCTCGCCCGGGCGGCCTGCTCCCAGGCGAGACGGCCGGGGGCCGGTCTCGCCCGGGCGGCCTGCTCGCGGGCGAGACGGCCGGGGGCCGGTCTCGCCCGGGCGGCCTGCTCGCGGGCGAGACGGCCGGGGACCGGTCTCGCCCGGGCGGCCTGCTCGCAGGCGAGACGGCCGTCGGCCTGGTCCCGCCCAAGCGGCCTGCCCTGCGGCCTGGAACCGCCTCGGGTGTTTGGGGCGGGGTGTTGGCGGCGTGCTTTTACGCTGTGCCCCTGGGGGTGTTTTTACCCCTCTGCCCCCCGGTGTGGGCGTTTCCTATTGGCCCAAGGTGTATTTGGCGTAAGGGTATTTTGGTCATTTTTGGCCCATGAGATTTGGAAAACTATAAATAGACCCCCTTGGGTGCCTTGGAGAGGATCCTTTTTTGAGTTTTCTCCTCCCTTAGCTATTTCTTGGTAGAGTGGAGAGAGCTCTTCAAGGCACCCTAGCTCGAGCATTGGCTAGGGAGGGGAAGTGCTCAGGTAGCCTTCCGGGTGTGAGGTGAGACCTCTGCGCTAGAGCCGAGGGTCTGTTCCTAGCTTCTTGATCCTTTGGTCCGTGACGTTTTCTTAAGTGTAGTAGGTGTGAGGTCACCCCTTTCTAGGGACCCCGAACTCCACAGAGATCAAGTTTTTGGTTTCAACATTTTGGTGCGGTGAGCGTGGAGAGTGACCAGCACAGAAGATCCCGAGAGAGTGTCATGACGGGAGGTCAAGGTGGCGGTGACGATCTCGGCGAGCTCCCCAGCCCAGGACCCTTTGTTGGGAGGCAGGAGTTCATGGCCTCCATCCAAGGTATCATGGAGATGCTGCGAAGCATTGCTCCTCAGGGTGGCAGCTCCACCCCGATCCCCCAGGAGCTAGCTCCCCCCTCGACGAGTCGACTCCCAGGGGTCTAGGCGAGATGACCCCAGCGGGGGGAGAAGGAAGTGCACCAGGAAGAAGGCCAGGGAAGGAGAGGATGAGAGATGGGGTCGAGCGAGACCTCACCGGCCGGGAGTTGTTCTCTAGCCCGACAAGTGCCAACCTCCCAGGCGAGCAGGTTGCGCGAGTGGAGGTGGCGAGACCACCCCTTAGGGGGTCACCCTTCAGCGAGCTGATCATCTCAGCTCCCGTTCCCGAGGGGTTCAGAGAGCCAGACATGACTTACTATACGGGAAAGGATGACCCCGTCCAGCATCTGCAGTGGTTCGAGGATGCCGTCTCCATCAGGCCGATGACGGATGCCTTCAAGTGTCGCCTCTTTGCGATCACGCTGAAGGAGAAAGCGAGGGACTGGTTTCATCAACTCCCTCCGAGGTCGATCTATGGGTTCGAGGACTTGAGCCGCAACTTCTAGCTCCGCTTCTTCACCTCCAAGAAGCGGAAGAGGAGTCCTGAGTCCATCTTCTTGATAAGGCAGGGGGCGAGGAGTCGCTGGCCCGCTACGTAGACAGGTTTCAAGAGGAGATCTTGGAGGTCCAGGAGATGCCAGGGTATGCTCTCCAGATGGCCTTCACCGTTGGGCTGAAGGAGGGCTTCTTCAAGATGAGCTTGACCCGGAAGGCCCCCCTTTCCTTCGAGGAGCTGATGGAAAGGGCGGCAGAGGAGATTGCCATGGAGGCAGCCAACCCGGCATTTGTCAAGAGGTTGGAAAAGTTGACGGAGGTGGAGTCAAAGGAGCAGGGTGGCCCAAGGAATCAGGAAGGAAGACGGAGAGAGCAGAGAGCTCAGGGGTTCCAAGGACAGGAGGGTCCGGAACCAGGCTGGAGGCAGCAGGGAGGACCTGCCCAAGGTCCAGGAAGAGCTCTCATCCAAGGAGGGGCGAACTTCCACGGGGGCCAAGGGAGGTTCAACTTCCAGAGGCAGGCCCTAAGGCAACTCTTGCCCCCGCCGCAGCAAGCCTTGGCGATAGGAGGGGGAAGATGTAACAGGAGAGAGCGTCCAGCCCGCCGAAAGAGGGGAGAAAGAGCGCTGCTCTACTGCGATTTCCACCAGGTGGAGGGGCACGCCACGGCTACCTGCCCCGAGTTCTTGGAGGTGAGGGGGGAGAGGGGCCCTGCCCAGCCGCAGCCGCCGGTGCGGGTAGAAGAGGTTCTACCCGGAGAAGGGGGGGTGGGGGGCGTGGGGGTGTGGGAGGGGGGGGGGAGGGGGGGGGGATGATATATACGAGGATCGGGTCGACGTGGGAGGGGGGGTGTGGGGGGGTACTGAGGTGAGGTGATGATATCCGAGGCGGTAACCGAAGGCGGTAGGAGTGATCCACGGTGGAGTGGGGGTTGAGGCCACCCGGAAGGCAAGCCTCCATGTCATGTACCGAAGGAGCGTCGCCTCAACCTCCCAGACCCCGCCCCCAGAGGAAAAGATCACCTTCTCGGTGAAGGACCTACCAGATCATGAGGATCCGTTCTGTGATGCGCTGGTCATCCAGACAGCCATCGAAGGCTACACCGTCTCCCGGATCCTGGTTGACAACGGAAGCTCCGTCAACGTCATTTTCAAGAAGGCGTTTGACGAGATGAAGGTGGAGCCAAGGAGGGTGTTGGCCTCGGACGGACCCCTGTTCAGATTTTCAGGGGAGAGGAATGAGGTGGAGGGTGGAGTTGGACTCCAAGTAAAATTGGGAGGAGTCTCGAGGAACTGCCGGTTCGTCATTGTTGACGCTCCAAGCAGCTACAACGCCATCTTCGGAAGACCCCTCATCAGCGCCTTCCGTTGCGTGCCGTCTTCATTCCACCAATGCCTCAAGTTCAGCTCAGGAGGGATCCAGGTCAGAGTCAAGGGAGACTCCAGGATGGCAAGGCAGTGCTACGTCACGGCCGTCAACACCATCTTATGGTGGGCCAAGGCAGAGGAGATGGAGCAAGTCATGGAGAGCCTGAGCAGGATGGAAGTGTCCGGCGAGGAGGAAGCGGATGACGACCACCGGGCCCAGACCCCTGAGGAAGCCTCGCCCCGACAGAGTCCTGTATGAGTCTTATCTTGTAATGAGTCTAACCCCCGACCAACTGAGTCGGGGGGATCATGTAACCCATCTATTTTCCCCGTTTGAGGATGTAGGATTCGGTAAGGTTTGATTGTGTAGCCAAGTCCTTCGCTCCGATGATGATTCCGTGGCCAGGCTCCCACTAGCTGGCAGGGCAGGTTGATCTCTCGTGGTACCTCAAGTCCTTCGCTCCGATGACGATTCCGCGGCCAGGCTCCCACTAGCTGGCAGGGCAGGTTGATCTCTCGTGGTAGCTCAAGTTCCTTTGCTCCGATGACGATTCCGCCGCCAGGCTCCCACTAGCTGGCTGGGTAGGTTGATCTCTCGTGGTAGCCCAAGCCCTTTGCTCCGATGATGATTCCGCGGCCAGGCTCCCACTAGCTGGCAGGGCAGGTTGATCTTTCGTGGTAGCCCAAGCCCTTCGCTCCGATGACGATTCCGCCGCCAGGCTCCCACTAGCTGGCTGGGTAGGTTGATCTCTCGTGGTAGCCCAAGCCCTTCGCTCCGATGATGATTCCGCGGCCAGGCTCCCACTAGCTGACATGGCAGGTTGATCTCTCGTGGTAGCCCAAGTCCTTCGCTCCGATGATGATTCCGCGGCCAGGCTCCCACTAGCTGGCAGGACAGGTTGATCTCTCGTGGTAGCCCAAGCCTTTGCTCCGATGATGATTCCGCCGCCAGGCTCCACTAGCTGGTTGGGTAGGTTGATCTCTCGTGGTAGCCTAAGCCCTTTGCTCCGATGATGATTCCGCGGACAGGCTCCCACTAGCTGGCAGGGCAGGTTGATCTCTCGTGGTAGCTCAAGTTCCTTTGCTCCGATGACGATTCCGCCGCCAGGCTCCCACTAGCTGGCTGGGTAGGTTGATCTCTCATGGTAGCCCAAGTCCTTTGCTCCGATGATGATTCTGCGGCCAGGCTCCCACTAGCTGGCAGGGCAGGTTGATCTCTCGTGGAAGCTCAAGTTCCTTTGCTCCGATGACGATTCCGCCGCCAGGCTCCCACTAGCTGGCATGACAGGTTGATCTCTCGTGGTAGCTCAAGTTCCTTTGCTCCGATGATGATTCCGCCGCCAGGCTCCCACTAGCTGGCTGGGTAGGTTGATCTCTCGTGGTAGCCCAAGCCCTTTGCTCCGAGACGGTCCGCTGTCAGGCTCTTACTAGCTGACAAGGCCGGTGGGTACCTCTCGTAGGAGCCCCAGTTCTCTTTGCTCCGAGACAATCCCGCTGCCAGGCTCCCACTAGCTGGCAGGACCGGTGGTACCTCTCGTGGAGAGTAAGTCCCTTTGCTCCGAGGTGGTCCCGCTGCCAGGCTCCCACTAGCTGACAGGGCCGGTGGTACCTCTCGTGGAGAGTAAGTGTTTGCACCCGAGACCGTCTCGTCACCCAGGCTCCCATTAGCTGGCTTGACATGTTGACTACTCGGGGAGGTTGAGTGTTTTCACCCCGAGGCCGTCTCGTCACCCAGGCTCCATTAGCTGGCTTGACAGGTTGACCCCTCGGGGGGGGGGGGGGGGGTAAGTGTTTTCACCCAGAGGAGGTCTCGCCACCCAGGCTCCCATAGCTGGCATGGCAGGTTGACCCGCGGGAGAAGTTACACTCCGCGAATACGTTGGGTTGAATGTTTCTTTCGAGCTTGTGCCAACCTCGAAAAGAGCGGGGATTGTGTACAACACCCGTATTCGCGAAGAGTGGACCCTGTACGACCCCCTATTCGCGAAGAGTAGGCCCGAATAAGGCAAACACGTTTTTAAGTTTTTTGGAGGTTTTGCACTCTCGGTGGCCAATTTTGGCTCTAGCTTGGAAATATACTATTAGGGGGAGGAAAAATTGGCCTCCCCCAATGGCTCCTTTGTTGGGGGGGGGGGGGGGGCGGCGGGGGCGGCAAGTTGGCTAGCACCCGCCGCAGCCTGTTGAGTCCGAGGTAGGGGCATGCGAGACGGACGGGGGCCGGTCTCGCCCAGGCGGCCTGCTCGCGGGCGAGACGGCCGGGGGCCGGTCTCGCCCGGGCGGCCTGCTCGCGGGCGAGGCGGCCGCGGCCTGGCTCTCTCACCCGGGCGGCCTGCTCGCGGGCGAGACGGCCGGGGGCCGGTCTCGCCCGGGCGGCCTGCTCGCGGGCGAGACGGCCGGGGCCGGTCTCGCCCGGGCGGCCTGCTCGCGGGCGAGGCGGCCGCGGCCTGGCTCTCGCCCGGGCGGCCTGCTCGCGGGCGAGACGGCCGGGGGCCGGTCTCGCCCGAGCGGCCTGCGCGCGGGCGAGACGGCCGGGGCCGGTGTCGCACGGGCGGCCTGCTCGCGGGCGAGGCGGCCGCGGCCTGGCTCTCGCCCGGCGCCTGCTCGCGGGCGAGGCGGCCGCGGCCTAGCTCTCGTCCGGGCGGCCTGCTCGCGGGCGAGACGACCAGGTGCCGGTCTCGCCCGGGCGGCCTGCTCGCGCGGGCGAGACGGCCGGGGGCCGGTCTCGCCCGGGCGGCCTGCTCGCGGGCGAGACGGCCGGGGGCCGGTCTCGCCCGGGCGCCTACTCGCAGGCGAGACGGCCGTCGGCGTGGCCCCGCCCAAGCGGCCGGCCCTGCGGCCTGGAACCGCCTCGGGTGTTTGGGGCGGGGTGTTGGCGGCGTGCTTTTACCGCTGTGCCCCTGGGGGTGTTTTTACCCCTCTGCCCCCCGGTGCGGGCGTTTCCTATTGGCCAAAGTGTATTTGGCGTAATGGTATTTTGGTCATTTTTGGCCCATGAGATTTGGAAAACTATAAATAGACCCCCTTGGGTGCCTTGGAGAGGATCCTTTTTTGAGTTTTCTCCTCCCTTAGTTTCTTTTTGGTAAGTGGAGAGAGCTCTTCAAGGCACCCTAGCTCGAGCATTGGCTAGGGAGAGGAAGTGCTCAGGTAGCCTCCGGGGTGTGAGGTGGGACCTCCGCGCTAGAGCCGAGGGTCTGTTCCTAGCTTCTTGATCCTTTGGTCCGTGACGTTCTCTTGAGTGTAGTAGGTGTGAGGTCACCCCTTTCTAGGGACCCCGAACTCCACAGAGACCAAGTTTTTGGTTTCAACACCAGCGACCAGGAAATCGCGACCAGAATGCGACTAGGAGAAGGCGGCCGAAGTGAGAGGGAGAAGTTGGCAGAGAAGATAGCCACACGGTCTCGGCGGGTACACCAGCGACAAGCGAGGTTGCGACCAGATGTGGCTAAGAATAGAGAGGAGAGCGCTAGCGACAAGGCAGGCCGCATGCGAGTAGAGGGCAGGAAAGCCAGCTGCGGGTAGGCGAGGTCGCAGCGAGCAGGAGAGGCAGGTCGCGACGAACAAGAGAGGCAGGTCGCGGCGAGCAAGAAAGGCTGGTCGCGGCGAACAGTAGAGGCAGGTCGCGGCGAACAGGAGAGGCAGGTCGCGACGAGCAGGAAAGGCAGGTCGCGGCGAACAGGAGAGGCAGGTCGCGACGAACAGGAGAGGCAGGTCGCGGCGAGCATGAGAGGCGGGTCGCGGCGAGCAGGAAAGACAGGTCGCAGCGAGCAGCGAGCAACAAGCGAGCAGGAGAGGCAGGAAAGCCAGCTGCGGGTAGGCGAGGTCGCAACGAGCAGGAGAGGCCGCAACGGATAGAAAGAGTCCGCGCGGGAAGAGAAGGTATAGGAGAAAGTGGACCTACGTGAGAGGATTATAAACAGGAGAGGTGGTAGGAAGGAGGAGGTGGAAGCCACGAGAGAAGTAGAGTTGGAGGCTAAGGGAAAGCCGCGCGGACAGAAAGGAAACATGCCGCAAGAGTCCGCGGCTAAGGGAAAGCCGCGCGGACAGCCAGGAGGAGAGGCGGCTAGAAAAAACAGGCCGCGAGAACCCAAGGAGGAGGTCGGTGGCTCTGATACCATGTAAAGAGAGGTCTCAAACCTTGTATATACTTCTTGAATGAATAGTTACAAGTATAAATACACTTATATAGGAGAAGAATGAGGAGAGAAATCTTAATACAAGATGTGAGACTAATAAAAGGAGAGAGAAAGGAGGAGAAAACATGGGCCCTTAATTGAGCTTTTCTAACAATAAGATATGAGTGACACCAATTGCAGAGAAGATGCGAGAAGCTTGATTTAGATGGTTCAGACACGTACAGACGAGACAATTAGAGGCACCTACTAGCATAGGCGGGGGCCTACAACTGGACACACCCGGGCGTGTGCCCGAGTATGTATTTCAAAAATAAAAAAGCAAAGCTGCACAGCTTGTTTGTAAGTAAAATAATTTTATATCCTTGTGGCTGAGTCCCCAACTATGCACAATGCCCTATCTGGCGGGGAAGAAGAGAACCCAACTACCAACTCAATGGGAAAACTCCTTCAGCACAGAGTCCAGACCGTCCTTGCCCATCACGGTTTCTCCCTCTTCCGCTCTTCCCAACTCATAAGGAAAACTCCTTCAGCACAGAGTCCAGACCTCCCTTGCCCTTCACGGTTTCTCCCTCTTCCGCTCTTCATTGGTTAGCCCCACTCCAACACATGGATCTCCAAACATGTTGGTTGATCAACTACCCTCGATCTCCGGATTTGGCAGATTGGCGCCTGTCCTAGATAAAATATGTGAAAAGGTTTCTACTCATTTCCAGGTGAATAAGAGAAGAAGTGATGAAGTATTTTCATGCCCACTTTAATTTCTTGAATGGCACCAAAGTTTTTGTTCTTAGCACCCAAATTTTTCTCTCCCGACTCCAGAGTTTCTTCGGCAGTATGCATGCGTAAGATTACTCTGACATCGCCCTTTGACTGTCTGATGAAATTCATCCACAAAGTCAGTAGTTTGTAAAATGCATATATTGTCATTGATTAATAACATCACCCTTTGAAAGTTTGATGAAATGCCTCAATGAACTTATGCATTTGTTTCAATTGTATATGGTTTTATTTTAAACTGCTCTGTGTTAAGCCTTACATTAATCATTGTAATATTAATGCAATGGAACCATGAAGATATTTATATCTCAGTTCTTCTCGTGGATCTTAACTAGTCGTTTTTTTTCTTACAAGTTTTTTATAATTGTAAGATGCTGTTAGTCTTTGTTTTTTAATGACTTTTGAAATTATTGTTGAATTGTAAGATGTTCGATAGAGTTTGTATACTTTATATTGAAATAATAAGTGTTTATTTTTAATTTTTAATTGGTTTCCGAGTTGGACAAAAATCCTAGTTCTGCAACTACCTATTAGGCGTTGGGAGAGTTTAGCTAATAGGCATGTTAAATGAGGGAGGGATAGACCAAATAAGACTTGCAATGGAACTATAAGGAAAGACATGATGTACTTAGGCATTAGTGAGATTATGACTAAAGATAGGGCACAATGACGACAAATGATCTATATAGCAGACCCCACTATGGTGGGATAAAGGCTTGTGTGTTGTTGTTGAATAAATCAACAAAAGTTAAAAGAAAAATTACATTTATGTTCCAAATCCACAATAAAGTATATTTTTATTTATTTATTCACAATTTTAATACGTTTAACAAATCTTTTCCATGATGTATCCTGCTTGAACTAGTAATTTAGCTAAAATAGCACTATATTGTCTTGCAGATTCAGCAAAAAGCTTCTGTTCCCTGGCTGTTGGCACCGCTGAAGAAAAATCAACATGGTTTTGCCAAGCAAAAAAACTTAGTTTATTATGTTTTTCTCTCCTTGCTGACTATGATGTCACTTATGATAACGGTGAACACATGATATCACTTATTGTTCATGCAATGCGCTTGGTAGTTTCTTTACTCGATTTGAAACAATGGAAATGCTTGAAAAATGAAGACATTGCAGAAGCTGATTTTACCGTGCAAAGATTGCTGTGTTTTATGGCTAGAAGCAGTGCTATGTACTCGAGCATCAGGGGATTCTTGATGAAGCTCAAAATTTGTAATGCCTTGGAGACCAAAAATACCATACCAACAGATAATTATTTTTTGGTTACTGCAGCTGCACTTACTTTAGCTCTGCGTCCTTTTCAATCCAAGTCAGAGAAAAGCAATGATGATTCTTTTGATTCAAGTGTAGCCTTTGAGCAATACTTCATATTCATCCTTACTGTTCCATATCTCACTAGACGGCTGCCAAATCTCCTTGTTCCTGCTGTAAAACATTTATCTGTACTTTCTCCATGTTTAAATGCTCTATTGGTAAGCTTATTTTTCTTATTTTAAGTATATTTTTTCTTCAATAATAGTTCTTTGATTATATATAGTGGAGCCTTTTATTGTTGTAAAAGGAAGTGGAGTCTTTTTTCTAATGTGCCAGTCTTGTTGTATGATTGCTACTGATGATTTTTTTAATGATTACTAAGATAAGTTGATGACTAGAGAAAACAAAATCTGATATGTGCAAATGTAATTCTTTGTTATTTAGAGTAGTGTATGTCCTTGTACCTTGTCTTGTTCATGAAATTTGTATTGTCATCTTCCTTACGCCACGGTTTGGATAATCTTGAAATGTTCTTGCACTTATTGGTTTTGAAAACTTTTCAAACTAGTGAATTATCTCTCTTCGCATGAAAAATTCTATGCTGCTTTGAATTTTTATTTGATTTTTAGATCTTGTTCTTGCTACTTTATGTCTTTTTGGCCCAAATTCTTCCATGAACTGATCATTTGTGGCAGGTGGTGGCAGGTTTCCAAGAATATAATATTTGTTGAGATGTCAAAACTTCAACATTCAGAAAATTTACAATCTACCGATAAATTAATTCCTTCTTGTGGCTGGGCTCTTGCCAACATTATAGACCTTGTGACTGTGTGTAGCAACAATATTTGCGACTCTGGGAACTTTATTCAAGGTTTAGATTATAGTTTGTATGTTAAAGTTGTAAATTGTATTTCTGAGAACCTTCTTGACTGTTTTGGTAATGTTGGGGTATTGACCAGAAGGGAGCATGGCTATGTTGAGATTGGCGATCCTTCTTTACAGGATAACTCTTCTGTGAATTGCAATCAGCCAAAACTGTCATATCTAGATCTTCTAAGTTCTGTGTATCAGCAATGGCATTTAAGGAAGCTTCTGTTCTCTTTAGAGAAAAGTAGACATAACCAACAAACTTATTCTTGTTCATCAAATCAGGACACGGAATTCATTGGGAACTTAAGACTAATAGATATTGTTTATTTTTACAATTTTTTGCTTAGAATATTCTCATCTTTAAACCCTATCGGTGGATCACTGCCTATTCTTAATGTGCTTTCCTTCACTCCTGGGCTGTTAGTACAGTTGTGGGAAACTTTAGAATATTCTATTTTTAATGGTAATGATTGCATGCTCCCTGAACACAGTTCTTCCAATGATACTAATATTGGCTGCTACAACGGTAGAAGGCAAAAACCGGGTATTAAGGATACTGGAAGCAAGTTGGTTACGATGTTTCGGAAAATAGCAGGAAAATCTACAGATTTGAGCATTACCCTAACTAATGATTCCCCAATTCCGAATCAACCTAGTCAGGACACACCAAATACATGGGATATTGGAGGTATGAAGAGGGGTTCCCAAGGCATTTCAAATGACATGTCATGCATTTTGCATCTGTTTTGTGCTATATATTCCCATTTGCTTCTGATCCTAGATGACATTGAGTTCTATGAGAAGCAGGTATGGTAGCACATACATTTGTAGCCGGTGACAACCTTTTGATGCAGTCTGAGGTTTATCTTTTGTGTTTTCTGTCTTCTTTTTTTGAGCTAGGTTCCATTTAAGCTTCAGCAGCAGCAAAGGATTGCATCAGTACTCAACACATTCGTCTATAATTCTCTTATTCACAGTACTGTACAAAACAAGAAGCCTGCCTTGGATGCAGCTGTCAGGTGTCTGCATTTTCTGTATGAACGAGATTGCAGGCACAAGTTTTGTCCCTCTTATCTGTGGGTAGCACCAGCTGGTAGGCGTCACATTCCAATAGCTGCAGCTGCCAGAGCTCATGAAGCTGCACATTCAAATTTGCACTTTGTGGATCATTCACCTATTCCAAGCATGAGTTCTATCGTAACTACTGTTCCTCATGTATTTCCATTCGTGGAAAGGTAGAAGCACTGGGACAAATTCTAATTGTTGATATCCATCATTTACTTTACAATTGCCAGTCTTATATTTATTGGTACGCACATATTTGAACCCTAAATTACTACAGTAAAGTGTCACTAAGGCACTTGCATTTTTCAAAATGATACCTCTAATGTACTTTTTTGTTGCAGTGAAACTTCATATATGAGTGTCCTAAGATAATATTTAGCTCCATAAAAGCTAGAATTTTTTTGAATTACTTTTGTCCTAAAGTTTTGTAGATAATTTGATACAAACTAGGAGAAGAACCCGGCAAGGAAGGGAGCTGGTGGTGGGCAAGAGAGGAAGGAGAAGGGGAATGAGAAGAACTTTGGGAGCAACCCTAAAACACATTCATCTAAGCATGAAAAAACCCTAATGAGACATACAACATCCTTTGTAACGGCGGGGTGCGAATAGCTAGAGTTCAGGTGCGAGAATAGCAAAAACAAAAATAACATTCAAACAAAAATATTTAAATGAAGATGGTTCTCGCGGTCTCCTCCAATCACGGTGGGCTAGGGGCCGTCACCTTCCTCTGAGTGTAGACTCTCTCCGGCGTGTCGTTCGCATGCGCGAACGTAACATAATTCATCAATTAATAAAGTGCTGATTAGACATAAATTAATTAGTCTTTTATTTCATTTCAAGAGCCCAAATTTTGGTTAGAGCTTTATAAACGCGGTATCTTACTGTGACAAAGATTTGGTGATATTTTGTCCATTTGGCCTTTATTTTGATTTGATTGATTACCATCACACTATTGAGTATTATGGTCTAATCATGATTTTATCTTACGTGGGCATTTGATTTTTAATTATCGTCATATTGTGACAATTAATTAGTGTTTAGCCCTTGTAATCTTGGATGATTAAGTATGCTTAGCTTAATCCTTGCATGAATAATTGACTTATGATATCACCCTTCCATGTTGATAATATAAGAAACTTTTAAATGTTTGTTAAGTCTGATTTGATCTTGCAGAACTCTGATGCATATCGGCAACTTAGATGTTTGGTAAGCTTGTATTGATTATCTTTATTAGTGTTAGCTTGTATTAACCTTATTTATACTCATTATCTAAGAGCTTTTAGATGTTTGGTAAGCTTTGGTTTTATATACAAGTCTTACCTTGATGCATAACGGCTAGTCTTAATATGGATGATCATATAGAACCAGAATCGGTGTTAACTCATAGTAACCATGATTAATCTCACAACTATGATTCATAATGACATTTGATGACTTATTCGTCAAGATTATGATTAACCTAGTCTGTGGTTGTAGCCTTGTAACCGTTTATACACTAGGACACTTTTGAACCTGTTGAGTTATGTGTTATTATTGTGTTATCGTGTTATTATCGTGTCGGGTTATATGTATGTTGTACCTATAAATACCCTTGGTATATGGAATGAAGTTATCCTTTTTTTCCTTTTCAACATGGTACCAGAGCCTTAGGGCTTTCGATACTCCTCGATCCGTTTCCGCCGACCCGCTTCCAGCGCTCGATCCCGCCTCCAGCGTTCACGCACTTCCGCCGATTCGTCCGCGTCGGGATAGGGCTTCGTCCAGCCGCTCCCGTACTCCAGCGCCACCGCCCTCCGCCGCTCTAGCAGCTCCCTCACTCCACCGCTCCGCCGCTCCAGCCTCTCCCACTCCGCTCTCTCACTGCCCACCGCTCCTAGCCTCCAGCGGTTTCCTCCTACTGATTCTTGACACCAAAAATGTGGTGTTCCCTGTGATGTCATTTCCGGTGTCCATTCTACTATTGGGATTGTTCCTCTTTCTATGAGTAAGCCCTAGTTTCTCTCTCAGTTGGTGTGTTGCTCCCCGGGGATCCTTGATTTGTATTCTAGGCCTCCATGGCCGGGACCGATGACTCTCCCACCCTCTCTTTTGCCACTGATGCTCCTTCAGGTACAATGATGTCTAGTGGCTCCTCCCTCCCTGGCCATGTCAACAACACCCCACAAATCACGACGATCCGTCTGGATGGTACCAATTATCTCCCGTGGTCTCGGTCTATTACTCTTTCCTTGAAGAGAAGGAGGCTGCTTGGGTATGTCATGGGCACTACACCGCCACCTCCTTTAGATTCCCCTGACTGGTTGCACTGGGAGTCGGAGAATTCCCTCGTCATGTCCTGACTGACTAATTCCATGGTTGACTCCATCGCTCGGAACTATCAGTTTTTAGATACTGCTGCCGATATTTGGCGGAGGCCGAGTCTACTTACTCTTGTCGCGGCAATGCAGCCCAGATATTTCAGCTCCGACGAAGATTTTCTTCTCGGTCAAGTTGTCCGTCCTCCGTCTGCCTACTATCTCGAGTTCACTCAGTTGTATCAAGAATATGATCATTTTGATTCTCTCACTTTGGTGTCCCCTGAAGATGAGATCCTTGTTCGCACGGGAAGATCGGAATAAAGTTTTTGAGTTCCTACATGGACTGCATCGGGACTTCGATCAAATCTCTGTGCAGATTCTTGGACGCTCTCCCTTTCCCTCTCTTCCTGAGGTGTTCAGCCTAGTTCAGCAGGAATTTGATCGGTGGCAGACTTGGACTCCTGATCCTCCTGATCCTCCCCCTGATGGCTCTGCCTTGGCGGCTCAGTTGGGGTTCGGGCAAATCGTGACTCACGACCCAAATCCAGTGACAAGGACCACCTGCTCTGTGACTTGTGGGAAGGCCCGTCATACCCGGGAGACTTGTTTTCAGCTTCATGGATTTCCTACATCCCGTGGTGGTTCTTCCTCTCGTGGTGATCGTGGTTTTGGGCGCTCTTCGGGTCGCTCTACACAGCCTCGCTCCGCACATCTGTCTGATGGTTTCAACGAGCCGCAGCTTCTACCTGTCCCGTCCGCTCCCACATTGTTCTGTCATCTGATGAGATTCTTGCTTTCCGTCGCTTGATGCAGGGACAGTCCTCCGAGTCTTCCTGTTTCCTCGTCCTCGTACGCCCATCAGGGACCACCAGGTGCTTACGCTACCTCCTCTCGTCCCTCTACTCACTGATCATCGATTCTGAGCAACGGATCACATGACCGGCTCCTCTTCAGTTTTGTGTCCTACCTTCCTTTGTCTGGTCGAGACAAAGTGAGCATTGCGGATGGTTCCCTCTCTCCGATTGCCGGAAAGGTTTCCATCCCCTGCTCCTCTCTTACCCTCCTCTGTTCTTCTTCCGAACTTTACCCAAAATCTCCTCTCTGTTAGTCATTTAACTAACTCTATGAACTGTTCCGTGACTTTCTTCCCTTCCTCTTGTATCTTTCAGTACCTGAAGACCGGAACGGTGATTGGAACTGGTAGTCTGGTGGATGGGCTCTATGTGTTCGATTCTTCCACCCCGGTCTCTTCTCCTTAGGCTCTTCATGTGGATCAGGCTGCTACTTTGACGTCCTGACACTGTCGGCTTGGACATCTATCTATCCTTTCTATGAAACGCTTATTTCCTACTTTCTCTACTGTTTTACTTGATAAGTTTTGTTGTGATGCTTGTGACCGTAGTAAACATCGTGTTTCTTTTCATCATGCTTCTTCTCCTAGTACTGCACCTTTTCATTTAATACATAGTGATGTTTGGGGCCCTTGCCAAGTTGCATCTATTTCAGGTTGTTTTTGGTTTGTGACTTTTATTGACTGCTTCTCTCGCACCACTTGGGTTCCGTGAGTCTGACCGCTACTATGGGTCCTCACTTCAGGGGGGGGTCTCCTTCTACATCACGGACCTATTCCTCCGGGATATCATCTGAAGTTGGGATAGCAATACATTTTGACACTCAATCTTCCACTCCTCTACCTATTCCTCCGGGATATCATCCCTCTCCGCCTCCGTCTACTACTCCATATGTCCCACTTGCAGAGGCCCCGGTTACTAAACCTATGCAAGTTTACTCTCGTCGTCCAAAGGGATCAAACACACGGCCGCCATCTGGATTTCAGAGCACCCACCTGACCCGTCGCCAGGATCCATCATTCCTACGGAAGGTACCTCTACTCGACATCCCTTATCTCAGTTCATTTCTTACTCATCCCTAACAACTTCCCATAGAGCATTTGTTTCCTCATTGTCTTCTGTTTCTATCCCAACTTCGTGGCAGGATGCTCTTTCCCACGACCGGTGGAGGTCAGCTATGCTTGAAGAAATGGACGCCCTGGAAAAAACAACACATGAGACCTGGTACAACTACTAACAGGAAAGAAAGTTGTTGGATGCAAATGGGTATTTGCTGTTAAGCAGAACACCTCGGGAGTCATTGAAAGATACAAGACAAGGCTAGTGGCAAGAGGCTACACTTAGTCCGCGGGCATTGATTATCAGGAGACTTTTGCTCCTGTTGCAAAGATGAATTCGATAAGGATCCTCATGTCTTGTGCTGCCTGCATGGAGAAGCTTTGCCAATTGGATGTGAAGAATGCTTTTCTTCATGGAGATCTGAAAGAAGAGGTGTACATGGCTCTACCTTCGGGGCTTACTCCTAGTGGATCAGAAGGGAAGGTCTGTAGATTAAAGAGACCGCTCTATGGCCTGAAGCAATCCCCCAGGGCTGGTTTCGATTTGATCGTGGGAATGGACTGGTTATCGGCTGTAAATGCCAAGATAGAGTGCAGAGACAAGCTGATACGGTTTGAAGGGCCCATCCAAGCCGCTGTCACTTTCCACGGCATGAAGGGAGTCACTAAGCTGATTATCTCGTCTGTTAAGGTTGTTAGGTGCATTAGCAAAGGCTGTGAGACCTTCTTAGTGTTGATGAATGCAGAAGCTAAGACTGATTTGTTGAAGGTACCTGTGATTCAAAAATTTCCTGATGTCTTTCCAGAAGAGTTACCTGGTGCTCCTTCTACTAGAGAGATTGACTTCCAGATCAATCTTCTACCAGGAGCAGCACCGGTGGCCAAAACCCCTTATCGCATGGCTCCCAGAGAACTCACAGAGTTGAAGGTCCAGTTGCAAGAGTTGCTCAATTTGGGTTTCATTCACCCCAGCACTTCGCCTTGGGGTGCACCAGTTTTGTTTGTGAAGAAGAATGATGGTAGTCTGAGGCTGTGCATTGACTACCGCGAACTGAACAAGTGACAGTTAGGAATAAGTATCTTATCCCCAAGATTGATGACTTGTTTGATTAGCTTGAGGGTTCTTGCACATTTTCTAAGTTGGATCTCAGGTCAGACTACCATCAATTGAAGATTCGGGAAGCAGACATTCATATGACGACCTTCCATACCAGATACAGACACTGAGTTCGTGGTCATACCGTTCGGGCGGACCAATGCCCCGCCCGCTTTTATGGATTTGATGAACAAGATTTTTCGGGAATTCTTAGACCGTTTTGCTATCGTCTTAATAAATGATATTTTAGTGTATTCCAGAAGTCCAGAAGATCACGTCTCTCACCTCAGGACTGTTTTGGGGACACTCAGAAAGTATCAGCTGTATACAAAATTCTCTAAGTGCGAATTTTGGCTATCAGAGGTTGCATTTTTGGGACGTGTTATTAGTCAGAGAGGCATTTCTGTTGACTCGAAGAAGATAGAAGCAATAAGGAGGAGTGCCGAGACCGAAGACAGTTACGGAGGTCCGCAGCTTTTTGGGTTTGACAGGTTATTACAGGAGGTTTATAAAGGACTTCTCGAAGATAACCTTACCACTGACTTCGCTCACCAGGAAGGGTAAAGCTTTTAGTTGGACAGTGAAGTGCGAGTTGGCGTTTGAGGAGTTGAAGACCAGGCTAATGACAACCCCGATTTTGAGTTCACCATCAGGGTCAGATGGATTTCAGATATATAGCGACGTCTCAGATAAAAGTTTGGGCTGTGTGCTTATGCAGCATGGTAAGGTTATAGCCTTCGCCTCCAGGCAGTTAAAGGTCCACGAGAAGAACTATCTCGTGCATGACTTGGAGCTAGCAGCAGTTATCCACGCTCTGAAGATTTGAAGGCACTATCTCTATGGGGTCCGTTGTGAGATTTTCACTGATTACAAAAGTCTCAAGTACATCTTTGACCAACAAGAGCTCAACTTGAGGCAGCGCAGATGGTTAGAGTTTTTGTCAAACTATGAAGTGGACATTCAGTACCACCCAGGGAAGGCGAATGTGGTAGCTGATGCGTTTAGCCGTAGAGGATCGAGTTATTTTCTCCTCACTCATCAAGAGGAGCTGGTGCGAGAGTTGGAGAGGCTAGAGATCAATGAGGTGCCACACTCTAATTTTGGATCTGCAAGGTTGAGTTGGATGGAAATCACTTGCGGCATCAAGGATATGATCAGAACAGCTCTACCCTTAGATCCAAAGATGTCAGTGATTTGAGATTTGACTCAGGCAGGCCTGAAGGAGAAGTTTAGTATACAAGAGGATTTACTGTTGCACGGTGGTAGGGCGTGCGTTCCAGATGTTAGCTATCTTCGAGATGACATACTGTTTGAGGCCCATAATTCTAGATATTCAATACATCCAGGTAGCACGAAGATGTATGCGGATTTGAAGAAGATAGTCTGGTGGTCAGGTTTGAAGAGTGACGTTGCAGAGCATGTTGGGAAATACAAAATTTGCAAGTTAGTTAAAGCTGACTGCCAGAGGCCAGAAGGCAAGTTGCAGTCACTTCCCATCCCCGAGTGGAACTTTGAGGACATATCAATGATTTTTGTTTTTGGTCTTCCAGATCGCAGAGTGGGAATGATTTCTTATGGGTTAATGTTGACTGTCTCTCTAAAGTTGCCAACTTCATTCCCAATAGGAGGACGGATCTGGGTCCCAAATTGACGCAGTTATATGTCGATGAGGTTGTTTGACTTCACAGTGTTCATAAGACCATAGTTTCAGACAGATATGACATATTTACTTCTAAGGAGTGAAGATACGTTCAGGAGCGGTTGCGCACTAAGCTACATTTCAGTACCGTCTTCCATCCCCAGACAGATGGACAGACTGAACGTACGAATAGAACCTTGGAAGATATGCTCCGGATGTGTATCTTGGACTTTGGAGGGAAGTGAGAGAAATATGTTACTCTTATTGAGTTTTCCTACAACAACGGTTTTCAGGCAAGTATTGGGATGACCCCTTTTGGGGCACTTTACGACATACACTATCGGACACCATTGTGTTGGGCTGAGAGTGAAGAAAGATCTTCCATCGGGAAATCCTGGATTGACAAAATCACAGATCGAATCAAGCTCATTCAAGAACGCATGAGAATAACCGAGGACCGCCAGGCCCAGTATTATGACAAGAGGCATAAAGCAGTGGAATTTAGTGTTGGTGATTATGTTTAACTGAAGGTCAGACCTGTTAGAGGAGTCTCTCAAATCAAAAGAATGAAGAAGTTGAGCCTTAGATTCGTTAGTCCTTTCGAGGTACTGGAACGCCTCGATGAAGTTGCTTATAGATTGGTTTTACCTAAGGAAATGAGTGGTCTACATGATGTATTTCACGTCTCCTATCTGAGGAGAGCAGTCATAGATCCTAGCCAAATAATCAGTACCGATGAATCACCAATCGAATCAGATCTGAGTATCAGTGTTAAACCAGTCAAAATAATTGACTCAAGGATTCAGAAACTCAGGAGTAGAGAGATCCCGTTCGTAAAAGTTCTTTGGATGAACTGTGGCCGACCCGAATATTCTTGGGAAAGGGAAGATGAACTTCGGAGCAATAAAGACTTTGTTTTCCTCTTTAACTCAGGTATGTTTGAAATTTTCGAGCACAAAAATTTTATTAGGAGGGGAGATTTGTAACATCTGTATTTTTGACTCGACAATATAATTTAATTGTAGGGTCTGTTTGCGAGCGAATCTGATCACGGCAGCGTCTTGGCGACATACGTTTTTAGTAAGTTAAAACTTGTACATCAATTGTTGGTTTAGTTGTAACCGTTGAGTGGGTGTTCGATGCATGTAGATTTTTAGCGCGTGGGCGTAATGCATAAATTTTCTAGTGTTAGTAAAATTAGTAAAATGACAATTTTTGTAATTTAGGTGAAATCTTTATTTTTCCATCTAAAAAAGGGAATCCAAATGTGATAAAATCCTTTTGCCCGTAACCCTTCTTCGCGGAAATCGTCGGTCGCCTCTCTCGGTAAGAAATTCTTCGCAGTCGTTCTCCTCTTCCGGCGTCGGCAAGGAGATCTCCAGCCCCGTCGTTGTTGGCGACAGAGTTTTCCACCTCCGTAGACGTCGTTGAAGCAATTTCCAGCCCCGTCGGCTCTGGTTGCCGCTGACTGCCTTCAGTGCAGGCGCAGATCCAGCGACCTGGGGAATCCAAATGTATTCTCCAGCGTTGCACCTCCATTTTTCTGGCATTGTTTGACTTCCTACTCCATCTCCGAGCCATAAATCGAAGTTTCTTGCTAGCAGAAATTTCTAAAGCGTTCAGCGGGCTCACAATCAAAGTTAAAGGTCGATATCCCCTCCCTTTCCTTTTCCGATCAGGTTTGGCGCAATCTTTTCTCGATTTCAGTTAGCAAAAAATGTTAAAACCTTGTTTTGGACTTATGGTTATATGAAAATTTTGTTAGGGTTGTGAGGGACAACTTCCAGTGTAGGAGTGGGCATTATCCGTAACTAAAATAGTGATCTCCACTACTGTTAAAGAGGTAGAGACTTTCTGTTACTTTGGATTCATATCCCAAAGTTTGTTTGGGAGATTTTTGACTATGTTAATTGTACTTGCTAGGATCCTCGAGAAGATAAGCCTCCTTACTAATCAGAGAACAATTATGGCCCGTTCGGCGCGCCGGAATTGGCTTTCTGGAATTGGTATTGGCTTTCCAGAAAACCAATTCTTGTGTTCGGCGCGCAGGAATTACGACGGCTTTGGTTTTCATCTGAAAACCACGGTTATTCATGTTAAGTTAAAAATTCGGCCCCTGAAAATCTTACCCCTCACTCGTATTTTTCCTGGCTTTCACGCCTCCGCCTCAAGCCGGCGCCTCCTGGCTGCTTCCCTAACCCGCGCGACCATCCCGGCGTCGATCCGCGGTAGGTTTTCCGCTTGATTTTTACTCCGGCTTCCTCTTCTTCGACTTCCTCTTCTCCCGCTTCCTCTTCTCCCGCTTCCTCTTCTCCGGCTTCATCTTTTTCGGCTTCCTCTTCCGATTCCGGTTTTTAGCGTCTTCCTCACCGTTTTTAGCTTCTTTTTCCTCACCATTTTATTTTTCTTCCTCTTCTCCGGCATCTTCCCCCCCTATTATCGCAGGTTTTGCTCACTCCGGCTTCACAGTAGGGACTGCTCCATCATACGCAGAAGGTAGAAGGCAGGATTTGTACTATTAGTAAGTATTTGGTGGATCACTCCGGCTATTTTTGAGTTAGTGGTTTGATCTCAGATTTTTTGTTATAGCAGAAAGGGGTTAGGGTCAAATTTTCTATTTTTGATCTAGGTTTGATCTCAGATTTTTTGTCAGATTTTCTGTTTTTGATCTCAGATTTGATCTCAGATTTTCTGTTATTAGAGAAACATGTAGACTTACTCATTTATTGCTTGGCAAAACAAATTTAGATCATCAAAGCCAATTCCAGTGTGCATCCGAACAACTTTTACATATCAATGCCAATTCTGTTCACTGAAAACCATCCTGCAGCCGAACAACATAATTGGTTTTCTGCACAAAACCAATTCCTGCAGATATTGATTTTCTGGCCAAAGCCAATTCCAGAAAACCAATACCTGCGCGCCGAACGGACCGTTAGAGTTTCAGTTTAGTTCTCAAAGGAGGCTATGCCGCCGCGTCAAGTCATGAGCGCCGCAATACCATGGTAAGAAATCCTTACTCTTTTTGGCTAGACATATCAGATAGGTTGCATGGAAATATTTGTCTAACTCAGTAAAACTATTTATAGTTGCATATGATTGTTACTACAGATAGTGGTTTGTAACTCCGTAATTATCTGGATAGAATAAACAAAATATTATCAACTTCGACATTGCTTTAGTAATTAGACCGCTGAAATTAATATAATGTACGAAACCCTTTTTACACTCGGATAAATGTACGAACTTGAAATAATAAATCCATGATTATTGCTTCTAGTTGACTAAATCGTTGTGACTACCTTTATCATGCATAAATGTTCGCAAGCAGAGTAGCACTAGATAGTAGATATTTATTAGTCACGGTTGAGACCCATGTTTGATAGAGGCGCACTATCCTTCTCGTGGTTTGTAGTATATCCTATGAATCAAATTGTTTGGGGAATGTATCCCGTTTCAGAAGATTAGTAGATTCAAGTCTGTGTCCGTGAGACACCAGAACACTTGAGTTCGTTAGTAAGATTCAGATCGTTAGACTAGTATTGTGCGGTAGGAGCTACTCTGCCTATCACTTCGTCGAAGAATAACCATAAGTGAAATTAGAACTCAAATTTAGACCGATCCCGAGAAATTTTTAGTTAACCAAATTATTCGAAACTTGAGTAAACTTCATACATTGTGAGTAATTAGAACTGTCATTTATTTTGCCAGTTTTATTCTAGAAAATCATTCACAGTACGCTAGCATACAGTTTTTCCTAGAGTACAAAAATTATTTCAAATACATACTTGCATTTAATTCAAAACAATTTTGGTGTCACTAGGAGGAATAATTTTTCTTACTCCCTTCGGGCTGACCCATGTTTGGACATGTTTTTACAGGGGACCCAGGTGGGAAACTCCGCCTAGGATGAGCGTGTTATTGGAGTCGCTCCTATAGTTTGTTTTCCCTTCCAGTTGTTGTTTTACTTTTAGTACCTTACTGTTATGTTCTGGAATCTTGTAATGTTAATATTTAAGAATTTGTATATGTACCAGACATTGTGTAGTATTTCAGATATTCAATGATTTGGTTCTTAGTTTACTTCCAATCACTGGACCCGGTCGGACGACTGATGGATTGTTAAAATAGGTTGGGGTGTTACACCTTCCCCCCTTTGACTTGTTGAGTTGAAGGAGTTTATTTTTAGTTTAACTGCTAGGGTGTGATGAACTTAATTATATGTTTTCCTGATCGTTAATGCTGGAAGTTTGGGTTGTTAACAAGTCGTGCTTGAGCCGAGCTTATTAAAGTTCCCAAGCTCAAGCTCGATGTGCTCATTTTGCATGGCCTGAGCTCTTTAACTCGGCTCACAATTGAGCTCGAACTCAAATCGAGCTTTTTTCGGTCGCCTCATCGAGCTCACAAGCAGGCTCAACTCAATTTTTACCCTTTCTTGAAGGGCTTATGGTTATGCTTGTCAACTATAAACAATTTTATCTGAGGTACTTGATGTATATTTGTAACACCCCATCCTAGTTTATCCACACATCAGCAGTCCGGTCGGGTCCAGCCATAAGTATTAAACTAAGAAATAGTATTATAACTACTACATAGCATACATAAATGAAAAGAACTGAAATGTAAACTTTCTGCGGATATATAATATGTAACTAAGGGTAAAAATGTATCTCATCAAGTTGAATTCACAGAGCCACTAGCAAAAAAATTGAACTAACAAGAGTATCTGAAATACTACAAAATGTCTGGTACAAAACAAACTCTTAAACATTAATAATATAAGTGTCCAATACTAAACAGTACGGTGCTAAAAGTAAAACAACTGAAAGAAAAAACAAATTATAGGAGCAACTCCAATATCACACTCATCCTAAACGTAGTTTCGCACCTGAGTTCTCTGTAAAAACATGCCCCAAAATGTGTCAACTTTAAATGAGAGTAAGAAAAACTATTCCTCTTAGTGACAATAGAATTTATATTGAAAGAAATGTGTGCATGCTTTTTAAAAATTATCTTTGTGCCGAATTGTATGCTAGTTTACTATGCATGATTTTTCTATGATAAAACCAACAAGGTAAATAACTGTTCTAATTAGTCATATTGTGCATAATTTACTCAAGTTTCAAATAACTTGGTAAACTAGGAGTTTCTAAGGTTTAGTCTAAAACCCGAGTTCAAAGATCACTTATGTTTGTCCTTCGTTAAAACTCTAGGCAAAGTAGCTTCTATCATGCAATACTAGTCTAACGATCCGAGTCCTACTAACGAACTTCAGTGTTCTAGTGTCTCACAGACACAAACTCGAATCTACTAATCTTCTAAAACGGGATAACATTTCCTAAACATTGAGGCGCCTCTATCAAACACGAGAGATCTCATCCGCGCATATAAAACATTTTCTATCTAGTGCTACTCTGCTTGCGAACAAATGTGCGTGATAAAGGAAGTTCACCACATTGGTTTAAACAACTAGAAACCACATTCCTGACTTTAACGTTTTCTGCTCGTAAATCTATGAGTGATTACATTGTTCGTATGGTCTAACTATTTGGGATGCGTTAGAAATTAATTACCTACAACATATACTAGTTGTGTATTGCACTACAAATCTCTAAAGATAAAAGTGGTTTCATACAACGTATTAGTTTTACTGAATTATAGTAAACATTACTAAACAAGCTATCTGATATGTCTATCCAGAAAGAATAAGGATTTCTTACAACAGTATTGCGACGCTCGTGCACCTGACGCGGCGGCATAATTTCACTTAAATAAAGTCTAGTATGAGGCCCTGATAATGTGTTCACCCTAACCCGCACCTGCGATACACTTAAGTTCTAGAATTATTTACACACTAAGCAAAACAATTTCCCCAAACTAGGATTTCACCGAATATTACTCTGTCACCCACGAAACACGTAAAATCTGAAATTTCTAACGGGAAGGGTTTGATGTTACCTGAAGAAAAGTTCTGGAAGAGACTCGATCTTGACAAAACTCTGGACTCAACTAGGGTTGTTAAGGAATGCAAGGAAATAACCTCAAGCCCTAAAATCTGGGAATGGAGAAAGTGGAACTCGAGTTTTACATTCTGAAATTGAGTTGGGATAGCGGAAAACAATGATAACAAGAGGAAGAAAGACTTTGGAATGCTACCTGAAAACTACAGAAATGAAGAAGTATGAAACTGGGCTCCAAACGACTGCTAGGCGCACATGATCTGGACAAAAAACTTCCACACCGCCGACTGGAGAGACGGTCGGGAGGGGAAGATGCGTCGAAGTCGAGTTCCGGTGAAGGATCGAGCGCCTAAAATCGCCGTCGAGGGAGAGAACACCAGCGCCGTTGGTGAAACAGAGCGATGCCTGCGGGAGAAGTCGAGCGGCGTGTTTAGCGCAAAAATAGGGTTACGCGATGAAACTGAAAGGGGTGCAGACTTTTTCTAAAATTGAAGGGCTGAGGTGCAGTTACGAAATCCGCAAACATGAAATCCCGCCGAACCAACTTGAAATCTAGATTTCTCTAAGTTATTACCAAATTGCCACTCCCCATCACACTTAGAATTTACGCGCAACTCTCTCTCCCTCGCACCGGTATCCGTTGAAAACCCAAAATAGCGACAACTTATGAGTTTATTGGCACACAACAAATAAACCTAACGCCATACCTCGACACAAATTAAAAATTCTCGATCAATTCTGCTCGCAATCAGCCCTGCAAGTTTAATTATATTTTTGCGTCTGTTTAAGGATGTTACAATATTAGGGACATTGACATTACTCCTATGATTACGAGATGGTAGGCTTCTTCTTATACTTTCTCAATGTTGAAAGGTCCTTCCCAATTTACTTTGAATCTTCTGCCAATATGATTACAAAGCATTATGATTTTTCTTTGTACTAGGAAGAGTTCACCTTAAATATTTTTGAACTGACCATGCAATTATGTGTTCTTGTCATTCTTTCTTTGTAGTTTTCCAAGTTTTATAGGGTTTGAAGCTAAATTTGACCAATGACATGAACTTTTTTAGTTGTTGATGAACATTTTTGTCTTATGTTAGATGATGTTGGTGACAATGTGTATAGAGGGTAACTCAACCTCAAGTGGGACCACCTTTAACCTGAATACGAGAATATGCTAGCTTGCATTGTTTTTCAATATGTGGTTGGATATTGATGACCCGGAGCCGGTTCAGGGCGGTCTATTATTGGAAGGGGACAAGGATCACCGAGACTGAACCATCTGGTTCAGTCCCTCCCTCCTCCCAAGCAAGCCGGTTGGGCCCAACCGGTTCACGGCTGGGTATTTGGGGGGATGCCGCCGTATCCCTAGGGCACACATCGCATATCCAGGTATTCACTTATTTTTTCTTTCGTATGAGTAGCGGTAGTCTAACATCTGGTATCGAAGGAGTCTCCTCCCACGTCGGCCATGACAACCCACGATAACCGCCTAACAACGCTGGAAGAGGGGCAACAAGGCTTACATGACTTGGTACAGGCACTGAAGCAGGAGCTTTCGCAGAGGATTTGTGAGGGGGTGGAGCAATCTCGTGTGGACTTTGCCGAAGCGATGCAGGCTCTCAGCGAGCAGCTGGGCCGCATCGAGCGGGCGACGGTAGGAGTAGCGGTAGTCTAACATATGGTATTAGAGGAGTCTCCTCCCACGTCGGCCATGGCAACCCATGGAAACCGCCTAACTGCGCTGGAAGAGGGTCAGCAGGGCTTACGGACTTGGTAGAGGCACTGAAGCAGGAGCTTTCACAGAGGATTTGCGACGGGGAGGAGTGATCTCGTGCGGCCTTTACGGAAGCGACGCAGACGCTCGGCAAGCAGTTGGGCTGCATCGCGCGGGCGACGACTCTCAACAAGGAGGTGGCAGCCGTCGGCACGGCCGAATCCAGCGGCGTGAGGCATCCGGCGGTCCACCGGAGGAATGCTGCGGGCGTTCCGCCGACTGCGTCTGGCGGTGGACTCGACGCATCTGGCGGGGGGCCGTCGCTCCGGGACAACGAGCATAGAGGCAGCCTCCACGCGGTGTCTGGGGGCCTGACGACGGCTTTGGGGGTTCTTGCGGTTTCACCAGGGAACCCGAGGGAGTCCGCCAACCTCATGTGGCTTGGTGAGAGGACGACATTAACCAGCTGAATATGGATATGGGAAGAGGCAGCGATCAGCCCTTCCGACAACCTCACAGGAGCTGGGGGAAGGAGAGGGGAGCAACGACACGGGCGTGGGATAATTCAAGTTTATTAATCTTGGAAACACTGCTTGCTGGTTTGAGTACAATCTTGTTTAAGTACAAGTTGTGAGCCTCCATGTATCGATTTTCTTAATCCTTGTGCCCATGTCGGAGGATGTTATTGTTTCTGCGGGTCGAAAGACATAGGATGAGATGAAGATGAAGGGAAATCGTGTCTTCAATATCATATAATAAAGCGGAATATGATATATTCTTCATTAATTAACCATGACTTCAAATAAAGTTAGACGATCACACAATAGGAAAGAAACTAAGTCCAATTCATTACCATAATAAGCACCCATAACCATAATAAATAAAGAAAACCTAATCAGACCATAAATCCTCATACTTACTTCAAAATTACTTTATTGCTTCTGGCATTTGAGCAAGAGGCATTTAAAAAACTTTCTTTTAACTTTTACCTTAAAGTGATTTGCATCTACTATTTAAAATCTTTCTTGATAATTCATTTACCAAATAACATATTTTACAGGGTTCAAATGTTTAGAGAACTTGTTAAAATGGACAAAGTGTCTAGAAGAGCAGCTGGCGAGGTGTCCGGAAGTGGTCTTGGTTCCGTAGAAATTGTTGTTCGCAGGGATCACATTGTTGAAGATGGATTTAGGCAGTTGAACTCTCTAGGGTCACGGCTGAAATCTGGCATCAATGTCTCATTCATCAGTGAATGTGGGCTCCCTGAGGCCGGTCTAGACTACGGTGGTTTGTCCAAGGAATTCTTAACTGATTTATCCAAATCCGCCTTTGACCCACAGTGAGTGCACTGTAGTTGATATTGAAGTTTATTTATGCTCGCTTAAAGATCATTATATTATGGAGATTTCCTTGTCTCAGGTTTGGGCTGTTTTCTCAGACATCTACATCAGATGGCAATCTAGTTCCTAACATATGCTCAAGATTATTAGATAATGGAATGAAGATGATTGAATTCCTTGGAAGAGTTGTTGGAAAAGCTCTCTATGAAGGTATTTTACTGGACTACTCTTTCTCACTAGTCTTTGTACGGAAGCTCTTAGGGAAGTACAGTTTCCTGGATGAGCTTTCAACACTTGATTCTGAAATCTACCGGAACCTGATGTATTTGAAGGTAACTTTGTGCAGGTTTTCTGATCCCCTAAATTATATTTGCTAAATTCTCCTACGTTTGTACTGGACCCAAATTTATTACCTCAAACAGTGTGATAATCATTTGTTGATATCTATAAAGGTCTCGTGCTAGTTTAGTCCGTTATTTAGGAGCTTAATTATATGATTACTTGCTAGTTCATTCTAGAATTACTGTTCCTAAGACGCAGGCCATTCTGAGCTACATAAGTAACTTTTCTCATTAGGTGTAATAAAGTTATTTTTTATAAATATGCTGAAAATATACTAATTGTTATTGTTCATACTTTCATCATAATTCTGCCTTTGCCGTAAAGAAGGCTATGACCATAGTTTTACTTTGAGATTTTGGTACTGCGGTATGGAAAAAAATATCCTAGGGAAGCAGATATAGAGACATTGATCAAAGTTGCATTATAGTAAATAATATGTAGAAACTTGTTTAACTATGAAGTGTAGGATGGAAATGCTACTAAAGGAATTTGCTAAGTGAGTTTCAAAAATGATATTGATGCGGCTTAGATTTTGAAACTTCAAGGCAAATAAATTACTTGGGGATGCATCAAGTTATATCATATTTTTGATTCATTAATAGTTCTAGGTTGCAAGCGACAAAACCCTATTTTGCAATTTGCGAGACATAATACAACAACAACACTTAAGCCTTTATCCCACTATAGTGCGGTCGGCTATATGGATCCTTTGTCGCCATTGTGCCCTATCTTTTGTCATAATCTCACTAATGCCTAAGTACATCATGTATTTCCTTATAGTTTCATTCCAAGTCTTTATTGGTCTACCCCTCCCTCATTTAACATGCCCTCAATGAATCTTATTCCAACTCCATAAAGTCCGCACACTATTGGATGAACTCTATATCAGCTTGTCGACGCCTTTGTATGGTTCGACCAGTCCTCTACAAGATTTAATGATGTGTCTGGACTCGACAATTAGATTCGCACAACTTGAAGTTATTTCCCCTTTGCTCGATTCAAATTCTACCCTCTGTTCAACGTAGTTTCTCCCTTTGTTCAACACATCCCCTCCAGCAATAGTTGTCGGCCCGTTGCTTTCTCCTTCCTAGTTCGTATCAACTCCAACATTGTTCCTTTTGTCAAACATTGGCATATGCATTCTTTGTGCGGCCTGGATCAAGTAAGAAGCCATATCATTGGTGTTTGACACTCAATACAAACTTTACCAACAACAACTATAGTGGAGCAGTTCATGATGGCATGTGGTCGTAAAATGTCGGAACGTGGACCGTGCAAGAATGTATATGGAAATCGAAGCCATGGGAAGACAATTAAAAATCTTTTCATCACATTTCTAGAATTTACGGAGAAAATCTAATGATGAAAACTATAGATCTTACTCTTTCTTTGAAGATCCATTGCATGTAAGTATGTAACATCCCAACCTAGTTTAATAACAAATCAGCAGTCCGGTCGGGCCCCACAATAAGAAGTAAACTAAGGAACGATTCTAAAATTGATACATAACATACATAAAGTAAAGTATTAAAAGAAACTTACAACGAAAGTAAGATGTGTTGTATAGTGTAAACAAGGGTACCTCAGAATCTGATTCACAGAGCTAACTTATAAGGGAATGTACCATAAAATCCGAAATACTGAAATCTTAAAGCTGACCTGTTACAATGAAAATATTAGATAATTTTGATATATCAAGTCTAAAGGTTCAAAGACTGAACTGAAGGTCAGCAGGATAAAAGATAACCTAATATGCAAAACCGCGATGTTTATCTTAAGCCCAGCTCTCCATTGGTGACCCCTGAAAAGAAATGTCCAAAGACGGGTCAGCCCAACTGTTGAATAAGAAAGACTACTACTCGCAATAGCAATAAAAATACATAATTTATTTGTTTATAAAAAATGGGCGTTTTTGATTATCAATATATGTTCTGAATAATCTGTCTGTAGTCTTATGAGTCATTATCTGTAAAGATGCATTATTGATTTTATCTTATTATCAGAGTCCTTGTCTGTATTGAATTTTGGGTGCTTTGGACTCTTCCTAAAGATTGAGAAATTAAATTTCATCTTTATGATTTATTGTACTAAATAAAATTATGGAGCCAAAATGGTGACCTGAAGGTGCCCCGAACTGATGTGGTCCCTGAGTGAAACATAGGCTCATATCTGAAAATCTCCAAGTCTGGAACTGTGGATTATAAAGCCCGAATGACGACCCGTTGGTGCCCTGAACTAAAGTTCTCCCTGAGTGGAACACGAGCCCGTATCTAAAAATATCCAAGTCCGGAACTGTGGCTCACGACCCCGCGTCTGAGACTCATGTGGACTGCTAACCAGATAAGAATGTGGTCATTGATCTGAACCTTATCACGTGTTTGAAGTTTTTCTTCTTCATCTTATTTAATTCTACATTCTTAATTGTATTTGATCTTGCTGTAAATGTAAGTAATCTTATTACACTACGTGTGTTGCATCATACCCAATACTGGACTTTATTATGCATTTCTAAGTTATGTGTTCGTTACTTTCCGTGCTATCTGAAGTAATTTAATTAAATCTATACTGGCCCTGGGATAATTAAATTACGTAAGCATTTTTAAATAACTTAGATAATGCCGTTATATAAGATGGTATATCTAGCCAAGAGAATTCGAATTTCTTACCTCGGTATTGCGGTGACATAGTTTCGATTAGATTATTCTGAATGCACAGATTTGTTCTCCGATTAACAAAAAGGTTCACTTGCTCAAGAGACCTAAAATGACAATCAACACATATTTAATTCTCCTAAATTCCAAGAATACTATCTCATAATAATGGAGAGGAACTTACCACTTCTCTACTAGTGAAGGGTTATGATTTCTGAAACAAAAACGACCTCACCTAAACTCGGGTTACCGAAATAACTATGGTTATGAGGATCCAAACCCTAATTAAAATTCCACAATGCTTAGTTGAAAGCCCTATAAAAGTTACACCAATGTTAACTGGAGATGAAAAGAGGAGTCATGATTCTTGTGCAATCTTGAAGGGAAGGGTCAATTGATCACAAATCTCTACTTTGAAGTCTCTAAAGAACTTCAGAAATTGCTGGAATAGGAGAAATTGACTGCTAAATATCTAAACTTCAACAAGACAGGAAAGAGGAGAGTTGAACAAGTAAAAAATGCCTTGCTGGAGAAGGGGTTGATTGTTACCTGGCAATGAGAAGTCGAAACAGTGCTTGGAGGTTTCAGCCGGCCACCAATAACACCGAAGGAGGCCTTATGCAGGACGGGACGTCGTGAAAATGGACGTCGGTGCCGCTACGCTAATGCAATGCTACGTGCAAATGTGAAATGGCTGTGCTCAAGCATGGTTGCAGATGTCGGATGTCGGGTTTGTTGAAACCAAAAACTCAGTCTCTTGTGGAGTCCACCCTTGGGGAAGGGGTGATCGCGCACCTACTTCTCTCCTGCAAGCAAAACAACAAAGGAAGCAAAGAAGAACTGACCTAAGGGCTCGGCGTGGAGGACCCACCACACACTCGAAAGATCTTAGAGCACTTCCCCTCCTTAGCCAAAGGCCGAGCTAAGGTAACCTCAGAAAGCGCTTAGAAGATCAGAGAACAAGTGGGCACCAGAAGCATGCTCTCTGAGGTACCCCTTGGGTCCTATTTATAGATTTCTGAAAACGGCCTGCAAATAGCCAACTCCCGCTGTTCTGAACGGCTATGTGCAGTCCAGGTTGGCCTGCCAACAACGTAACTCCGTTGTTCTGAAAGGCTATGAGCAGGCCAGCAGTGACAAAATGGTAAAAATACCTCACAGATCAATGGGCGAGTAGCGCTCAACAATCTCTACTCGGCAAGGGCGGCGAGCACGCGCACAGACTGCCCTGCTCGCGAGCTGTGAGCCCGCCAAGCTGTCTGGACTTGACGAGCCATCTGGAGGTCGACAAAAGGGTCGAGAGAGCGACGAACGTCGAGCTCAGTTCGTCGAACGTCGAGCTCGCGAGGTTGGCCGAACTCGCGTGGCATGCGCCGGGCTCGCCTGGGCGAGCTAGAGGTTGCCGAGCCCCGTCCCCCCTTGGTGTTCGCCCGAGTCTCAGAAAAAAAGGGGGGCCGACCGGTCTGGTTCCTGGCAACCCCACTCGCCGGATACGGGGTTGTACAGGGTTCACGTCGGTTTGAGTTTGAAATGTCGTATGTCGAATTGCGGGGATATATCAGAGATATTTTACAATGTCGGATTTTAATATTTTATAAACTTATTAAACATATTTCCACAGAATGTATATTTATAAATTATACAATAAACATATATACGCATAATGTGTGTAATAAATTGCACAAAAAGAAGCATTGAAGACAGTAAACGACATAAAGAACATCAAATGAGGGTGATACAAGAAAAAAGTCAAATCTTGACTCAGAGAGCTGCACAAAACATAATATTACCGCTCAAACACGTAAAAAAATGAAAAAATAATAATATATTTTTAGTATTTGTTATATATCGTGCACGAGATATCGCCTGATATATTGAGTAAAACCTATATATCGGGGACTGAAGACCGATATATTAGAGATATTTTCAAAAACGATGTTTTTTGCTTAAAATGTCGATGTCACAGCATTTTCTGTCCAAAGCCTTTATGTAGACCGAAATGTCCAACATGTCAGACGACATGTACAACATTGTGCTCAAGCTAGACCTAAATGAGATATGCATGTTTTAAATTCAAAAAGTTTCGGAATCATAATTATAACAACGATGAATATACGCGGCTAGCAAATCAAGACACTGTGCACAATAATTTTTGCACGTGTAAGCAAACAATTATACTCTTTTCACAAGTGGTTCTTTCCACTACAACTTGCGCAAATGAAATATAACATTTAAAAGAAAACAGAATAATAGCACTGACAATTTTCAATACCCAAACAGATATAACTTGTTCATCAACAATTTAATATGAAATAACATAACACATTAATCGATACTCACAAGGTACAAGGAATACGGTGACAGTAGCGACGGACGTGGATCCACGAGATGAATGCAGTGGCTGTGATGGGGTAAACTGTTTCCAGCCTTGACTGGTGATGAGGATAGGTGTGGGTTTGGGGGGTTGCGGCTTTGAAGTGAAAAGAGGGAAACACATTGGGAATGATCTTACTCGATCGGGAATGGGTCTATGGGGTGTGGCACTGGGAATGACTATTTAATTAGGTTAGGGAAAGGGAAGTGAGAAGGAGTTCGATTGTAAATAGGTAAGAACAGTGACATGAATCCGACATGGGGAGAACAGGGAAACGTAGGCTGAGGAGGTGGTGATTTGGATTCATTGGATGAAGAATAACACATGTAGGCGTCGGCTATGGAGATGGAAGGAAGTTTGGGAGTGAGGGTTCTGCGGTTTACACCGTGACAACGTGCGGAACTTCTGCGGTTATAGAGGGGGATTGATGAACAGTAGTGGCGGTTTTCACACTGGGAAGACGAACAGTGAGTGACTTTGCAGGAAATCGTGGATCGACTTGTGGTTTGCATCTAGACTGAGCCAATCGGTCTTCACCATCGAACGACTGTAGGGATCGAACGGTGAGGGTGAGGTGGGCTTGCGAGAGGTGATGGAGATGCAGCAAACAAGCGGCTGGAAGAGGAAATGATGGGAACCCGGTCTGTTATTTAGGGTTTAGAGGGAGACGAACAATAGAGGGGAGGCTTCCAGCGTGTGGTTTAGGGTCACCGAGGAAGAAGATGAGTAGTATCAATTGGCGTTTTCCTTCTTAGATCGTGGGTTTGGGCTGGTGTCTCACGGGAGAAGAGACAAAACAGTGAAATAAAATAATAATAAAAAACTGAATTCAAAAGTAGAAGATCGGGACGTCATACCCTAGGTTTCGCCACGTCGTACCACGAATTGACCGCGGATTCTGGAATCTCTCACAAAATACACAATGAATGTAAACTGCAACGCCCATCCCTATTTATAATAAGAGGCCGGTTGGGCACCCGATGTGAACGACTATGATCGTCTGTTACGCCCGGTGTTCTAAAACGCTAAATACAGGCCCCAAAAAATGAAATAAAATACACAAAATGTAAAACGGCCCCCGGACGTGCTCGCGGTCTTGGATCGTCGAGCCGATCAACGCATCTCCGATAAATCTGCAAAAACGGGTCCCGCCAAGTGGTGATCCAATCTCCTCTGATCACGAACATGTAGTCGATCCCCATCAAGGCCTTTATGGCCTGGACACGTCGTCTTCTACCGAGAGGTTGTCGGCTGAGGTCGATTGATGAAGTACATAAGTCGATGGATTTTTGGAGAGGGGGCGGATCCCACGCTGCTGTGGACAAAGGAAACATGCATGAAGAGGTGATGCATTGTCGACTTGCAGGGACGAGAGACGGAAAGCCCTAATCCCCTTTGTGCGAGTCATCGACTAGAGCAGGAAAGGGGAGCGGTCAAGGGAAATGGTGAGATCTGCGGCTGGATCTCTTATTTTTGGCATGCAACTGGGAGCGGAAAAGGCATCGGAGGGAAGGATGGCAAGGCTTACGGTTAAAAGGAAACATCACTATGCGAGTAATATTAAAGTCGAGGAAAGAAAAGGAATGTGCGGCCGTTTTGACTTGCAGAAGGCGCAACCGGTGCAGTTACAAAAACGTGGTTGGGGGTAAAATAGAGGATATGTGATGCAGGACGACGCGTAGGGTTTACGCGTTTGTCGGATTTTTTCTTGGAAACCCTAAATGCATGTGATTCTTAAATTAATTTTGCAAAAAAATTTAGAGCGGGCGCAGCACTTAAGAAATTACGCAACTTGGAATTTTTTTTGAAAGCACAAAATTACTTCTTTAATTTAACAAAAATGAATTTTCTTAAATAATGGTTCAATTTAAATCCGGGGAAGGAAGCTACCAACTTCATTCCGTTCCCTTTGTCACAGCAAAACGGAAATCGTGAACTCCAAATACGTTTCCGTTTGGAATTCTTGACGTAGCGTTCGCTGACAAAATTCGGCGAAAACCCAGCAATGAGTCTAAAAATCCTAAGAGAAAAATGTAGACACACGCAAAGAGGGGATAAAAGCAAATTAACCACGAAAAGAGCCGTCTTTCCGTATCTGAAGTCGATGACGATTACGCTAGGAGTTCCTCGTCACCTTCGAACTCCGCTCCGAGGTCGGCCGCTATCTCACACGGGCACCAGGGAATTGAATCGCTCCCTCACACGAGGTGGTTCCACAGAATCACTCCACAATGTAAGAAAGCCACAATTCTAACAACATAAAATTCACTCGCCCTCACACTAGAGGCTCCACGAAATCTCTGTCACTCGCGGTGGCTCCACGAAATCTCTAACAATTGATCTAAAAGTCTCTCACCACAGTGACATTACAATTCACTGTTCACGGGCAAGCAACAACCTAACATCGATCACACCTAATCACTATGCATCATCTTCTAAACTCCTAATCACTTACAACAATTACCAGATCTAACACAACTACTCACTGGAGCATCAACTAACACCTACAACACATGGGTAGCAAGCTAATAATCAACATCAAAGTTTTCCACTGTTCCAACATCAAATAAGTACTGTTCATCATCTTCTCAATCGGCAGTAAGAAGAGAACAAATTACAGGAACACTAAATTCTTCAAACATGAACCTCCAACAATCGGCATTCACATAACTCCTACAAGAAATCAACATGCGAACATCAACTCTCTTCCTAACACAACCCTCCAAACAGGAAAAAAAAACACAGCATGTCTAACTATTCATCATCCCTGTCATCGGGAGGCACCGGCACATTAAAACCAAGCTCAGTTTTCTTCAATATTTCTTTCATCACCTCTACAGAACTCTGATATCTCCCTTTTATAGGATTACAACAACAAAAAAACTGTAAAAAAAGACTAAATCAACAAACCCCTAAGATGCGGTCATGGCAAGAGCCGGATCGTGGAGGTGGAGAGTTGCGGGAACTGCAACATCGTGGTGGAGCTGCGCCGAAGTCAGAGGAGTGCGGGAGGAAGCCGATCGTGGATGAATCGTGGGCAGATCGTGCGGGAGTTTCTCCTGGAGTTGCGGCTTTGTTTTCTCGGGCCGAAGAAGAAGAAAAACATCGAGCTTTTCTTTGACTTTTGCAGCTGAACCGGAGTTCACTTTAACACCTTATATATATATATTTAATATATGCATATATTTATATAAGTATATATCTGTGTGTGTAGTGTTATATATATATAAAAAAGTATAGTTATATATATATATATATATATATATATATATATATATATATATATATATATAATAGAGTAAAATAAAACTGACGGCTACGCGCGCAGGCGTGCAACAACATGACTTTGCACACAGGCGTGCGACAACTAAAATTGACAACATAAAGCTTGAAAAATAAATATGCAATAAAACATAAAATTAGCCGATAGAGATCCCGTCGGGTGCGGCGTCGGACATTTTTTCATCGACCTGACCTAGGTTGGTCTCCACTAATATGCTTTATTACGAGAGGGAAAATAAGCTCTTCAATTTTATTTCAGTAAGGTTATACCTCCTTAACACATAAATCTATTCCATTTGCTCTCGCACAAGTACCAAAATTCATCAGACAAATTCTGGTAACAAAAATTCTATTATTTATTATCGTGCAACAATCAATCATAAACAAAGTCGCACCTCGGCTAGACACTGCTCAATTAGTTTCTCTCGCGATCAGACCCTGCAATAAAAGTCATATTCATATGTAAAATTTATGGGTGTTACATTACAAAGGTATGACGGATATAAAGATGATGAATGTGTAATGAAGGAACTGAGTTCATCCACTCTGGATAAGATTTTTTGTCAATTTTCATTCAACAAGCACAATTGGTATGAATTCAATGGTGAAGCCGATCCAATAAAATTATGAGAGGGAAATGAAGAGCCCGATCCAATAAAATTTTACATTGCGATACAGATCATTTAAGAGAAAAACATAAATGAATTCAATGGTGAAGCCGAATTCTGTGTTCATGTCTGTTTTGAAGAAAGATTGTGCTAATTATGACAAATCAACTCATGAGCATACTGATTTTGATAGTGAGTCCAAAATTATGTATGATAACACTTTCTTTGATTTGTTGCAAGATATGGAAGATTCAACCTATGACTATGAGCGTGATGACAATGGTTATGTTGGTGAAGCAGTGTGTGAGACTTAAAGGAGAGGTGAAAACTCTGAAGTTGTGTATGTGGGCTCACTATTTTTCTACATTCTATTGATTGACATTGATTGTAGTGGAAGACAAGGATGAATGTTACTATGGAACACATTGTCTAGTTGCTCTATGATGAAAACCGGTCAACTTGGGCGGCGAGTAAAATATGGATAAGCTTGTCTTATTTTCAAGTTGGTCAATTACAATTCATGAGTTTTAGCTTTTCGGATGCATATCTTGTGGACATGTAACTTTTTATTATTGGCCGGTTTATGAGAATGATGGGAAAGAAGCATTATCTATGTCATGTTTTTAATTTGAGGGCAAGTACTCTCCAAATAATGGTGGATAATGCAATCTGTTTTAGCTCTCCAATTCTTGGAGCGGTTCGATCAAAGAGTCCAACTAATTAAGTTGGTGTTGTTTTATTTTAGTGGCTTGATTTGTTATTTGTAATATTATTATTTTTGTTGGACCTCGTTGTATTTTTGGACTTCATTATCGAAGAGTCCAACTAATTTAAGTTGGAGTTGTATTCTTAAAAGTTTTTATGTTGTTTGTAATCTTTTTTTGTACTTTTTCCTAGATATAAAGACTAAGGTTGTTTGTTGGTCCCAATTTTTGATGAATGCCAATATTTTGAGTGTTTCACCCCTCCCTTTTTTGTCACCGTCAGTTTTAGTAGATATGTAATTAGTGTTCTTCTGTAACATCCATAATCTGACGCGAAATTTATTTTAAATTGTAGGGTCGAGTCGCGACGGATTGTGATCGAGGCAGCGCGTCGTCGAGGTACGATATTAGTGTAGTCAAAAGGTTGCATTCATTAATTAGTGATTTATGTTAGTCAAATTGATAGTGAGACATATTTTAATTTAGTGACGAAGCGCGACAAATTGTTATGTTAAATAGGAGTTAATGTGAATTAGCACATTTTGGGGTGCCAATAGCAGGTCTCAAAAACCCCCTCTCCTCATACGGTTAATAAGAAAACCGCACCATGCGATAGGTTAAAAGCCGCAGCCCGTAATTTTTCATCCCGCAACCTATTTCTCACGGGAGAACCGCAAACGTGCCTCCGCCGACCCTGATTTCCTCCCGCACGCCCCGTTTTCCGCCTCCCGCTGCCCTATCGCACTGGCCCCTCTCCGATTCTCAGAGCCGGCCTTTCCTTCTCCCTCTACGGGCGCCGGTGAGTGCTCTCCTTCCTTTCTTGGCCGTGGAAGAACCGGTTTCAACCCTAACCGGTGGAAACAAGAGTGCCGAAGTTCGTTTGGTTCCGGTGAGTTTTATTTCTCCCTTGTCTTCATTCATTCATGGAAAATCCTTCAATTTGGAAGCTAATCTAAACTAGGTTTTCATCATATTGCCCTAATTAGGTTTTGAAGTACGAGATTCACCGCAAAATTGGAGTTGAGCGCATTGAGAGCATCAATCCCTCCCACGTAAAGGTAATACACTATTTTAGCATTTTTATTTTGGTTACCCTAGTTTATTGGAAATTTTCCAACGAAAACCCTAAGGGAAAAACGTGAAATTTAGGGTTGTCTTGGTTTGCAGGATTTTGGCGGCCTTTGGGCAAGGTTCTGAAAGTCCCCAGCAGTCGGACTTCCTTCGGAAAAACAAATGTCGCCGCACCGAGTGTACGAGCGCCGCACCACCACTGTAAGGAATCCTAATTTCTGTTAGTTAGACATAGTAAAAAATATATTTTGTATACGCATGTGTAGGTTTTGTACAAACATCATGACCATGCATAGAAAGGTGTGGTGGTAGGGAAAACAATCGCAAAAATGTGTAGGACGACACCCTTCTCCAAGAACAAAGTAGTCAGATCATGAACAGTAACGTTAGGTACGAAACCTGTACCCGTATACATAAGCTTGAAGTTTGTCCAACCAAGGGCGTGAATATCCATTCTAGCCGACCACGAGAAAGTCAAGTGGTCTCTCAGTAGTACACAAAAAGAGATGTCCCAAGCAGAGTAGCATCAGACCAAAAAGGTCAGTAAACACACATAAATTTTTTCGTGCTAGATAGAGGCACACTACCTTTCTCATAAGACATATGATACCCTATGAGCAGTATAATTTTTGGAATTGACTTTCCTTTGAGACAATTAGTAGATTCAAGACCGTGTCCGCACAACACTAAAACAATTGAGTTCGTTAAATGGTCTCGGTGTACAACCCCGTATTCGCGAAGAGAGGGCCCAAAACAAGGTAAGCAAGTTTTTAAGCTTTTTGGGAGTTTTGCACTCCTAGGGGCCAATTTTTGGTGAACTTGAAAGACATACTAGTAGGGGGAGAAAATATTTCTCCCCCCAAGGCGCTCTTGGCAAGCCGCCGCAAGCCGCCGCAAGCCGCCTCAGGCCGCAAGCCGCCCAGGCCGCCGGGCCGCAAGCCGCCCAGGCCGCCAGGCTGCAAGCCGCCTCAGGCCGCCAGGTCGCAGGCCGCCAGACCGCAAGCCGCCCAGGCCGCCAGGTCGCAGGCCGCCAGTATTTCGAACTCTCAGCGGCCTAGCGGGGCGAGACGGCCGGGGGCCAGGGTCTCGCCCCCGCCTCTTCTTGCTCGGCGGCCTAGCGGGGCGAGACCGGCCGGGGGCCAGGGTCTCGCTCCCGCCTCCTCTTGTTCAGCGGCCTAGCGGGGCAAGACCGGCCGGGGGGCCAGGGTCTCGCCCCCGCCTCTTCTTGCTCGGCGGCCTAGCGGGGCGAGACTGGCCGGGGGCCAGGGTCTCGCTCCCGCCTCCTCTTGTTCAGCGGCCTAGCGGGCGCGAGACCGGCCGGAGGGCCAGGGTCTCACCCCCGCCTCTTCTTGCTCGGCGGCCTAGCGGGGCAGAGACCGGCCGGGGGCCAGGGTCTCGCTCCCGCCTCCTCTTGTTCAGCGGCCTAGCGGGCGAGACCGGCCGGGGGGCCAGGGTCTCACCCCCGCCTCTTCTTGTTCGGCGGCCTAGCGGGGCGAGACCGGCCGGGGGGCCAGGGTCTCCCCCCGCCTCTTCTTGCTCGGCGGCCTAGCGGGGCGAGACCGGCCGGGGGCCAGGGTCTCGCTCCCGCCTCCTCTTGTTCAGCGGCCTAGCGGGGCGAGACCGGCCGGGGGCCAGGGTCTCGTTCCCGCCTCCTCTTGTTCAGCGGCCTAGCGGGGCGAGACCGGCCGGGGGCCAGGGTCTCGCTCCCGCCTCTTCTTGCTCGGCGGCCTAGCGGGGCGAGACCGGCCGGGGGCCAGGGTCTCGCCCCCGCCTCTTCTTGTTCGGCGGCCTAGTAGGGCGAGACCGGCCCGGGGCCACGGTCTCGCTCCCGCCTCCTCTTGTTCAGCGGCCTAGCGGGGCGAGAACCGGCCGGGGGCCAGGGTCTCGCTCCCGCCTCCTCTTGTTCAGCGGCCTAGCGGGCGAGACCGGCCGGGGGCCAGGGTCTCGCTCCCGCCTCCTCTTGTTCGGCGGCCTAGCGGGGCGAGACCGGCCGGGGGCCAGGGTCTCGCCCCCGCCTCTTCTTGCTCGGCGGCCTAGCGGGGCGAGACCGGCCGGGGGCCAGGGTCTCGTCCCCGCCTCTTCTTGCTCGGCGGCCTAGCGGGGCGAGAGGAGACCGGCCGGGGGCCGCGTTCTTGCTCGGGAGGGCGGGCGAGACCGGCCGGGGGCCAGGGTCTCGCCCCCGCCTCTTCTTGTTCGGCGGCCTAGTAGGGCGAGACCGGCCGGGGGCCAGGGTCTCTACTTGCAGTTTTACCTTCTTGCCCTCGGGGAAATTCCCCTTTATCCCCCGGCGTGGCTGTTTTCTATTGGCCCAAGGCTTTTTGGGCGTGAGGATATCTCGGTCATTTTGGTCCAAGGGTTTTGGAAAACTATAAATAGACCCCCTTGGGTGCCTTGGAGAGGATCTTCTTCTTCTTCTTCTTGCTTGCTCCTCCTTTAGCTTCTTCTTGGTAGAGTTGAGAGAGCTCCTCCAAGGCCCCTAGCTCGAGCATTGGCTAGGGAGGGGAAGTGCTCAGGTAGCCTTCCGGGTGTGAGGTGGGACCTCCGCGCTAGAGCCGAGGGTCTATTCCTAGCTTCTTGATCCTTTGGTCCGTGACGTTCTCTTGAGTGTAGTAGGTGTGAGGTCACCCCTTTCTAGGGACCCCGAACTCCACGAGAGACCAGGTTTCTGGTTTCAACATTTTGGTGCGGTGAGCGTGTAGAGTGACCAGCACAGAAGATCTCAGGAGAGTGTCATGACGGGAGGTCAAGGAGGTAGTGATGATCTCGGCGAGCTCCCCACCCCAGGACCCTTTGTGGGGAGGCAAGAGTTCATGGCCTCCATCCAGGGCATCATGGAGATGTTGCGAAGCATTGCTCCTCAGGGTGGCAGCTCCACCCCGACCCCCCAGGAGTTAGCTCCCCCTCTCGACGAGTCGACTCCCAGGGGTCTAGGCGAGATGACCCCAGCAGGGGGAGAAGGAAGTGTCCCAGGAAGAAGGCCCGGGAAGGAGAGGATGGGCGATGGGGTCGAGCGAGACCTCACCGGCCGAGAGTTGTTCTCTAGCCCGGCGAGTGCCAACCTCCCAGGCGAGCAGGTCGCGCGAGTGGAGGTGGCGAGACCACCCCTCAGGGGGTCACCCTTCAGCGAGCTAATCATCTCAGCTCCCGTTCCCGAGGGGTTCAGAGAGCCAGACATGGCTTACTATACGGGGAAGGATGACCCCGTCCAGCATCTACAGTGGTTCGAGGATGCCGTCTCCATCAGGCCGATGACGGACGCCTTCAAGTGTCGCCTCTTTGCGATCACGTGAAGGAGAAGGCAAGGGACTGGTTCCATCAACTCCCTCCGAGGTCAATCTATGGGTTCGAGGACCTGAGCCGAAGCTTCCAGCTCCGCTTCTCCACCTCCAAGAAGCGGAAGAGGAGTCCTGAGTCCATCTTCTTGATAAGACAGGGGGTCGAGGAGTCACTGGCCCGCTACGTAGACAGGTTCCAAGAGGAGATCTTGGAGGTCCAGGAGATGCCAGGGTATGCACTCCAGATGGCCTTCACCGTTGGGCTGAAGGAGGGCTTCTTCAAGATTAGCTTGACCAGGAAGGCCCCCCTTTCCTTCGAGGAGCTGATGGAAAGGGCGGCAGAGGAGATAGCCATGGAGGCGGCCAACCCGGTGTTTGTCAAGAAGTTGGCAAAGCTGACAGAGACAGAGGCAAAGGAGCAGGGTGGCTCAGGCATCAGGAAGGAAGAAGGAGAGAGGAGCAGAGAGCTCAGAGGTTCCAAGGACAGGAGGGGCCGGAACCAGGCTGGAGGCAGCAGGGAGGACCTGCCCAAGGTCCAGGAAGAGCTCTCATCCAAGGAGGGGGGAACTATCATGGGGGCCAAGGGAGGTACAACTTCCAGAGGCAAGCCCCAAGGCAACTCTTACCCCTCCACAGCAAGCCTTGGCGATAGGAGGGGGAAGAGGTAACAGGCGAGAGTGTCCAGCCCGCCAAAAAAGGGGAGGAGCGTTACCATACTGCGACTTCCACCAGGTGGAGGGGCACGCCACAGCCACCTGCCCCGAGTTCTTGGAAGTGAGGGGGGCGAGAGGCCCTGCCCAGCCGCAGCCTCCGGTGCGGGTAGAAGAGGTTCTACCCGGAGAAGGAGGTGATGATATATGCGAGGACCGGGTCGACGTGGGAACCCGAGGTGGTATAGGAGTGATCCACGGTGGAGTGGGGGTTGAGGCCACTCGAAAGGCTAGCCTCCATGTCATGTACCGAAGGAGCGTTGCCTCAACCTCCCAGACCCCACCCCCAGAAGAAAAGATCACCTTCTCGGTGAAGGACCTGCCGGATCATGAGGATCCGTTCTGCGATGCGCTGGTCATCCAGACGGCCATCGAAGGCTACACCGTCTCCCGGGTCTTGGTTGACAACAGAAGCTCCGTCAACGTCATTTTCAAGAAGGCGTTTGACGAGATGAAGGTAGAGCCAAGGAGGGTGTTGGCCTCGGATGGACCCCTGTTCGGATTCTCAGGAGAGAGGAAGGAGGTCGAGGGTGGAGTGGGGCTCCAAGTAAAATTGGGAGGAGTCTCGAGGAACTGCCGGTTCGTCATTGTTGACGCTCCAAGCAGCTACAACGCCATCTTCGGAAGACCCCTCATCAGCGCCTTCCGTTGTGTGCCGTCTTCATTCCACCAATGCCTCAAGTTCAGCTCAGGAGGGATCCAGGTCAGAGTCAAGGGAGACTCCAGGATGGCAAGGCAGTGCTACGTCACGGCCGTCAACGCCATCTCTTGGTTGGCCAAGGCGGAGGAGATGGAGAAGATCATGGAGAGCCTGAGCAGTATGGAAGTGTCAGACGAGCAGGAAGCGGATGGCGACCACCGGGCCCAGACCCCTGAAGAAGCCTCGCCCCGGCAGAGTCCTGTATGTATCTTGTCTTGTAATGAGTCTAACCCCCGACCAACTGAGTCGGGGGAATCATGTAACCCATCTTTTTCCCCGTTTGAGGATGTAGGATTTGGCAAGGTTTGATTGTGTAGCCTAAGTCCTTTGCTCCGATGATGATTCCGCCGCCAGGCTCCCACTAGCTGGCGTGGTAGGTTGATCTCTCGTGGTAGCCCAAGTCCTTTGCTCCGATGATGATTCCGCCGCCAGGCTCCCACTAGCTGGCGTGGTAGGTTGATCTCTCGTGGTAGCCCAAGTCCTTTGCTCCGATGATGATTCCGCCGCCAGGCTCCCACTAGCTGGCTGAGTAGGTTGATCTCTCGTGGTAGCCCAAGTCCTTAGCTCCGAGATGGATTCCGCTGCCAGGCTCTCACTAGCTGGCAGGGCAGGTTGATCTCTCATGGAGGCTAAGTCCTTAGCTCCGATGATGATTCCGCTGCCAGGCTCCACTAGCTGGCGTGGTAGGTTGATCTCTCGTGGTAGCCCAAGTCCTTTGCTCCGATGATGATTCCGCCGCCAGGCTCCCACTAGCTGACGTGGTAGGTTGATCTCTCGTGGTAGCCCAAGTCCTTTGCTCCGATGATGATTCCGCCGCCAGGCTCCCACTAGCTGGCTGGGTAGGTTGATCTCTCGTGGTAGCCCAAGTCCTTAGCTCCGAGATGGATTCCGCTGCCAGGCTCTCACTAGCTGGCAGGGCAGTTGATCTCTCGTGGAGGCTAAGTCCTTAGCTCCGATGATGATTCCGCCGCCAGGCTCCCACTAGCTGGCTGGGTAGGTTGATCTCTCGTGGTAGCCCAAGTCCTTAGCTCCGATGATGATTCCGCCGCCAGGCTCCCACTAGCTGGCTGGGTAGGTTGATCTCTCGTGGTAGCCCAAGTCCTTAGCTCCGAGATGGATTCCGCTGCCAGGCTCTCACTAGCTGGAATGGCAGGTTGATCTCTCGTGGAGGCTAAGTCCTTAGCTCCGATGATGATTCCGCCGCCAGGCTCCCACTAGCTGGCTGGGTAGGTTGGTCTCTCGTGGTAGCCCAAGTCCTTAGCTCCGATGATGATTCCGCCGCCAGGCTCCCACTAGCTGGCTCGGTAGGTTGATCTCTCGTGGTAGCCCAAGTCCTTAGCTCCGATGACGATTCCGCCGCCAGGCTCCCACTAGCTGGCTGGGTAGGTTGATCTCTCGTGGTAGCCCAAGTCCTTTTCTCCGAGGTGGTCCCGCTGCCAGGCTCCCACTAGCTGGCAGGGTCGGTGGTACCTCTCGTGGAGAGTAAGTTCCTTTGCTCCGAGGTGGTCCCGCTGCCAGGCTCCCACTAGCTGGCAGGGTCGGTGGTACCTCTCGTAGAGAGTAAGTCCCTTTGCTCCGAGATGGTCCCGCTGCCAGGCTCCCACTAGCTGACAGGGCCGGTGGTACCTCTCGTGGAGACTAAGTGTTTTCACCCAGAGGAGGTCTCTCCACCCAGGCTCCCATAGCTGGCATGGCAGGTTGACCCCGAGGGGAAGTTACACTCCGCGAATACGTTGGGTTGGATGTTTCTTTCCGAGCTTGTGCCAACCTCGAAAGAGCGGGGATTGTGTACAACCCCGTATTCGCGAAGAGAGGGCCCAAAATAAGGTAAGCAAGTTTTTAAGCTTTTTGGGAGTTTTGCACTCCTAGGGGCCAATTTTTGGTGAACTTGAAAGACATACTAGTAGGGGGAGAAAATATTTCTCCCCCCAAGGCGCTCTTGGCAAGCCGCCGCAAGCCGCCGCAAGCCGCCTCAGGCCGCAAGCCGCCCAGGCCGCCAGGCCGCAAGCCGCCCAGGCCGCCAGGCCGCAAGCCGCCTCAGGCCGCCAGGTCGCAGACCGCCAGGCCGCAAGCCGCCCAGGCCGCCAGGTCGCAGGCCGCCAGTATTTCGAACTCTCAGCGGCCTAGCGGGGCGAGACCGGCCGGGGGCCAGGGTCTCGCCCCGCCTCTTCTTGCTCGGCGGCCTAGCGGGGCGAGACCGGCCGGGGGCCAGGGTCTCGCTCCCGCCTCCTCTTGTTCAGCGGCCTAGCGGGGCAAGACCGGCCGGGGGGCCAGGGTCTCGCCCCCGCCTCTTCTTGCTCGGCGGCCTAGCGGGGCGAGACCGGCCGGGGGCCAGGGTCTCGCTCCCGCCTCCTCTTGTTCAGCGGCCTAGCGGGGCGAGACCGGCCGGGGGGCCAGGGTCTCACCCCCGCCTCTTCTTGCTCGGCGGCCTAGCGGGGCGAGACCGGCCGGGGGCCAGGGTCTCGCTCCCGCCTCCTCTTGTTCAGCGGCCTAGCGGGGCGAGACCGGCCGGGGGCCAGGGTCTCGCTCCCGCCTCCTCTTGTTCGGCGGCCTAGCGGGGCGAGACCGGCCGGGGGGCCAGGGTCTCACCCCCGCCTCTTCTTGCTCGGCGGCCTAGCGGGGCGAGACCGGCCGGGGGCCAGGGTCTCGCTCCCGCCTCCTCTTGTTCAGCGGCCTAGCGGGGCGAGACCGGCCGGGGGCCAGGGTCTCGCTCCCGCCTCCTCTTGTTCAGCGGCCTAGCGGGGCGAGACCGGCCGGGGGCCAGGGTCTCGCTCCCGCCTCTTCTTGCTCGGCGGCCTAGCGGGGCGAGACCGGCCGGGGGCCAGGGTCTCGCCCCCGCCTCTTCTTGTTCGGCGGCCTAGTAGGGAGAGACCGGCCGGGGGCCAGGGTCTCGCTCCCGCCTCCTCTTGTTCAGCGGCCTAGCGGGGCGAGACCGGCCGGGGGCCAGGGTCTCGCTCCCGCCTCCTCTTGTTCAGCGGCCTAGCGGGGCGAGACCGGCCGGGGGCCAGGTTCTCGCTCCCGCCTCCTCTTGTTCGGCGGCCTAGCGGGGCGAGACCGGCCGGGGGCCAGGGTCTCGCCCCCGCCTCTTCTTGCTCGGCGGCCTAGCGGGGCGAGACCGGCCGGGGGCCCGGTCTCGTCCCCGCCTCTTCTTGCTCGGCGGCCTAGCGGGGCGAGACCGGCCGGGGGCCAGGGTCTCGCCCCCGCCTCTTCTTGTTCGGCGGCCTAGTAGGGCGAGACCGGCCGGGGGCCAGGGTCTCTACTTGCAGTTTTACCTTCTTGCCCTCGGGGGAAATTCCCCCTTTACCCCCCGGCGTGGCTGTTTTCTATTGGCCCAAGGCTTTTTGGCGTGAGGATATCTCGGTCATTTTGGTCCAAGGGGTTTTGGAAAACTATAAATAGACCCCCTTGGGTGCCTTGGAGAGGATCTTCTTCTTCTTCTTCTTGCTTGCTCCTCCTTTAGCTTCTTCTTGGTAGAGTTGAGAGAGCTCCTCCAAGGCACCCTAGCTCGAGCATTGGCTAGGGAGGGGAAGTGCTCAGGTAGCCTTCCGGGTGTGAGGTGGGATCTCCGCGCTAGAGCCGAGGGTCTATTCTTAGCTTCTTGATCCTTTGGTCCGTGACGTTCTCTTGAGTGTAATAGGTGTGAGGTCACCCCTTTCTAGGGACCCCGAACTCCACGAGAGACCAGGTTTCTGGTTTCAACATTTTGGTGCGGTGAGCGTGTAGAGTGACCAGCACAGAAGATCTCAGGAGAGTGTCATGACGGGAGGTCAAGGAGGTAGTGATGATCTCGGCGAGCTCCCCACCCCAGGACCCTTTGTGGGGAGGCAAGAGTTCATGGCCTCCATCCAGGGCATCATGGAGATGTTGCGAAGCATTGCTCCTCAGGGTGGCAGCTCCACCCCGACCCCCCAGGAGTTAGCTCCCCCTCTCGACGAGTCGACTCCCAGGGGTCTAGGCGAGATGACCCCAGCAGGGGGAGAAGGAAGTGTCCCAGGAAGAAGGCCCGGGAAGGAGAGGATGGGCGATGGGGTCGAGCGAGACCTCACCGGCCGAGAGTTGTTCTCTAGCCCGGCGAGTGCCAACCTCCCAGGCGAGCAGGTCGCGCGAGTGGAGGTGGCGAGACCACCCCTCAGGGGGTCACCCTTCAGCGAGCTAATCATCTCAGCTCCCGTTCCCGAGGGGTTCAGAGAGCCAGACATGACTTACTATACGGGGAAGGATGACCCCGTCCAGCATCTACAGTGGTTCGAGGATGCCGTCTCCATCAGGCCGATGACGGACGCCTTCAAGTGTCGCCTCTTTGCGATCACGTTGAAGGAGAAGGCAAGGGACTGGTTCCATCAACTCCCTCCGAGGTCAATCTATGGGTTCGAGGACCTGAGCCGAAGCTTCCAGCTCCGCTTCTCCACCTCCAAGAAGCGGAAGAGGAGTCCTGAGTCCATCTTCTTGATAAGACAGGGGGTCGAGGAGTCACTGGCCCGCTACGTAGACAGGTTCCAAGAGGAGATCTTGGAGGTCCAGGAGATGCCGGGGTATGCACTCCAGATGGCCTTCACCGTTGGGCTGAAGGAGGGCTTCTTCAAGATTAGCTTGACCAGGAAGGCCCCCCTTTCCTTCGAGGAGCTGATGGAAAGGGCGGCAGAGGAGATAGCCATGGAGGCGGCCAACCCGGTGTTTGTCAAGAAGTTGGCAAAGCTGACAGAGACAGAGGCAAAGGAGCAGGGTGGCTCAAGGCATCAGGAAGGAAGAAGGAGAGAGGAGCAGAGAGCTCAGGGGTTCCAAGGACAGGAGGGGCCGGAACCAGGCTGGAGGCAGCAGGGAGGACCTGCACAAGGTCCAGGAAGAGCTCTCATCCAAGGAGGGGGGAACTATCATGGGGGCCAAGGGAGGTACAACTTCCAGAGGCAAGCCCCAAGGCAACTCTTACCCCCTCCACAGCAAGCCTTGGCGATAGGAGGGGGAAGAGGTAACAGGCGAGAGTGTCCAGCCCGCCAAAAAAGGGGAGGAGCGCTACCATACTGCGACTTCCACCAGGTGGAGGGGCACGCCACAGCCACCTGCCCCGAGTTCTTGGAAGTGAGGGGGGCGAGAGGCCCTGCCCAGCCGCAGCCTCCGGTGCGGGTAGAAGAGGTTCTACCCGGAGAAGGAGGTGATGATATATGCGAGGACCGGGTCGACGTGGGAACCCGAGGTGGTATAGGAGTGATCCACGGTGGAGTGGGGGTTGAGGCCACTCGAAAGGCTAGCCTCCATGTCATGTACTGAAGGAGCGTTGCCTCAACCTCCCAGACCCCACCCCCAGAAGAAAAGATCACCTTCTCGGTGAAGGACCTGCCGGATCATGAGGATCCGTTCTGCGATGCGCTGGTCATCCAGACGGCCATCGAAGGCTACACCGTCTCCCGGGTCTTGGTTGACAACAGAAGCTCCGTCAACGTCATTTTCAAGAAGGCGTTTGACGAGATGAAGGTAGAGCCAAGGAGGGTGTTGGCCTCGGATGGACCCCTGTTCGGATTTTCAGGAGAGAGGAAGGAGGTCGAGGGTGGAGTGGGGCTCCAAGTAAAATTGGGAGGAGTCTCGAGGAACTGCCGGTTCGTCATTGTTGACGCTCCAAGCAGCTACAACGCCATCTTCGGAAGACCCCTCATCAGCGCCTTCCGTTGTGTGCCGTCTTCATTCCACCAATGCCTCAAGTTCAGCTCAGGAGGGATCCAGGTCAGAGTCAAGGGAGACTCCAGGATGGCAAGGCAGTGCTACGTCACGGCCGTCAACGCCATCTCTTGGTTGGCCAAGGCGGAGGAGATGAAGAAGATCATGGAGAGCCTGAGCAGTATGGAAGTGTCAGACGAGCAGGAAGCGGATGGCGACCACCGGGCCCAGACCCCCTGAAGAAGCCTCGCCCCGGCAGAGTCCTGTATGTATCTTGTCTTGTAATGAGTCTAACCCCCGACCAACTGAGTCGGGGGAATCATGTAACCCATCTTTTTCCCTGTTTGAGGATGTAGGATTTGGCAAGGTTTGATTGTGTAGCCTAAGTCCTTTGCTCCGATGATGATTCCGCCGCCAGGCTCCCACTAGCTGGCGTGGTAGGTTGATCTCTCGTGGTAGCCCAAGTCCTTTGCTCCGATGATGATTCCGCCGCCAGGCTCCCACTAGCTGGCGTGGTAGGTTGATCTCTCGTGGTAGCCCAAGTCCTTTGCTCCGATGATGATTCCGCCGCCAGGCTCCCACTAGCTGGCTGGGTAGGTTGATCTCTCGTGGTAGCCCAAGTCCTTAGCTCCGAGATGGATTCCGCTGCCAGGCTCTCACTAGCTGGCAGGGCAGGTTGATCTCTCATGGAGGCTAAGTCCTTAGCTCCGATGATGATTCCGCTGCCAGGCTCCACTAGCTGGCGTGGTAGGTTGATCTCTCTTGTAGCCCAAGTCCTTTGCTCCGATGATGATTCCGCCGCCAGGCTCCCACTAGCTGACGTGGTAGGTTGATCTCTCGTGGTAGCCCAAGTCCTTTGCTCCGATGATGATTCCGCCGCCAGGCTCCCACTAGCTGGCTGGGTAGGTTGATCTCTCGTGGTAGCCCAAGTCCTTAGCTCCGAGATGGATTCCGCTGCCAGGCTCTCACTAGCTGGCAGGGCAGGTTGATCTCTCGTGGAGGCTAAGTCCTTAGCTCCGATGATGATTCCGCCGCCAGGCTCCCACTAGCTGGCTGGGTAGGTTGATCTCTCGTGGTAGCCCAAGTCCTTAGCTCCGATGATGATTCCGCCGCCAGGCTCCCACTAGCTGGCTGGGTAGGTTGATCTCTCGTGGTAGCCCAAGTCCTTAGCTCCGAGATGGATTCCGCTGCCAGGCTCTCACTAGCTGGAATGGCAGGTTGATCTCTCGTGGAGGCTAAGTCCTTAGCTCCGATGATGATTCCGCCGCCAGGCTCCCACTAGCTGGCTGGGTAGGTTGGTCTCTCGTGGTAGCCCAAGTCCTTAGCTCCGATGATGATTCCGCCGCCAGGCTCCCACTAGCTGGCTCGGTAGGTTGATCTCTCGTGGTAGCCCAAGTCCTTAGCTCCGATGACGATTCCGCCGCCAGGCTCCCACTAGCTGGCTGGGTAGGTTGATCTCTCGTGGTAGCCCAAGTCCTTTTCTCCGAGGTGGTCCCGCTGCCAGGCTCCCACTAGCTGGCAGGGTCGGTGGTACCTCTCGTGGAGAGTAAGTTCCTTTGCTCCGAGGTGGTCCCGCTGCCAGGCTCCCACTAGCTGGCAGGGTCGGTGGTACCTCTCGTAGAGAGTAAGTCCCTTTGCTCCGAGATGGTCCCGCTGCCAGGCTCCCACTAGCTGACAGGGCCGGTGGTACCTCTCGTGGAGACTAAGTGTTTTCACCCAGAGGAGGTCTCTCCACCCAGGCTCCCATAGCTGGCATGGCAGGTTGACCCCGAGGGGAAGTTACACTCCGCGAATACGTTGGGTTGGATGTTTCTTTCCGAGCTTGTGCCAACCTCGAAAAGAGCGGGGATTGTGTACAACCCCGTATTCGCGAAGAGAGGGCCCAAAACAAGGTAAGCAAGTTTTTAAGCTTTTTGGGAGTTTTGCACTCCTAGGGGCCAATTTTTGGTGAACTTGAAAGACATACTAGTAGGGGGAGAAAATATTTCTCCCCCCAAGGCGCTCTTGGCAAGCCGCCGCAAGCCGCCGCAAGCCGCCTCAGGCCGCAAGCCGCCCAGGCCGCCCAGGCCGCCAGGCCGCAAGCCGCCTCAGGCCGCCAGGTCGCAGACCGCCAGGCCGCAAGCCGCCCAGGCCGCCAGTATTTCGAACTCTCAGCGGCCTAGCGGGGCGAGACCGGCCGGGGGCCAGGGTCTCGCCCCCGCCTCTTCTTGCTCGGCGGCCTAGCGGGGCGAGACCGGCCGGGGGCCAGGGTCTCGCTCCCGCCTCCTCTTGTTCAGCGGCCTAGCGGGGCAAGACCGGCCGGGGGCCAGGGTCTCGCCCCCGCCTCTTCTTGCTCGGCGGCCTAGCGGGGCGAGACCGGCCGGGGGCCAGGGTCTCGCTCCCGCCTCCTCTTGTTCAGCGGCCTAGCGGGGCGAGACCGGCCGGGGGGCCAGGGTCTCACCCCCGCCTCTTCTTGCTCGGCGGCCTAGCGGGGCGAGACCGGCCGGGGGCCAGGGTCTCGCTCCCGCCTCCTCTTGTTCAGCGGCCTAGCGGGGCGAGACCGGCCGGGGGGCCAGGGTCTCACCCCCGCCTCTTCTTGCTCGGCGGCCTAGCGGGGCGAGACCGGCCGGGGGCCAGGGTCTCGCTCCCGCCTCCTCTTGTTCAGCGGCCTAGCGGGGCGAGACCGGCCGGGGGCCAGGGTCTCGCTCCCGCCTCCTCTTGTTCAGCGGCCTAGCGGGGCGAGACCGGCCGGGGGCCAGGGTCTCACCCCCGCCTCTTCTTGCTCGGCGGCCTAGCGGGGCGAGACCGGCCGGGGGCCAGGGTCTCGCTCCCGCCTCCTCTTGTTCAGCGGCCTAGCGGGGCGAGACCGGCCGGGGGCCAGGGTCTCGCTCCCGCCTCCTCTTGTTCAGCGGCCTAGCGGGGCGAGACCGGCCGGGGGCCAGGGTCTCGCTCCCGCCTCTTCTTGCTCGGCGGCCTAGCGGGGCGAGACCGGCCGGGGGCCAGGGTCTCGCCCCCGCCTCTTCTTGTTCGGCGGCCTAGTAGGGCGAGACCGGCCGGGGGCCAGGGTCTCGCTCCCGCCTCCTCTTGTTCAGCGGCCTAGCGGGGCGAGACCGGCCGGGGGCCAGGGTCTCGCTCCCGCCTCCTCTTGTTCAGCGGCCTAGCGGGGCGAGACCGGCCGGGGGCCAGGTTCTCGCTCCCGCCTCCTCTTGTTCGGCGGCCTAGCGGGGCGAGACCGGCCGGGGGCCAGGGTCTCGCCCCCGCCTCTTCTTGCTCGGCGGCCTAGCGGGGCGAGACCGGCCGGGGGCCCGGGTCTCGTCCCCGCCTCTTCTTGCTCGGCGGCCTAGCGGGGCGAGACCGGCCGGGGGCCAGGGTCTCGCCCCCGCCTCTTCTTGTTCGGCGGCCTAGTAGGGCGAGACCGGCCGGGGCCAGGGTCTCTACTTGCAGTTTTACCTTCTTGCCCTCGGGGGAAATTCCCCCTTTACCCCCCGGCGTGGCTGTTTTCTATTGGCCCAAGGCTTTTTGGGCGTGAGGATATCTCGGTCATTTTGGTCCAAGGGGTTTTGGAAAACTATAAATAGACCCCCTTGGGTGCCTTGGAGAGGATCTTCTTCTTCTTCTTCTTGCTTGCTCCTCCTTTAGCTTGTTCTTGGTAGAGTTGAGAGAGCTCCTCCAAGGCACCCTAGCTCGAGCATTGGCTAGGGAGGGGAAGTGCTCAGGTAGCCTTCCGGGTGTGAGCTGGGACCTCCGCGCTAGAGCCGAGGGTCTATTCCTAGCTTCTTGATCCTTTGGTCCGTGACGTTCTCTTGAGTGTAGTAGGTGTGAGGTCACCCCTTTCTAGGGACCCCGAACTCCACGAGAGACCAGGTTTCTGGTTTCAACACTCGGGTCATCGGTTTCAGATGCGCGTTAGGAGCTACTCTGTCTAGAGTCTTCCAAGAAGATGTGCAGGCTAGAAACCACCTAGAACTCAAGTATAGACCTGACGTAAGACAGTACACTAGTTAGTGAACGTCGGGACTTGGGTTATTTGAACTGAAAGTCATGGACATAAAACATGTAGGTGTATTAACCAAGAAGTATTGCGAAAACATACGTAACATTATAACATAAATGTTTTTAATGCACAAAACTATTTTTAAAAGACATGCATTCATCATAAGAAAAATATTTTTTAGTGTCACTAGGAGAAGTTATTTTTCCTTACTCTGACCCCTCGTGGACAATGTTTTTACATGTGACACAGGTGGGAAACTACGCATAGGATGAACGTTATGTGGAGTGAGTTTGTAGTTGCTTCCACTTTCAGTTTTCTCTATTTCAGCATATACTTGTAGTTGTGGACAATGTACCTTATTAATGTTCTATATGCCTTATATCAGACTTATAATGTTATTACAGATTTTCAGTCATTTAATTTCTATTTATGTTTAGTGGATCTGTGAATCCAGATATCAGGTCTGTGCTTACCCTTAGATTACTTTCTTAGCTTCCGTTGACAGTTTTAAATTTTTAGTAGTTGCTTCTTTTTACCTACTGCATACTAGTTTTAATACTGTTTCCTAGTTCTCTTTATATCGCTGACCCGACCGGATGACTAATTATTGTAAAATTGGGAAGGGGTGTTACAAATTGGTATCAGATGGAGGTTTAGGATCCCTAGACCCAAGAAAGATTTCACAGAGCCATTTGAATGTGTAAGAGTAAACTCTTGTTAGTATAGTATTTAAGTTGCGTTTAAGCACTAGTTTTCGCAAGAGTACGAATTAAAATGCTAAACCAGTTTTCACAGATGCATGACAAATAATTATATTTCTTTTATATGTTCTATCAGGCACCACAAGTCAGTGAACCAGGTGAATTTTCACGTTAGGACCCTGTTCTTAACGCGACCATGGGAGACGCTGCCGTGCCACAGGTACCACCAGTTGCAGTAGCTCCAGAGGGCACTGACATAGCGTTTCAGATTGCCAAGGCTGTTACTGTTGCCTTGATGGAGTTTCAGAGAGGACTAGCTGCAGGGTTTCTAGCTCCAGTGCAAGTACCAGCCCCTGCACCAGCTCCTACTCCAACACCCGTGGAGATGACCCTGGAACGCTATTTGAGGAACTTTAGAGAGCTTCAACCCTCGAACTACAGTGGAGATGAGACCCCGATGGACACAGATGATTGGATAACAACCACCAGAGACCTGTTGAACGTTTTGGAGTGCCCAAAGAACAAGAAGGTTTCTCTGGCAGTTTTCCTCCTACGAGGTGAGGCAAAGGTCTGGTGGGACAAATATCGGGCAGATGATCCTGCAGGTAAATTGTTATGAAAATTTCCTCTTATTTTTGGAAGTGATACGTTCTTTTTAAATAGTATGACCACGCTTTTGACCAGGTCGTACGTCAGACATGTTTACGTGGGGCGAATTTCTAGAGCCCTTGCAAGTTGGTTTGTGCCTCCTTCCGCACGACGAGGTCTCCAGGAGAAATATCTTAGGCTTTTCCAGGGGACAAGACCGTTACTGAGTACGAGCGAGAGCTTACCCATCTGGCTCGATATGCGGGCGTGATGCAGGGAGATCAAGCTGAGAAGTGCAACCGCTTTATGGATGGTTTGCGTGACCACAGCAGGGTCGAGATTTAGTGCAGCCCAGAGCGTATGAGCTTGGTCAACAGGAGGCAAAAGATCAGGAGGATGTAGTGACAGATAAGTGTTTACTTTGCTTAACAAGTTTATTTAATCCTCCGTAGTGACACTCTTTTCATTTTTGTAAATCATTTATGTAGGCATCCTTATGATTCGTAATTTACCCTCCAAGATTTTGTTTGATACGGGCGCCTCACACTCATTTATCGCGATATCTCTAGTGCGTAAGCTGAATTCAGAAGCCTTCCCAAAGACAGTACCGCTGGAAGTCATGATGTCGAATGGATCCCTTCTGCAGACCAGAGATAAGTGCAGGGTATCAGTGCAGTTTGGTGATACCGAGATTATCGTGGAAGCTTTGCTGCTACCTATTGCAGGAATCGACCTGATCTTTGGAATAGACTGGCTTTCGGCAGTTAACGCCAGTATTGACTGTAGGGCGAAACAAATAGAGTTTGAGGGCCCTAACCAGACTGCATTTTCTTTTCAGGGCTTGAAGTGAGTAGTGAAGATGATCATCTCCGCAGTTCAAGCTATAAGGTGCATCAGTAAGGGTTGTAAAACTTTTGTAGTACTGATGAACGTGGAGACTAAGACTGACTTGACAGAGGTACCAGTGGTGCAGGAATTCCCCGATGTTTTTCCAGAAGAGCTCCCTGGTACCCCTCCAGATAGAGAGATTGAGTTCCCGATAGACCTACAACCTGAGTCTACACCGGTAGCCAAATCCCCATACCGAATGGCTCCAAGAGAATTAGCGGAGTTGAAGAGCCAGTTGTAGGAGTTGCTTGACTTGGGCTTTATACGCCCCAGTACTTCACCTTGGAGTGCTCTAGTACTATTCATGAAGAAGAAGGATGGTAGTCTGAGACTGTGCATAGACTACCGTGAGTTAAATAAACTGACAGTAAAGAATAAATACCTGATTCCCAGGATTGATGATTTGTTCGACCAATTGGTGGGTTCGTGCACTTTTTCCAAGTTAGATCTGAGGTCGGGCTACCATCAGTTAAAGATTCAGGACGTGGATATACTGAAGACGACTTTCAGTACCAGATGTGGACACTTCGAGTTCATGGTCATGTCGTTCGGGCTGACCAATGCTCCTTCAGTATTTATGGACCGGATGAACATGGTATTTCGGGAGTACTTGGATCGTTTTGTTACCGCCTTTATCGATGATATCTTGGTGTTCTCTAAGAGTGCAGAAGATCATGCCGCACACCTCGGGATTTTTTTGAGCACCCTCAGGAAGAACCAGTTATATGCCAAGTTTTCAAAATGTGAGTTCTGGCTCTCAGAGATTGCATTCTTAGGCCACGTCATCAGTCAGAAAGGGGTTAGTGTCGATCCGAAGAAGATATAGACCATTAAGAATTGGCCAAGGCCGACGACAGTTTCAGAGGTTCGCAGCTTTTTGGGTCTAGCTGGTTACTACAAGAGATTCATCAAGGATTTCTCAAAGATAGTCTTACCACTGACTTCCCACACCAGGAAGGGTAAGGGATTGGAATAGACAATTGAGTGTGAGTTGGCTTTTAAGGATTGAAGGGCAGGTTGATGACCGCACCGATCTTGAGTTTACCTTCAGGGCCTGACGGGTTTCAGATTTACAACGATGCGTCGGGTTAGGGTTTGGGTTGTGTTCTCATGCAACATGGAAAGGTCATAGCCTATGCCTTGAGACAGTTAAATGTTCATGAGAGGAACTATCCCGTGCATGACTTGGAGCTTGCAGCAGTCATACATGCCCTGAAGATATGGAGACACTATCTCTATGCAGTGCGTTGTGAGGTATTCACTGATCATAAGAGCCTCAAGTATATCTTTGATCAGCGGGAGCTCAATTTGAGGCAGCGCAGATGGTTAGAGTTCTTATCGGACTACGATGTATACATTCAGTACCATCCAGAAAAGACGAACGTTGTAGTTGATGCCTTTAGCCGTAGAGGTTCGTGTCTCTTCCTTCTCACTCAACAGAAGGAGTTAGTGCAGGAACTGAAGAGACTGGACGTCACTGTTGTGCTACGTTGTAGTTTTGGTTCTGCAAGGTTGAGTTGGATGGAGATTACTTGCGACATTAAGGATAGAATCAGGACAGCTCTACCGTTGGATTCAAAGATGGCAGAGATTTGGATCTCAGTGCAGACGGGTCAGAAAGAGAGATTTACTATTCAGGATGATTTATTATTGCATGATGACAAGGTGTGTATCCCCGATGTTAACCATCTTCGCGAGAACATTCTATTTGAGACACACAATTCCAGATATTCTATACATCCGGGTAGCACGAAGATGTATGCAGATCTCAAGAAAGTAGTCTGCTGGCCAGACTTGAAAAGTGATGTTGCAGATTATGTAGGGAAGTGCGAGACATGCAAGTTAGTTAAGGCCGAGTGCCAAAGTCCTGGAGGCAAGTTGCAGGCACTTTCCATTCCCGAGTGGACATTTGAGGATATATCCATGGTCTGCCAAGATCGCAGAGTGGGAATGATGCTTTATGCGTTATAGTGGATCGACTCTCTAAGGTCGCCATTTCATTCCTCTTAAGAAGACAGATCAGGGTCCCAGATTGACACAGTTATATATAGATGAGATAGTTCGACTTCACGGTGTTCCCAAGGCTATAGTTTCAAACCGAGATGACAGATTTACCTCCAGGGAGTGGAGATAGGTTCAGGAGCGGTTGAGTAGCAGATTACATTTCAACACTGCATTCCATCCCCAGACCGATGGACAGACTGAGCGCACAAATAAGAATTTGGAGGATCTGCTACAGATGTGCATTTTGGACTTTGGAGGAAAGTGAGAGAAGTATGTTACTCTTGTGGAGTTCTCCTACAATAACAGTTTTCAGACGAGTATTGGAATGACACCGTTCAAGGCTCTCTATGGTAGACGTTGTCGGACACCGTTGTGTTGGGCTGAAAGTGAAGAAAGATCTACCATCAGGGAGTCATGAATTGATAAGACCACTGACAGAATCAAGCTCATTCAAGAGCGTATGAAGACAACTCAGGATCGCCAGACCAAGTATCATGATCAAAAGCACAGGTCAGTAGAATTCAGGGTTGGAGACTACGTTTATCTGAAGGTCTGACCAGTCAGAGGAGTCTCTAGAATAAAGCGGATGAAGAAATTGAGCCCAAGATTCGTTGGTCCTTTTGAGGTACTGAAAGAGTTGGTGAGGTTGCATATGAGTTGGCCTTACCTGAGGAAATGAGTGATGTACATGATGTATTTCATGTCTCCTATCTGGGGAGAGCAGTCAGAGATTCTAGTCAGATCATCAGTAGCGAGCAAGCACCAATCAAGATATATCTTAGTATTGGGTTAGAACAGTCAGAATCGTGGATTCAAGGATACAAAAGCTCAAGAATAAAAAGATTCACATGATCAAAGTCCTTTGGATGAATTGTGGCCGTCCAGAGTATACTTGGGAGCGAGAGGATGAGAGCAATGCAGACTATTCTTTCCTCTTCGATTCAGGTATGGTTACAATTTTTGAGAACGAAAATTTTTGTTAGAAGGGGAGATTTGTAACATCTATAATTTGACGCGAAATTTATTTTAAATTGTACGGTCGAGTCGTGCCGGATTGTGATCGAGGCAGTGCGTCGTCGAGGTACAATATTAGTGTAGTCAAAAGGTCGCATTCATTAGTTAGTGATTTATGTTAGTCAAATTGATAGTGAGACATTTTAATTTAGTGACGAAGCGTGAGAAATTGTTATGTTAAATATGAGTTAATGTGAATTAACACATTTTGGGGTGCCAATAACAGGTCTCAAAACCCCCTCTCCTCATACGGTTAATAAGAAAAGCTCACCATGCGATAGGTTAAAAGCCGCAGCCCGTAATTTTTCATCCCGTAACCTATTTCTCACGGGAGAACCGCAAGCGTGCCTCCGCCGACCCCGATTTCCTCCCGCACGCCCCGTCTTCCGCCTCCCGCTGCCCTATCGCACTGGCCCCCTCTCCGATTCTCAGAGCCGGCCTTTCCTTCTCCCTCTACGGGCGCCGGTGAGTGTTCTCCTTCCTTCCTTGGCCGTGGAAGAGCCGGTTTCAACCCTAACTGGTGGAAACAAGAGTGCCAAAGTTCGTTTGGTTCCGGTGAGTTTTATTTCTCCATTGTCTTCATTCATTTATGGAAATCCTTCGATTTGGAAGTTAATCTAAACTAGGTTTTCATCATATTGCCCTAATTAGGTTTTGGAGTACGGGATTCACCGCGAAATTGGAGTTGGGCGCATTGAGAGCATCAATCCCTCCCACGTAAAGATAATACACTATGTTAGCCTTTTTATTTTGGTTACCCTAGTTTATCGGAATTTTTCCAACGAAAACCACAAGGGGAAAACGTGAAATTTAGGGTTGTCTTGGTTTGCGGGATTTTGGCGGCCTCGGGGCAAAGTTCTGAAAGTCCCCAGCAGTCGGACTTCCTTCAGAAAAACAAATGTCGCCGCGCCGAGTGTACGAGCGCTGCACCACCACTGTAAGGGAACCTAATTTCTGTTAGTTAGACATAACAAGAAATGTATTTAGTAAACGTATGTGTAGAACAATTGAGTTCGTTAGATGGTCTCGGGTCATCGGTTTCAGATGCGCGTTAGGAGCTACTCTGCATAGAGCCTTCCAAGTAGATGTGCATGCTAGAAACCACCTAAAACTCAAGTATAGACCTGACGTAAGACAGTACACTAGTTACTGAATGCCGGGACTTGGGTTATTGAACTGAAAGTCATGTACATAGAACATGTAGGTGTATTAACTAGGAAGTATTGCGAAGGCATGCATAACATTATAGCATAAATGTTTTTAATGCACAAAACTATTTTCTAAAGACATGCATTCATCATAAGAGAAAATATTTTTAGTCTCACTAGGAGGAGTTATTTTTTCTTACTCTGACCTCTCGTGGACAATGTTTTTATAGGTGACCCAAGTGGAAAACTACGACTAGGATGAGCATTATGTGGAGTCAGTTTGTAGTTGCTTGCACTTTCAGTTTTCTCTATTTCAACATATATTTGTAGTTGCGGACAATGTAGCTTGTTAATGTTCTATATGTCTTGTATCAGACTTATAATATTATTTCAGATTTTCAGTCATTTCATTTCTATTCATGTTTAGTGGCTCTGTGAATCCAGATATCAGGTATGTGGTTACCCTTAGATTATTTTCTTAACTTCCGTTGAAAGTTTTAAATTCTTAGTAGTTGCTTCTTTTTACCTGCTGCATACTAGTTTTAATACTGTTTCCTATTCTTCTTTATATCGCTGACCCGTCCGGATGGCTGATTATTGTAAAACTGGGAAAAAGTGTTACATCTTCTATGATATACAATTAGTCGATTAAAAGTTTTCATTTTGGTGGTGGTTAAGGTGCCTCTAGCTATTTTTATTGGTCCCAAATTTGATTCACGAAAACAACCTCTATTTAAATGTATGGCTAAGGTTGTGTATATCAATCCCTTCCCAAGCTTCCCATCAATGGGGACTCCAAGCGCTTGATACTCCCTTTTTATACTTCCTTCTTATAGTGATGAAGTATTAATGGGATATCTCAATATGAGAATTCCTTAACCTAGGGCTGGCTTTTCGATTGCATAAAGAGTATATATCTATTTTTTAAAGTCAAAATTTGATAGTTAAAAGCAAATGCACTTATAGATGCAGTTTTATAGAGATAATTTAAGGGAGATGTTAATTAAGGCTAATATTTTGTTTATTCTATAGTAGGGTCCTCTTTATATAGGAGAGAATACATTGTAACAGTAACACAATACGTTCTAACACTCTTCCCCAAGTTGTGCATATTATATTGTTCATACTCAACTTGTCAATACAAGGACACAAAATATTTCCCCCAAGACTCTTAGTCAATATATCAGCTAATTGCCCCTCTGAGGTAATATAAGGAATGCAGATAATCTTTTTCTCAATTTTCTCCATAATGAAATGTTTGTCCACCTCGATATGCTTGGTACGATCATGTTGAACAAGATTGTTAGTGATACTAATTGCAACTTTGTTGTCACAGTATAATCAGATAGGACTAGACTAATTCAAACTCATGTCACACATCAAAGAGCATATCCATAATCATTCACATATGTCATGTGCCATAACTTTAAACTCAGTGTTTGCGTTGGACCTTGAGACGACAAATTATTTTTTACTTCTCCAAGTGACTAAGTTCCCACCAACAAATGAGCAATACCTGGATGTAGATCGTCTGTCTTCAATGGACCAAGTCCAATCAACATTAGTAAAAACTTCAATCTTCAAGTCTGTTTTGGGAGTGAACAGGATCCCCCTTCCTGGTGAAGTCTTCAAATAGCTCAAGATTCGATGAACAACATCCAGATGTCTCGTCTTTGAGAAATGCATATATTGGCTAACGACTCCAACAACATAAGCTTTGTTGGGACGAGTATTGGATAGATTAATCTTCCAACAAGGAGTTGATAGCCATCCAGGTCTTCAATAAGGTCACCATCATCTCTTCTAGGATTATGATTCAACTCCATAAGTGTATCTTCAGGTCTACAACCACTCATAGCAGATTATTCCAGCAATCATTGGTGTGTTTTCTCTGGGAGATGAAGATACCCCGTCTAGATCTTACTACCTCAATTCTCAAAAAATACTTTCGCTTTCCAGATCTTTTACTTTAAACTTTCTCGCCAAATTTGCTTTTAAAGCATCTACTTCTCCAATATCATCTCTTGTTATGACGATGTCATCAACATAGACAATGAGAGCAGTTAACAAATTTACTCTTCTTTTAATAAACAAAGTATGATCATCGTGACTTTGTTTGTATCCAAGTGAAATCATGACTTCGCAGAACAGATCAAACCAAGCCCTCAGAGATTGCTTCAGCCACAAAGTGTCTTTTTAAACCGGCACGCTTTCCCTTCAGATCCGAAAGGGGAAAAAGCTAGAGGGAAAGACATACTTCTTCATCTAAATTCCCATGAAGGAAATCATTCTTCATGTTCGATTTAATAAGTCCACAACTCTTGTGCGCATCACATGATAGCAAAACTCGTATATAGTTCATTTTTGCGATGGAGGCGAATGTGTCTTGATAATTAATCCCCAAGGTTTGAGTATACTCCCTTACCACCAACCTTGCTTTTTATCGTATAACCAAACCATCAGTGTGTCACACCCTAACTTTTAACGTAACGATCAATTTAAAATTTCAGGGATCGCGAACAAAATTAATCAAGCCGATGACTTGTAGAGGTAATGATCTATTTTTAATTATTTTATTATGCATGATAATCAGATAATTAAGAGTTGACATGTAATTGTTAATAATCTGTAGCGGTTGCGACGATTTAATATTTCGCGCGAGTTTACTTCACAAAAAATATCCGTCCTTTCCCTTACAGTTACTATAATCAGGCCCCCTCTCGCTACCGTTTCAATTAAATCCCGCAAGATTAAAAATAACTGCACCCCCCACCGAACGACATACTCACGCAAGTGCACTCCTGGTCTTCTCGCCAACTCCCATAACTGCAGGTTTCGTCGACCATTGGAGCCCTAATCGACCAGCGCCGACCTTTCCTCCTCCCTCTGCAGACCCCGACGGCCTCCCTCCCTTCCAACACTATGGGGATTTTGGTTTCTAACCCTAGCCGGTGGAGAAAGTTTCCTCTTTCGCCGTTTTTGGTTTCGATGAGTGTGGTTTGTCATTTCTCTTTTTATTTTAGGGTAATCTTCATTTTTATCAAGCAATCATGCCCTAATGCCTTTCGATTTCAGATTTAGGAGGGGTTGACATGTCCGTGTGCCAAGGCTTGATCGATTTTGTGTAAACCCCCGTCTCTAGATCGAGTTAATGATCTCTTGTTTGATATTCCTTCCGATTCAGTTTTGTTTCGCTCAATTTGACGAGTTTTATAGTAACCCTTTTTCGTGGAGCCCAATGTAACAAGGATTTTTTTCACCTAATTTCAGATCCATTTAATTGTTGATGTTAGAGATTGGAGAAGTTTCTCATTTATCTCTGAATTGAGGTGAGAACTTTATCTCTGATTTTCTTTTCAAGTGACTTAATTCCAGCCATCGGAATATGCTCTTTTGGGAATCGTTTCTAACTCCGAGAACTTTATGGGTTTTATTTTATGGTTCGCCCTACTGTTTGAGATCAGTGAACCCATCTTTAATTGGAGAAGTTCGTAGTGATCAGATTTATTGGAAGGATAATCATGTCACCTTGGCGCGTGTACGAGGGTCAAAACACCACTGTAAGAAATTCGACTCTTTTTAGTTAAACATATCATATTGTTTTAATCAGACCAACAATGAAAGAATAGGTTAATACGATGAAGAATTAGTTTTTATGCAGACAAAAATCGTGATTTAGATAATAAGAAAATCATTGTAGGGTCAAGGTTGCAGATGTCAGATGTCAGACTCATGTCGATTTGAGTTTCTTATGTCGGATGTCAGATTGCGGGGATATATCAGGGACATTTCAAAATGTCGGATTGTATTGTTATATATATAAGTTTCATAATATTTTCATCTATTAATTAGATGGTAATTATTTTATCCGGTTAAATGTAAACTAAAATTCATTAGAGAAAATTAAACTACTAACGAGTGTTTAATCGTATTTGATTGGTTTCATTTGAAGTCACCTTCTCATCAAATGCCCAACATAGATCTCTACCTGCTATGAAAGAAGCATTAGGTATCTTGCTAGAACATTCTGATGAATTCATTTTATAAAAAATTATAAATTTTTTGTACAAAAAACCACAATATTGAGCCGACATTACATGACATTTGCCGCAATATTGGGCCGACATGTCTGACATGTCGGCCGCAATACTGAAAAACGCCAGAATTATCATATGTGGCGATAACGTGTCGTTTCCCCCTCACAACTGACTTGTCGGCCAACATGTCGGACATGTCGACCGCAATCTACAAGTTTGGTAGCGGTATACGAAATTAGATATTAAATAATAGTAATTCAAAGTCAGAATCAAGTGAAAGAGTAAGGTACACTTGTGGTAAAAAATTAGATTCAGTTACATGAAAAACCTTAATCTAGTGTACTTAACTAGAACGCTATCCCCCCCTTGAGTATCTCACTGAACACTGGTCTAGATCAAATTCATGAAATGGCGAGAGAGGTCCACCCTCATATTTTTCTTTGGTGGAGGCACACCACCGTGTTCACAGGGTCAGCGTGCCACCACACGAATTACAGACTTAAGGTCGATCACCCTTGTTGACAGATATGAAACTCCTTAGATAGGAGTCTGTGTTCCTCTTGATGGACATTCAGTTCAGAGCACCATCAAGTTTTCCACTCAGACTACAATTTTTAGGTTGTGCGTGGTCGTCGCTAATAATAAGATTCATTAAGCTAGTAATGAAACTTGATGAAACTTACAACAATCACATTCCTAAAACTTCAGAAAACATTGACCTAAACAATTAAGAAAATTGTGTCAGAACGCGTAGTAAGTTGATTTTATGTCCAGATTCTGAAGTCAAGCGCTAAGATTAATAGTAAATAATTTTGCATATTTTATATACAAGTAATGTTCATGTTGATGCGCGGAAACGGCATCGGGGGCACAGCTAATACGAAGGGGGTGTTTGGTCTCACAGGCTAGGAGAGGAGGAAGGAGAAGGTTGCGGGGGATAGGAGAGGCTGCTGAGAGCAGAGGAGAGGCTTGATCAACAGAGAGGGTTGATCAAGAGAGGAAGAGGAGGTTGATCAGGAGCTGTCGAACAGACAGTTAATACGACGGTTGTGCTTGCAGGTTGGTTGCCGAGAAGTGCTGAGCTGAGCAGAGGGCAAGGCTTGCTGAGCAGAGAGCAAGACTTGCCGAGCAGAGAGCAAGACTTGCCGAGTAGAGAGCAAGGCTTGTTGAGCAGAGGGCAAGGCTTGCTGAGCAGAGGAGCAAGGCTTGCTGAGCAGAGAGCAAGGCTTGCTGAGCAGAGGAGCAAGACTTGCTGAGCCGAGAGCAAGGCTTGCTGAGCAGAGGGAAGGAGAGGGGGGCCGCTAGCATCGGCAACAACACACTTCGCCCGCCGCGGCCTAAATGTCACTCTTGCGACGGGCTTTCCTTTTATTAATAGCGAGAGGTTACAAGCTTACTAGTACACCTTCACAACAAAGCATTAAAGGGGTACAAAGGGACGCTGGCGGCTAAGGGAGAATAAATTGCCAGAGAGCAGAGAAAAGAAGCTGCCAGAGACTAAGTAAAATAGGCTGCTAGCAGCTGGACTGGGAAATTGAGTCCGCAGAGCTTGCTGGCAAGCTGCAGGTAAACCGTGGAGGACTGCGCGGACTGGAAAACTGAGTCCGCAGGGTCTGCTGGTAAGACTGATGGAGGACTGCGCGTACTGGAAAACCGAGTCCGCAGGGTCTGCTGTCAAGACTTGTCTCCACCTCTTGTCCCCCTGAATGAGAGGTTTCAGGGGCTATTTATAGACCCGGGAGGACCAACTAGAAGCGGGGCCCAGTGACGTCAGCATGATGACCTGCGCGGACTCCGCAGACTGGAAATTGGAGTCCGCCAGGTTGGTGGGCGAAGCAGGCGGCAGGAGGCCGGGAGAGAACGGAGACCGCCCTTGCTGGGCGGACTGGGCGGACTCCAAAGGGAGTCCGCCCCTGCTGCTGCTGGCGGGCGGACGGAGGCCGCCCCCTGCGGCTGCGGGCGAACGGGCGGACTCAAGGGAGTCGGCCCCTGCTGCTGCTGTCGGGCGGACGGAGGCCGCCCCCTGCGGCTGCGGGCGGACGGGCGGACTCAAGGGAGTCCGCCCCTGCTGCTGCTGGAGGGAGGACGGAGGCCGCCCCCTGCGGCTGCGGGCGGACGGGCGGACTCAGGAGGAGTCCGCCCCTGCTGCTGCCGGGGGCCGCCCCTTGCGGGCGGACTAGGCGTACTCAGGAGGAGTCCGCCCGGCTGACGGCGAAGCGGAGGCCGCCCCCTGCGGGCGGCCTGGGCGGACTCAGGAGGAGTCCGCCCAGCTGAGGCGGAGCGGAGGCCGCCCCCTGCGGGCGGCCTGGGCGGACTCAGAAGGAGTCCGCCCGACTGAGGCGGAGCGGAGGCCGCCCCCTGCGGGCGGCCTGGGCGGACTCAGGAGGAGTCCGCCCGGCTGGCGCGGAGGGGAGGCCGCCCCCTGCGGGCGGCCTGGGCGGACTCAGGCAGACTCAGGAGGAGTCCGCCCGGCTGAGGCGGAGCGGAGGCCGCCCCCTGCGGGCGGCCTGGGCGGACTCAGGAGGAGTCTGCCCGGCTGGCGCGGAGGGGAGGCCGCCCCCTGCGGGCGGCCTGGGCGGACTCAGGAGGAGTCCGCCCGGCTGAGGCGGAGGCCTCCCCCTGCGGGCGGCCTGGGCGGAGGCCTCCCCCTGCGGGCGGCCTGGGCGGACTCAGGAGGAGTCCGCCCGGCTGAAGCGGAGCGGAGGACGCCCCCTGGGGGCGGACTGGGCGGACTCAGGAGGAGTCCGCCCGGCTGGAGCGGAGGCCGCCCCCTGCGGGCGGCCTCGGCGGACTCCAAGGGGGAGTCCGCTTTGGCTAGCTGCGAAGCGTGCGCCCTCCTGCGGGCGAGATCCTGATGGTGGGTTGTCTCCTGCAAGGAAAAGCACTGCACGGTTAGCGGGCCTAACCGCGTGGCCTGCGGGGGTGAGCTATGGGAATAGCCCGCCGTCCCGCAGAGCACGCGGTTGCTAGGAGACCTAGGCGGACAGGGAAAACTGTCCGCCTACACTGGGACTTGTCGCGATCAATAGGGAGAAACTGAGGATTGCGACTAGTCAGCTGACTACCTTGGGAAGGATCGCCGATTTCTCGGTTAACAGTTCATTTATTTTTTTGCTGTTGCTGGGAGCATGAGTTTTTCTTACTCTCTAGTAGGCCTGATCCAGTTGAAACTTGTTTTTATAGGGAGCTCACGTTAGGGGATCCGCTTAGGATAGGCGGTGCAGTCATCACTGTGGTCTGTCTCTTTCAGTTGCACCATTCTGTTATTTTACTTATTTTACTTGCAGATATTATGTATTGTTGTACTTCATTCATGTTTTGATGTAACAACTTATTTCAAACTGACAATATTTCAGTTTCATAGTGTATTTTCAGTTCTTGTTTGGTCTTTGAATTCAACTGTTGAGTCACAGTTTTACCGATAGATTTTTCTTACTCTACTTCCCCTGTAAGTTTTATTTTAGCACATTTATTTATGTCTATTTTATACTAGTTTTTATATTGTTACTTAGTTTATTTCTTATCACGGGCCCGACCAGACTGCTGATTTGTTGTTAAACTAGGTTGTGGTGTTGCACAGAGTTCTGTTTCACGGTAAACACTCACTTAAAACCGACGACCTTCTTTCCATACGAAAGATGAGTTAGCTCTCATGCACAATTTTTTTTCCAAAGCGTTCATTTCCTCAATCATAGCCGCTTTCCATTGTTGATACTCAAGATACTCCTGCCATGTGGATGTAATGAGGACAGATGTAAGGGAGGAGACAAAAGATTTATATGAAGAAATTAAGGTCTCATAGGAATCCGTTGACAAAGCTGACATTGGCGCTGGTGGCGTGTGATGAGCATGTGTGTTAGCTCTACCCCGTCTGGTGTACACTTTTAACTCCTATTCTTTATCAAGAGGCTCCCCCTGATTGGGAATCTCAGCTGTAGGTATAGAATATAGAGGAGGAATCACTAAGGGTAAGATATGTGAGCTCACTTCACCCGTACATGTGGGCTCCCCCTGAACTGAGGTCACATAATAAGGTTCTGATTCACAAAATGTGATATACGTCGTGACAAAAATCATTTTAGTCGGGGGATAATAAGATTTATACCCCTTCTGTGTGGGTGAATAGCCAATGAACCCATATTTAAGGGCTCAAGTGTCAAGCTTAGATCTGTCCGAAGAATGTATGCGAGAGAAGCAGACCTAACGAAAAGTTTTGGGTGGTAAAGAGGTCGGTGTAACTCTTAAGAAAGTAAGGGGGTTTGATGTCCTAGAGCTGAATAGGACATGCGATTTATGAGATAAGCAGTTGTCACAGCCTGTCTAAAATAGATCAGAGTGCGCTTCGGGCGGGTCGTGATGCCACAGACATGCAGAGAGGAACCATGTCTGCTAAGGCGGAACCAGAAATTCTACAATTAGGTTTTAAATTTGTTAGTTTTGAAAAGAGTTTTAATTGATTTTTTTAAATAATTAAAAAGTCGTGCATGCATTTCTTTTATATAAACTAAGACACAAGCAGTACTAAAACTAAATGAATGCAACTACTTGCAAAAGTATAAATATCATAAGTGAAATGAATTAGTACAATGTTTCACCCTACAAGTTGTACTTGATACAAGTGAAAATGTCTAAAGATAACCAATACATGAATAGAAAGAAAAATCCAACAGTAACTGAAACAAAATACATAGAACCTGCTGATACATTAAACAAAATGGAACCTTCAAGCAAAGCTGTAGCTGGAAGAAGAAAAACTTAGGAACCGGGCGACGCAGTCACGAAACCTAATGCAAATCCAAACAGAAGGAAAATGCACCAGAACATGAAAACACATAAAATTCAAGTTAATCAACTGCACAAAAGTAAGGAGAGGAAACAAGAGCTCAGTGAACTAGTTTTAACCGTAACAACCTATTACCAGAAAAGTTACCATGTGTAACTAGATGCTTTTATTCGTATAGCTTACTCCGGAGTTTAGCCTAGTTGCAATACCATAAGCGGAAATACATTGAATGGTGAAAGTGTTGTCATTTGGTGTACAAGATTCTAGTGTATGAATTGATGCAAGGTTTATCAACAACGGTGGTTGCAATGGTCGACTAATGGTTTCTGTTACCAGTTAGTCGGGAGCTCGATTCGACGCGTCACACCAAACCAACACTCTCCTCTCAATGTTTGCCTAAGGTATTCAACAATCTCTGGGATTCATAAATGATTGGAACAAGTTATTAATTAGACGATTCCAGTGTATAAGGGGCTACTTCATAACAAAAAGTGAAGTAAATTAGATCTCATATTTGCAAGCGAAAGAGTTGTCTCTACTTGCCTTAAGGTGACCTCGAAAATGATAGTGACAGCTATGTGCCGCAAACAAGGTTAAAAGCTCTTGCTATACCTGTTCGAGATAAAAAATGCATTCCAAATTGAATTAACAAGTTTCTTATGCCAGTACATGCGTTTGATAATCGCTCCACACAAAAGGAGAGGGGTTTAGGAATTTACCTCACTCGAGAGTCCGGAGAGAAGCGGCTACCGCGAGGGATCGAGGATGTTGGCAACGTTTGGATGCGAAAAACCCTAATTCGGAGAGATCTTGGAGTGATTCCACCTCCTAGACCCGAAGAGCGGCACAGGAAAATAAGCAAAACATCGAGATTAGAAGGGTACACGACAACCCCAAGAGGGATCGACGTAAATGCATCAATCGGAGAGCGATAATTATTGTAACAAAATTAGGGCAAAATTGAAAACAAGAAATTGAAAGAATTCCTTACCCAAGGAGACCAGATCGGGGCTCCGAAATCCACAAAGAGGGGTTTCGAGTGAAACCCTAGGAGTCCCTCACGAAATCCACCGACCAGAACGAGAAGGAGCTAGTGTTGCCGGAGAAGAAACGATGCCCTTGTCCTCACTTGCCGGAGAAGGAGAAGACGAATGGAGAAAGTAGTCGGCCCGCCCCTTCGATGCAGTCAGACAAGATAGGAGGGGCTGCTGCGGGATTTGCCGGCCAAGGGGAGCGCCGGAGACGACGAGGAAGCAAGAGGAAGTGGCGCCGGGCCTGGAGGGGGTGTTCGCCGGCCACTGGAGGCGGAGGAGAGGGCTGCCGGGCGCTCGGGAGACGGAGGCGGGGCCGACAGAGCGAAGGAGGCGGGATCGAGAGAAAATTCGTGCAGGAATGCGGGATTTGGACCGGGGGTTTCGGGTTATAAGGCCTTTAGGTCTTTGTTTATATTAAAATTTATTATTATTATTATTATTATAATATTAGTGGTTGTTACAGCAGTTGTGAAAACTACATCGCCCCAGTAATATTTTGGGAGGTTCATAATGACGAGCAAGCAACGACCCACCTACAAGAGATGACAGTTCTTTCGTTCAGCGACTCAGTTCTGAGATGGAGAGTGAATACACGAGGTTTGATGAAGAATGTCTGAGTGGCAAGATAGTCCTCCTATGGAGCATGCACATACTCCCGACCATTATCACTATAAAGTATTTTAATAGTGGAAAAAATTGAGTAGAAACCATAAATGAAACTTTTGCAAGATAGAAAACACATCATTTTTATTTTTCAACAGATAAATCTAAGTTGTGTTGGAAAAACAGTCAATAATTGTAATAAACTTAAAACATCAGAAGCAACGAGGCAAGACTCTCACACATCAAAATGAATAATATAAAAAGAAGTAGTACTAGGTAATGAAACATGATAAATATGAATACAATGTTGTTTGGCAACGACACATGTGTCACAAATAAAATGTTTAAAGCATGAAGGATAAAAAAAACAGGAAATAAACGTTGCATTGTCGCAACGGAATGGTGGTCAAGTCGACGATGCCGGGTGAGCAAGGTGAAGGTCTGTGAAGAGTGGAGAGCTTGCGGAGGGGTGACCCAGAAGAGGAGTCAAACACGTACATGCCATCTTTCATGCTACCAGAGCCAATCACCTGCCCTGTATTTAGATCTTGAAAGACACAATAAGAAGAAAAATGGTAACTAAGCATTGAAGAGAATTAATCAAATGGCTAACAAAAAGTAGACTACACGTGAACTTTGGAACATGAAAGATAAATGATAAAGCGAGAGAAGAACAAGGAATGAAGCCTTTCCCAGCAATATAAGAGAAGAAACCATCAACAATGCTCACTTTATCTCTGCCAGAAAGAGGGGAATGTGATACAAAACCTGAGGCAGAACCAGTCATGCGATCGGTGGTTCCGTAGTCGATAATCCTTTGAGTAGGACCAGTAGAAGCGGATTTGGCACTCAAAGTACATGTGCGGGCAAGAGCGAATGATGGCATAGAGGCATCCATAGGCTCAACAATAAGATCGTGCATCAAACGACGAAGGGCCTGCATCTCTTCAACAAAGGAGGACAACTGAGAAGAACCACCATCAAAAGTCTTGGTCAGATAAGCGCAGTGAGGGGGCCATCCAGGAGTCGTACCATGACTACGATCACCATGAGAAGTAGAGCTACCTATAAGAGGAGGGAAACCATGGAGGCTATGACAAGTATCCTGAGTATGATGAGGCTTGCCACAATATTCACATGTGAGATGATCCATATATGTCGGCTTAAGCTTGTAATCGCGAAAAGCATAACTGCCATAATTGGGTTAATGATCCACCAAAGCAGATCCCCTCCGGAAAGTTGGAGGTGTTCTAGGACTGTTGTTGATCAAACTCTTGTTGAACAATATTGTAAACCTCAGAAAGTGTGGGAATATGATCACGCCCCAAGATCTGGTCAGTAATATGATCAAATCTCTATGCAATCCACGTAGGAACCAAAATACGCAATTTCGATCCTCACGGTTCTTCAACAATAGTGCATACACATTTCACACCATAACAAGATAGTCAAAATGATCGTACTCCTGATGGAGTTGGGAGCAGGAGGAGGACTATCCCCCTGGCGGAGATTCCCAATCTTGTGGTGAAGCTGGAGGATTTGGGTCGCATTCCCCTTACAAGAATGGTGGATTAAACACGCTTTCATGTCCCTGCAGCAGTATCTAGAAAAAAAATAATTTTGTGCAATCGATTCTTGCATGGAGTTGATGAGCCATGACATGACGCGAGAATTTTTTGCCTCCCATTTAGGGCAAGTAGCAAAGCCGTAGCTGGAGTAGTGGTGGTGTCGTTGATGTAGTTAAAGTGATGTCAAATCTTTAAGACTAGGGTGATTAAGCGGGACCAAGCCAAATAGTTGGTGTCATCAAGTTGGAATGTAGTTAGCTGAGAATAGATGTGTTCTTGACCAACCCGGGTAGATCCAGCTGCGGTCGTGGATGTGCTGGAATTAAAACGAAGTGTGCTTCCAAGAAATGCTCCATGAATACGCCTTTCAAATAGAATAAAAAGGCTAACCAAAATTTTGCATATATATATATCCCAAATTGCCTGTATTCCAACAAGCAATCAACCCAAAAAAAAAATTTGACTTCCAATTTAGAACTTACTCATGTGGTTAAGTCCAATAGAGGTGTATGATCTGAATAATTTTCTGGACAGCAAAGTTGGAGCAATTCTATCACTGAAATGGCTTCCCGGCACTGGTTTTGGTCTCATAGGTGGTAGAACTGATGTTGGGAGTTCGAGTGAAGCCAATTGTCCGGAGAGATTTGCTGAACTTGTCTAACCATGCCCGAGGTGATTGTTTGAGACCATATAGCGATTTGAGAAGGTGACATACCCGAGGCTCTCCCGTGGTCTCAAACCCTGGAGGTTGTTGCATGTAAACTGTTTCCTGAAGGTCGCATTCAGAAAAGCATTCTTGACGTCTAGTTGAAATAAGGGTAATTGGCGATGGACAGCTACGGAGATGAGAATGCAGACTGTGTTGAGCTTAGCGATCGGAGAGAAAGTCACATCATAGTCGAGACCCTGTTGCTGGGTGAAGCCACGAGCAACTAGACGAGCCTTAAGTCTGTCAACGGTCCCATCAGGAGCATGTTTGATGACAAACACTCATTTGCACCCAACGAGTTTCTGGCCAAGAGGAAGTGGTACCAGTGTAACATCCATAAATCTGACGCGAAAATTTAATTTTAATTATAGGGGCAAGTCGCGACGAATTTTGATCGAGGCGGCGCGTCGGCAAGGTATAATGTTACTTTTCCTTATGATAACGTCCGTTAGTCAGTCAAGTGCGTAAATTATAGGGTGTGACGCATTTTATTTTAGTGACGCGTGGGGTGAAAATGAGTTAATCATCAAAGATATTAGAAATGGGGTGCCAATAGCAAAATTCCCCCCCCCCCCCTCTTCTCATGCGGTTATCAAAACGTATGCCGTGGGAGTTTTATTCCCGCAATCTGATTTCTCACGGGTTTTAGACAAACCGCAGGCCGACTCCCGATTTCCTCTCCCGACTTTCCCATTTCCGCAAGCCCGATGACGCCCTGCTGACGCATCCCGCGGGCCTTTCCGCCGGCCGATTCCCTTCCGAATTCCATCTCCGACTTCTCCTCCCTCCTCTGCAGGCATCAGTGAGCCTTCCTCATCCTTCCTTAGCCGTGGGAGAACCGGGTCTAACCCTAACCGAAAGAGTTTGAGTTTTGTTTTGGTACCGGTGAGTGGATCTCTTCCTTTTCTCGATTTCTGCTTGGATTTCCTTCGTTTTGGAAACTAGTTTAACCTAGGTTTCATTTTGATTGTCCTATTTTAGGTTTTGGTGTTCGTAGTTCATCACGGAATTTGTGTGGAACGCATTGAGAGCCTCAATTGCTATACGTAAAGGTAATGTGCGAAGTTAGCACATGTATTTTTTTGTAACCCTAGATGTTTTGGAGATTTTCCACCGGAAACCCAAAAAAGGGGAACAATTATGAAGATAGGTTTGGCTTAAATTGCAGGACTGTAGTAGGTTCGAGACAGCACTCTGAGTTTTTCATACAGTAGAATTTCCTTCGGAAGAGCTAATGTCGTCGCGCCGCGTGTACGAGCGTCGCAGCACTACGAGCTCTACAGGAGAGATATCTTAGACTTTTTCAGGGGGACATGATTGTTGCTGAGTACGAGCGAGAGCTTACCCATCTGGCTCGATATGCGGGCGTGATGCAGGGAGACCAGACTGAGAAGTGCTACCGTTTTGTGGATGGTTTACGTGACTCGTTGAGGCAGCCGCTAATGACGATGGTCAACGCTGATTACAGGAGCTTGGTGGATACGGCTCGCAGGCTGTAGGCTGACCAGCAGAAGGTTCAAAAGCAAAGTAATTTTTGTGCGAAGCGATCTCAGGAATCGCATCAGTCGCAGCAGAGCAGGAATGACCAAGGAAAGAACTGGAACAAAAAGCAGAAGCCTGATGCAAGGAAGAATGATCAATCTGGTGACAGGAGCAGGGACTACCCCCTTTGTCCCAAGTGTCAGCGTTGCCATCCAGGAGAGTGTTTGGTCAGCGCGGGTGTGTGTTACAAGTGTCGTCAACCTGGACACAGCTTGTTTCTGTCAGGAAGGTGGTTCGAATCAGGTAATCAACATTGTTGTATTTTTTTGTACATTTATGAATTTTTTGTAGATGACAAATGTATTTTGTTCCTGCAGTCGAAGTACGAGGTTGGTGGCCTTATTAGAGTAGACAAGGGCAAAACTTTAATGATTACTGATGGAAGTCCACAACAGGGTCGAGATTTGGTGCAGCACAGAGCTTATGAGCTTGGTCAGCAGGAGGCTAAGGAGCAGGAGGATGTAGTGACAGTTAAGTGTTTACTTTGCCTGACAAGTTATTTTATCCTCCGTAGTGACACTCTTTTTATTTTTGAAAATCATTCATGTAGGCATCCTTATGATTCGTAATTTACCCTCTAAGATTCTGTTTGATACGGGTGCCTCGCATTCATTTATCGCAGAATCTCTAGTGCGTAAGTTGAAGATAGAAGCCTTTCCAGAGACAGTAACACTGGAAGTCAAGATGCCTAATGGATCCCTTCTACAGACCAGAGATAAGTGTAGGGTACTGGTGCAGTTTGGTGATACCGAGATTATCGTGGAAGCTTTGCAGCTACCTATCGCAGGATTCGATCTGATCTTTGGAATGGATTGGCTATCTGCAGTCAACGCCAGGATTGACTGTAGGGTTAAGCAGATACAGTTTGAGGGCCCTAATCAGACTGCGTTTTCTTTTCAGGGCTTGAAGGGAGTTGTGAAGATGATTATCTCCGCAATCCAAGCTAGACGGTGCATCAGTAAGGGTTGTGAAACCTTCGTATTACTGATGAATGCAGAGGCTAAGACTGACTTGTCAGAGGTACCAGTGGTGCAGGAGTTCCCCGATGTTTTTCCGGAAGAGCTCCCTGGTGCCCCTCCGGATAGAGAGATAGAGTTCCCGATAGATTTGCAGTCCGGGGCTACACCAGTAGCCAAATCCCCCTATCGGATGGCTCTTAGGGAACTAGCGGAGTTGAAGAGCCAGTTACAGGAGTTGCTTGATTTGGGTTTTATACGTCCCAGTACTTCTCCTTGGAGTGCTCCAGTACTTTTCGTGAAGAAGAAGGATGGTAGTCTGAGACTGTGCATAGACTACCGTGAGTTGAACAAGCTGACAGTAAAGAACAAGTACCCGATTCCCAAGATTGATGATTTGTTCGACCAGTTGGTGGGCTCGTGCACTTTTTCCAAGTTAGATTTGAGGTCGGGCTACCATCAGTTAAAGATTCGGGACGTTGATGTTCAGAAGACGGCTTTCAGTACCAGATATGGTCACTTCGAGTTCGTGGTCTTACCGTTTGGGCTGACCAATGCTCCTTCAGTATTTATGGATCTGATGAACATGGTATTTCGGGAGTACTTGGATTGTTTTGTTATCGTTTTTATCGATGACATCTTGGTGTTCTCAAGGAGTGTAGAAGATCATGTCGTACACCTCAGGATTGTTTTGAGCACCCTCAGAAAGAACCAGTTGTATGCCAAGTTTTCAAAGTGTGAGTTCTGGCTTTCAGAGATTGCATTCTTAGGCCACGTCATCAGTCAGCAAGGAGTCAGTGTTGATACGAAGAAGATAGAGTCCATTAAGGGTTGGCCAAGACCGATAACAGTTTCAGAGGTTCGCAGCTTTTTGGGTCTTGTTGGTTACTACAGGAGATTCATCAGGGATTTCTCGAAGATAGCCTTACCACTGACCTCCCTCACTAGGAAGGGAAATGGCTTGGATTGGACTGTTGAGTGTGAGTTGGCGTTTGAGGACTTGAAGGGCAGATTGATGACCACACCGATCTTGAGTTTACCTTCAGGGTCTGATGGGTTTCAGATTTTTAGCGACGCATCCGGTCAGGGTTTGGGATGTGTTCTCTTGCAACATGGAAAAGTCGTAGCTTATGCCTCGAGACAGTTAAAGGTTCACGAGAGGAACTATACAGTGCATGACTTGGAGCTTGCAGCAGTCATACATGCTCTGAAGATTTGGAGACACTATCTCTATGGTGTTCGTTGTAAGATTTTCACTGATCATAAGAGGCTCAAATATATCTTTGATCAACGAGAGCTCAATTTGAGGCAGCGCAGATGGTTAGAGTTTCTATCAGACTACGACGTAGACATTCAGTACCATCCAGGAAAGGCGAACGTTGTAGCTGATCCCCTTAGCCGTAGAGGTTCGTGTTTCTTTCTCCTCACTCCGCAAAAGGAGTTAGTACGAGAGCTGGAGAGACTGGACATTACCGTTGTGTCACGCAGTAGTTTTGGTTCTGCAAGGTTGAGTTGGATGGAGATTACCTGCGATATCAAGGATAGAATCAGGACAGCTCTACCGTTGGATCCAAAGATGGCAGAGATTTGGAACTCATTGCAGACAGATCAGAAGGAGAGATACAGTATTCAAGATGATTTATTATTGGTTGATGGCAGGGTGTGTGTCCCCGATGTTAGTCACCTTCGTGAGGACATTCTATTTGAGGCACACAATTCTAGATATTCTATACATCCAGGTAGTACGAGGATGTATGCAGATCTCAAGAAGGTAGTCTGGTGGCCAGGCTTGAAGAGAGATGTTGCAGATTACGTGTGGAAGTGTGAGACGTGCAAGTTGATTAAGGCCGGGTGCCAAAGGCCTGGAGGCAAGTTGCAGCCACTTCCCATTCCTGAGTGGACCTTCGAGGATATATCCATGGATTTCGTCCATGGTCTGCCGAGATCGCAGAGTGGGAATGATTCCTTATGGGTTATAGTAGATCGTCTTTCTAAGGTTGCCCATTTCATTCCTCTTAAGAAGACAGATCAAGGTCCCAGATTAGCACAGTTATATATAGACGAGATAGTTCGGCTTCACGGTGTTCCCAGGACTATAGTTTCAGACCGAGATGACAGATTTACCTCCAGGGCGTGGCGTTACGTACAGGAGCGGTTGGGTACCAGGTTACAGTTCAGCACCGCTTTCCATCCCTAGACCGTGGACAGACTGAGCGCATAAATAGAACTTTGGAGGATCTACTACGGATGTGCATTTTAGACTTTGGAGGAAAGTGGGAGAAATATGTTACTCTTGTGGAGTTCTCCTACAACAACAGTTTTCAGACGAGTATTGAGATGACACCGTTCGAGGCCCTCTATGGCAGACGTTGTCGGACACCGTTGTGTTGGGCTAAAAATGAGGAAAGATCTACTATCACGGAGTCATGGATTGATAAGACCACTGATAGGATCAAGCTTATTCAGGGGAGTATGAAGACAGCTCAGGATCGCCAGGCCAAGTATCATGATCAGAAACACAGATCAGTAGAGTTCAGTATTGGAGACTACGTTTATCTGAAGGTCAGACCAGTCAGAGGAGTTTCTAGAATAAAGCGGATGAAAAAGCTGAGCCCCAGATTCGTTGGTCCTTTTGAGGTGCTGGAGAGAGTTGGTGAGGTTGCTTACAGGTTGGCCTTACCTGAGGAAATGAGTGTTGTACATGATGTATTCCACGTCTCCTATCTGAGGAGAGCAGTCAGAGATTCTAGTCAAATCATTAGTACCGAGGAAGCACCAATTGAGACAGATCTTAGTATTGGGGTTAGACCAGTCAGAATAGTGGATTCAAGGATACAGAAGCTCAGGAATAGAGAGATTCGCATGGTCAAAGTCCTTTGGATAAACTGTGGCAGTCCAGAGTATACTTGGGAACGAGATGATGAACTTAAGAGCAATGCAGACTATTCTTTTCTCTTCGATTCAGGTATGACTATAATTTTCGAGGACGAAAATTTTGTTAGAAGGGGAGATTTGTAACATCCATAAATCTGACGCGAAAATTTAATTTTAATTATAGGGGCAATTCGCGACGAATTTTGATCGAGGCGGCGCGTCGGCAAGGTATAATGTTACTTTTCCTTATGATAGCGTCTGTTAGTCAGTCAAATGCGTAAATTATAGGGTGTGACGCATTTTATTTTAGTGACACGTGGGGTGAAAATGAGTTAATCATCAAAGGTATTAGAAATGGGGTGCCAATAGCAAAATTCCCCCCCCCCCCCTCTTCTCATGAGGTTATCAAAACCGTATGCCGTGGGAATTTTATTCCCGCAATCTCATTCCTCACGGGTTTTAGACAAACCGCAGGCCGACTCCCGATTTCCTCTCCCGACTTTCCCATTTCCGCAAGCCCGACGACGCCCTGCCGACGCATCCCGCGGGCCTTTCCGCCGGCCGATTCCCTTCCGGATTCCATCTCCGACTTCTCCTCCCTCCTCGGCAGGCATCGGTGAGCCTTCCTCATCCTTCTTTAGCCGTGGGAGAACCAGGTCTAACCCTAACCGAAGGAGTTTGAGTTTTGTTTTGGTACCGGTGAGTGGATCTCTTCCTTTTCTCGATTTCTGCTTGGATTTCCTTCGTTTTGGAAACTAGTTTAACTCAGGTTTCATTTTGATTGCCCTATTTTAGGTTTTGGTGTTCTTGGTTCACCACGAAATTTGTGTGGAACGCATTGAGAGCCTCAATCGCTATACGTAAAGGTAATATGCGAAGTTAGCACATGTATTTTTTTGTAACCCTAGATGTTTTGGAGATTTTCCACCGGAAACCCAAAAAAGGGGAACAATTATGAAGATAGGTTTGGCTTAAATTGCAGGACTCTAGTAGGTTCGAGGCAGCACTCTGAGTTTTCCATACAGTAGAATTTCCTTCGGAAGAGCTAATGTCGCCACGCCGCGTGTACGAGCGTCGCAGCACCTCTGTAAGGAAATACTAATTTCTTTTAGTTAGACATATCAAATAGTTATATTTTTATACGCATGAGTAGGTTTCGTACAAGCATCATAACCATGTATAGAAAAGTGTGGCAGTAGGAAAATAATCGTGGAAACGCGTATGTTAACGTCTTTTTTCATAATCACGTTAGTAAAATCATTAACAGTTATTTAAGTACGAAATTCTACCTGTGTACGTAAGTTTAGAGATTGTCCAACCAAGGGCGCGAAGGTCACTTCAAGTCGACCACGAGAAAGTCAAGGGTCGTTCAGTAGTACACCAGAAAAGATATCCCATGCAGAGTAGCGTCAGAGCAAAAAGGTCAGTAGCACACCAGTCTTTTCGTGCTTGGTAGAGGCGCACTACCATCCTCATAGGGCATATGGTATCCTATGAGTTTCAGAGTCTTGGGAGTTGACTCCCCTTGAGACAGTTAGTAGATTCGAGACCGTGTCCGCGCGACACTAGAACAATTGAGTTCGTCAGATGGTCTCGTGTCGTCAGTTTCAGATTTTGCGCGTTAGGAGCTACTCTGCATAGAACCTTCCTAGTAGAGGTGCAAGCTAGAGGTCACCTAGAACTCAAACATAGACCCGACGTGAGACAGTATACCAGTAGTGAACGTCGGGGTTTGGGTTAGTAAACTGAAAGTCACGAACATAAAATATGTAGATGATTTGACCAAGTAGTGTTCTGAATGCATGCATAGCACACAACATAAATATTTTTAATGCACAATACCATTTTTTTTTAAAGGCATGCATTCATCATATGAGAAAAATTTTTAGTGTCACTAGGAAAAATTATTTTTCTTTACTCTGACCCCTCGTGGGCAATGTTTTTACAGATGACCCAGGTGGGAAGCTACGTCTAGGATGAGCGTTATGGTGGCGTCAGTTTGTAGTATTTTTACCATTCAGTTTACTCTATTTCAGCATGTACTTGTAGATGTTGATAATATACCTGGTTAATATTTTATATAACCTGTATCAGACTATTATTGTTACCAGATTTTCAGTTATTATAATTCCATTCTTGTTTAATAGCTCTGTGAATCCAGATATCAGGTATGTGGTTACCTTTAGTTTACTTTCTTAGCTTCCGTTGCTAGTTATAAACTCTTTTAGTAGCTCTTACTGTATACCTGTTGTGTACTAGTTTTAATATTGCTTCCTAGTTCTCTTTATATCGCTGACCCGGCCGGATGGCTGATTATTGTAAAACTGGGAAGAGGTGTTAGAACCAGGGTCCAAGTCCGGTTGGCCCAAAGAGCAGCCATCTCTTCTTCCATGGCAGCGCGCCACCCAGGATGTTGAAGAGCATCCTGTACGGAAGTAGGAATAGAAACCGAGGAGAGGGAAGCAGCCAATGTCCGAAGAGGTGGAGAGAGACGATGCAGAGAAATATAGTTAGTCATCGGATGAGCCGTAGAGGCGGGCACCGGAGCAGCAGAATACGGAGAAGCCGAGGTTGAAGCCGACTGCATAGGGGCAACGAGAGGAAGAGGGCGGCGAGTATAGACCTGAATGACGGGTGGCCGGGGAGGGTCAGTAGTGGGAGGGGGCGGAGGGAGGGTTGGAGGGGAGTGGACGGGGATAACCGGCTGCGGGAGGCAGGGTGGTAGAGTGGGTGAAGGGAGAAGTGGTGGAAAAGGAGGAGGGAAGAAGGGTTGATCCTCCCGGAAAGTAACATCAGCAGAGACAGAGACCTTCCGGGTGGCTGGGGAATAACAAACATAACTTTTTTGGGTGCGGGAGTAGCCGACGAAAATGTGTTTGGCGGCACGGGGATCTAGTTTGCCGATAGTGGGGCCCAGACTATGGACAAAACATGTACAACCAAAAACCCTGGGTGTGAGAGGAAAGGCGGGTGCAGAGGGAAAAAAGAAGGCTGAAGGGGGAAGCATTCTGGAGAATCGGAGAGGGGAGACGGTTGATAAGAAAACACGCAGTGGAGACCGCAAAGTTCCAGAAGATTTTGGTAACATTCATGTGAAGCATGAGGGAGCGAGCAACATCGAGAAGGTGACGGTTCTTCCGTTCGGCGATCCCGTTTTGTTGAGGGGTGTAGGGACACGAGGTCTGATGAACAATACCGAATTCGGCGCAGAGAGTAGTAAACTCGTGGGTAGTGTACTCCCGGGCATTATCAGAGCGGAATGTTTTGATAGTAATAAAGAATTGCGTACGAGTCTCAATCACAAAAGCCTGAAAGACCCGAGGAAGCTCAGAGCGATCGTGAAGGAGATACAACCAGGTGGTGTGAGAGTAATCGTCAATAAATGTTATAAAATAACGATAACCAGAGATGCTTGGAATTTTATACGGTCCCCAAATATCAGAATGGATTAGATCAAAAGGAGCAGAGCTCCGAGTACAATGTGCGGGATAAGATGAACGTGGCTGTTTGCCAAGAATACATGAATCACATTTAAAAGCAGGAAGGGAGACGTCAGGAAGCGCCTTCTGGAGGATAGGCAGAGGGGCGTGACCAAGACGATAATGTCAGTCAGTAGAGGAGACAGAGGAAAGGGCGGTAGAAGAGACATCGAGGAGGTAGAACCCGTTCTGCAGTCGACCCCTACCAATGGTAATCTGCGTCTGCCGATCCTGTATCAAAAAACCAGAAGAGGTGAAGGTGATATAACAGTTCATATCATTAGTAAGACGGCCAATAGATAATAAATTAAAGGGTGAGGCCGGCACATAAAGAGCAGAACGAAGAGAGAGAGAGGGGTGGATGAAGAGATCAGCACATCCGGAGACCGGAACAAGCGCACTGTTGGCCACAGTAATAGACGGGGGATGAGGAGCATCCGAGAACCGTGGCGGCAGCAGGGAGGTGATGTTGTGGGTGGCGCCCGAGTCCTGGATCCAACGAGAGCCAGAGGAAATACAGGCAGTACCTGTAATGGAGGATGAGGCAATACCTGCAGGAGAGGTGAAGGCAATTGAAGCAGATGGAGGGTTAAGGAGCCCCTGGAGTTGTTGAAGCTGAAGGCGAAGAGCCTCAAGGTCTGTACCAGTGGGTGGAGAGCTATCGGAAACAACAGCAGTAGGCGGGCGAGGAGGGTAGCCATGTTTCTTGTGATAGACCGCTTCAGTGTGGCCATCCCGACCGCAGTAGGTGCACCTGGGCCGACCGCGACCACCACGGCCCCGGCCGCGGGAGCCCGTACGTCCACCCCGAGGAAGAGATGGTGGGGGAAGTAAGGGAGGAAGGGCCTGTTGAAGAAGAGCCGGCGAGGGTGGTGCAGCAGCCTCCGGTGGAGGTGGTACTCGGAGTAACATAGAGCAAACATCGGAGAAGGAAGGGGTAGTAGGTGATGCCAGAACCTGAGCCCGGATACTGTGAAGGTGAGGCGGGACTCGATCCATAATCATAACAATACAGACCGCCTCCTTCTGGGCTCGTTGAATCGCGAGATCAGTAGTAGGGGGCTGGTGCTGAATCCAGGCCTCTGTGAGAGTTTTAGCCCGGGCCACAAAGGAGGTCATGTCAATAGCTGTGCCGAGATCCAGAGCTTGAATAGCGGTGATGATGTCAAACAGGTGCTGAAGGCTGTCCTTGCCCGAGTACAAGGAATGGAGTTCATCCCACATTGCTGTGGCGGTCTCATGATACATAATCATCTGGTACGGCTCACCCTCGACCGAGTTAAGGATCCGGGTCTGGACGCAACCGTCATTCTGGAGCCAGTCATCAGTAGGAGGAGTTGGAGGTCCCTGGGTAAGGTGACGCGCAAGGACCTTGGCTTGCAAGACCCGCCGGACGGAGTGAACCCAGGGGATGAAATTCGACTTGCCGGAGAGGGAAAGAGTAGTAATCCGAAGCTCATCGCGGAGTTCGGGAGGAGGAGACACGGGGGCCGCTGGGGGTGAGCGGTGGTGGAGTCACTAGAGGATATGGCGACCTGGAGGAGAGGAGGCGGCAGAACCAACGGACTGATGCATAGCAGAAGGCGGGCCGCAGCGAGTACAAACACGCGCGACAAGGAGCGGGCTGGAGGAGGCCGCGGCGAGCTGGAGGTCGCGGAGGACAGGAACAGACCGCGGTGCACGGGAGCCGGTCAAGGAGAGCAGAGACAGGCCGCAACGGTCAGAGAGAGGCCGCGCGGAGAGAGACAGGCCGTAGCGGGCCGAGACAGTCCTCGCAATAAGAGACAGGCCGCGCACAGAGAAGTCTGCAGCGGGCAGACACAGGCCGCGCGGATAGAGAGGGGAAGAGCCGGAGGATACCGTGACCAAGATGCAGGTGAGAGAGGAATAACCCGCACGGTCAGGCGGATCAGAGAACAGAGGAGAAGAAACCCGCGAGGAGAGAGACTCGAGCGGATAGAGTAGAGACCGCAGCGACCAACAAGAACCCGCAGAAGAGGCAGGCCGCAGGAGGCCAGGCGGGTAGCGAGTAGAAGAAACCGCAGCGAGCTAGAGCAGGAGGGGTAGGCCGCAGCGAACAGGAGGAAGCCGCAGCAAGCAAGGGAGTCCGCTGCAAGCACGAGCAGTCAACGAGAGTAGCAAGCCGCAGCGCGGGAGAACAAGCCGCGAGAGATAGAGCGGTCTGGGGGAGAGAGAGGGAAGGTGGACCCACAGAGAAGAAGAGGGAGGGAAGGCTATAAAAGACGGAGGGGAGGGGTGGAACCACGGGAAGAGGAGTTCAAGGGAGAGGAGGAGCGGAGCGGACAGACCGGCAGGCCGCAGGAGGCTGAGCGGGTAGCGGACAAAAACAGTCCGCGCGGGTTGAGAAAGAAAGACCGCTCAATTCGAACCTCGCTTTGATACCATGTTGTAAAAGCTCAAAGCTTGTATGTATTACTCAGATGTCTAAATACAGGGAGAGAATACAGATATATAGGAAATAGGAGAGAAGAATAAATCTTATACAAGATGTGAGACTAAGGAAGGATTAGAGAGAAATCAATAAAGAGGGCCCTTTAATGGGCCCTTTACATGGACTTTTCTAATATAACTAAAATTAAGGGGTAACTTAAGGGTTCGTATTAAAAGGAAATATTATGGAAAGGATGGTGGTGGAGTGCAGACCCGACTAGGTCGGCGAAGAAGTCCCGACGCCACACCAGTCCGGACTTCAATCAACCCTATGTCTTGCATGTTTTATTTGTGTCATTTATTGTGTTGCACTTTATTTTTACAAATTTTATGTTGTCACTTTTAGTTGTCGCACGCATGTGTGCGTTGTCATGTTGTTGCACGCCTGCGCGCGTAGCCATATTTGGAGTATTATTTTTCTTTATTATTATATATATATAACTATTCCTATATGGCTATATATTTATATATATATATATGCACACATTTACACAGATATATATATATATATACTTATTAATATATATATAATATATATATGTTAAATGGTTAAAAGATACAGCCGGTCAAGCCCCTGCCGCAAAAGGAAGTCTAGATCAGACATTGTTCATCTTCCTGGATTCATCAGTTAGGTTTCCTCACGCCGGTTCAGCTGGTTCAGCAATCAACTCATCGACCCAGAGCGACTGTCCATCTTCTTTGATACGCGAGCTTCACGCGGCTGCCCACGATCCAGCATCTCCGCACGTCGCGCGCCTTTCTAGCCCCATTCCGCTGCCACGATCCCTCTTCCCGACGGTTTTCAGCGCATGTCCAAGCTTCTGCCATGGGCGTTCCCCCACGAAGCTAACAGTTAAAGGTTATTTCGGGTTTTGCTGCTTATAAATGCGATTGTTGTAAGTATTATGGAGATGATTGATGAAATATTGGATGAAATTGAAGTTTGTCGTATGCGATTCTCTGTGTGAGCATTGTAGGTGTTAGGCGTGTGAGAGTTGTAGGTGTTAGGGTAGGTGAAGATTGCTGTTATTTATGTATTGACTCCTGTAAAGACGATGATGAACAGTAAACATCTTCAATAAAATTAGGTGAGTGTTGAGTGTTTGCTGTAGGAGATGGAGTTTGATGAGATTTCCTGTTTAGCTATGGTGAATGCTGAATGTGGTGGTCGTTTGTGTTTCTTTGAAATTTAATCCCGTTGTTTTCCCGTATGAAGAAGGTGAACAGTGGAATGGTATTAGTTGTTGATTCTGTGAGCAGTAAGATTTTGATGTCACTGTTGGATCATTAGTTTCTTGTTGAGGATGGACATCAAGTCTGCTATTGTTTGCTCCCGTGATCAATTAGACTAATCTTAGATTCGGATTTTGATTCAACTGTGGGAATCTTGATTCTCTTGAGCATTAGAGATTTCGTGGAACCACTCTATAAGTGTGGAGATCGGGTGAATTTTAGGTTTGTTAGTTTGTGGCTTCGTACATTGTTGAGTGATTCCGTGGAACCAACTTGTGTGAAGGAGCAATTTAATTCCGTGGTGCCCGTATGCGATAACGGCCGACCTCGGAGCGGAGATCGAAGGTGACGAGTAGTTTCTCGCGTGATTACCATCGACTTCGAATACGGAAGACGTCTCTTCCGTGGGTAATTGTTTATATCTCTTTTTTTGCGTGTGTCTGCATTTTCTCTTAGGATTTTTAGACTCATTGCTGGGTATTTCGCCCGAATTTTGTCAGCAAACGCTACGTCGAAAACTCCAAACGGAAACGTATTTGGAGTTCACGATTTCCATTGTGCTACGACAAAGGGAACGGAACGAAAGTTGCGAACTTACTTCCCGGATTAAAATTGAATCATTTTATTTAAGAAAATCATTTTTAAAACAAAATAACAATTTTATGCTTTATAAAAAAAGAGTTGCCTCATTTCTTAAAGTCTATGCAAATTCCGCTCTAAATTTTAGCAAAATTAATATAATAATTGCATATATTTAGGGTTCCTAGAAAAAAGCCGACAAGCGCGTATACCCTACAGACGTCCTGCATCAGATGGTTTATTGTAATGTATGCATATTGCTATTCCTCATTATCTGCATGTATAACTGATTCACGTAATACTTTTCTCACAGTCATATTGTATGACTAACCCATAGTGGACTTATTGTTTGTAGGCAACAAGAGCGTCTCTCAGTGCACCGCGAGGATTCCCCTGAAGAACTGACAAAAGTATGATTAAAGATATTTATAAGAATTGAAGAAGCTCATGAAAGACACAAAGCCTCGTGTACCGATTATGATTGTGATTTTTTGTAATGAGTATGGATAAATAGTCGTAGTTTCTTTATCGACTGTTGTAAATAGATAATTAATGAATAAAATTTCTGGTGTTTATGATTTTTGTACTGTGATTTAATGCTGCGATCTTTTTATTGAAATTATGTTCGATTCTCGAATCATTTGGGAAGCACGGAATAAGGGTCTTCACATATTTTACCTCTGATAATTGAATTTTACAATAAAACATTATGTTTTTATACTGCTCTGATTTACTCAACACTTTCAAGTTCAATTCACTGTCCTTTGTTTCATTATTGACTTGATAAAAGTATCTTTTTCATCTCTCTTTAATATTCACATCATCCGTCAAAACTGTATTTGTCTCATCATTTATGAATTTATTTGACTTAAATCTCATCTTCCTTTCCCTAGCTCGAGCAATTTTATATATGTCACGCTCTCCATTTTTTGTATCTAGTTGCTTATAAAATTCTTCATATGCTTAACTGAATGACACTAAAAATAATTTGAATGAATTATGTGTGCATGCTTTTTAAAATAATTTTTCATACTGAAAGAAAATGTACTGTGATTCTATGCATGCTTTTCTATCAAAAATACTTTAAATATAAATGTTTAATAATACATTTTTCCTTCAAGTTTTGAAAATTTTAAGTTATAAGGATTTCTAGATTTTGGTATACATTTTAATCTTAGGTGCTTTGAAACTGATGTTCTTTTTGTTATGAGTTAAGTAGCTTCTTATGCCTTCTAATGATCTGAGTTTGTACTAACAAACACAAGTGTTCTTGTATCTCACGAACATGTACTTGCATCTAATAGTCTTCTTAATGGGATTTCTTCTCCCTAAATTTGAGGCTTATACGATCTGTTACGCCCTATGAGTAAGATATTGTGCCTCTATCTATCACGAGAGAAAGTCTCGATCGTGCCTCATAATTATTTTTCATTAGATGTTGGATTGCATACCTATTCATCTGAATGCCTTAGGTCGTGCTTCTTACTAGTTAAACACCTTATATACATATTCATACGGTTTAGTATCTCCTTGCACTAATGAATTAAGTGATTACATGTTCTGTATATTTTCACAAACTTTATGGGATCTAACTGAAAGGAAAATACTTTATTTATGATCTACTTGTATTAATTGGACGCTTGATGAGCTTATAGTTTTCTATCATCACTATTATTACATATCGATACGTGCGTGTTTCTAAGTATTCTTGTAACTATAAAGAACATTTTATGCAATACTATTTGATATGTCTTGCCAAAAGAAGAGTTTCTTACTTCGGTATTGTGATGCTTATTGACGTGACGTGGCAGCATGTTTCTTTGAAATTATTTGAAGGCTATTAGAAAAGCCCATGTAAAAGGCTCATTTGATGGCCCATTTTTCCTCTCCTTCTTAGTCCCACATCATGTATAGGATTTATTCTTCTCTCTCCTCTCCTATATATTTGTATTCTCTCCTTGTATTTACATACTGAAATAATACATACAAGCTTTGGGCTCTTCCAACATCGTATCAGAGCCAGGTTGCGTCTAGCCGCGGACTGCCCCTTCTCTGTCCGCCCGGTCTCCTGCAGACTGCCCCTCTGCTTCTGTCCGCCCGGCTACCCTGCGGACTGCATTCCTGTCCGCTCCGGTCTCGTGCGGACTGCCTTCCTGCATCCGCTCCGGTCTCGTGCGGACTGCCCTTCTGATTCCGCTCCTCTTCTCTCCCTCCGTGGTTCCACCCTCCTCAGGCTTCTTATAGCCATCTTCTGCTCTGACTCGTGGGGCCCACCTCTCTCTATCCGCTCCGGACGATCATTCCTGTCCGCTGCGGGCTCTGCTTGTATCCGCTCGAGCCTCTTTGCTCGCGGACTGCTCCCTCTAGCTCGCTCTTTTTCTGTCCGCTCGAGCCTCTGCTCGCGGACTCTCTCTCTCTCCGCCTTCTCTTGCGGACTGCTCCTGTCCGCTGCGGGCTCTGCTTGTATCCACTGTGCTCTTCTCTTTCAGCGACCTGCCCACAGTTCGCCGCGACCTCTGCCGCGATCTGCCCCAGTTCGCCGCGACCTCTTGCGGACTGCTCCTGTCCGCTGTCGCGACCTGCCCCCAGTTCGTCGCGGCCTCTGTCGCGAACTGCTCCAGCTCTGCTCTCACCAGCTGCGATCTGCTCCACTAAGCTGCGACCTCTTCCAACTCGCCGCGCCCTCCTCTCGCGGACTGCTCCTGTTCTCCGCGGCCTCACTCAACTCGCCGCGACCTCCAGACCGCCGCGACCTCCAGACCGCCGCGACCTCCAGACCGCTGCGGGCCCTCCTTTCTCCCACTGCTTGCCGCGCGGGTTGTTCTCTCCGAGCCCTGCTGTCTGCTGCTCTTCAGTCGTCATGTCCTCCAGCGACTCCACTACCGCTCAACCCCCTGCCGACCACGTGGCTCCTCTCGAACTCCGAGATGAGCTCCGGATTACTACTATTTCTCTCTCTGGCAAGGCCAACTTCATTCCCTGGGTCCACTCTGTCCGTCGGGTCTTACAGGCCAAGGGCCTTGCCCGTCACCTTACCCAGGGCCCACCAACTCCTTCTACTGATGATTGGCTCCGCAATGACGGTCGTGTCCAGACCTGGATCCTGAACTCGGTCGAGGGTGAGCCGTACCAGATGATCATGTATCATGAGACTGCTAAAGCCATGTGGGATGAACTTCATTCGCTGTACTCCGGGAAGGACAGCCTTCAACACCTTTTTGACATCCTTACTGATCTTCAAGCCTTGGATGTTGTCAAAGCTCTGGACATGACCTCCTTCGTGGCCCGTGCTAAAACTCTCACGGAAGCCTGGATTCAGCACCAGCCCGCGACTACTGATCTCGCTGCCCAACGCGCCCAGAAGGAGGCTGTTTGTATTGCTATGATTATGGCTCGCGTCCCGCCACACCTGCACAGTATTCGGGCCCAGGTTCTGGCTTCACCCACTACCCCTTCCTTCTCTGATGTCTGCTCGATGTTACTTCGTGTACCACCTCCACCGGAGGCTCCTGCACCACCCTCGCCGGCCCTTCTTCAGCAAGCCCTTTCTCCTTTACTCCCACAACCCCTCCTTTCCTCGGGTGGCTGTACGGGCTCCCGTGGGCGGGGCCGTAGTGGCCGCGGACGGCCCAAGTGCACCTACTGCGGCCGGGATGGCCATACTGAAGCCGTTTGTCACAAGAAACATGGCTACCCCCTCGCCCGCCTACTGCTGCTGTTACCGATAGCTCTCCTCCGACTGGTACGGATCTTGAGGCTCTTCGCCTTCAGCTGCAACAACTCCAGGGGCTCCTCAACCCCCCTTCTGCCTCCCATGCCTCCACCTCCCATGCAGGTATTGTCTCCACCTCCGCTGCAGGTACTGCCTGTCTCTCTTCCAGCTCTCGCTGGATCCTGGACTCGGGAGCCACCCACCACATCACTTCCATACGGCCGCCCCAGTTCTCTGCTGCTGCTCACCCCCCGTCTATTACTGTGGCCAATGGTGCGCTTGTCCGGTCTCCGGCTGCGCGGATCTCCTCCTTCCTCCCTCTCTCTCTCTCTTCGCTCCGTTCTTTATGTGCCAGCCTCGCCTTTTAATTTACTCTATGTTGGTCGTCTTACTACTGATATGAATTGCTTTATCACCTTCACCTCTTCTGGTTTTTTGATACAGGATCGGCAGACGCGGATTACCATTGGTAGGGGTCGGCTGCAGAACGGGCTTTACCTCCTCGATGTCTCTCCCACATCCCTTTCCTCCGTTTCCTCGTCTGATTGGCATTGTCGGCTTGGGCATGCCCCTCTACCTATCCTGCAGAAGGCGCTTCCCGACCTTTCTCTTCCGGTTTTAAATGTGATTCTTGTATTATTGGCAAACAGCCTCGCTCTTCTTATCCAGCTCATTGTACTAGGAGCTCTGCTGCATTTGATTTAATACATTCTGATATTTGGGGACCCTATAAAGTTTCTAGCATTTCTGGTTATCGTTATTTTCTAACATTTATTAATGATTACTCTCGTACTACTTGGTTGTATCTCCTGCATGATCGCTCTGAGCTTCCTCGTGTCTTTCAGGCGTTTGTGTTAGAGACTCGTATGCAATTCTCTACCACCATTAAAACTTTCCGCTCTGATAATGCACGGGAATATACTAGCCACGAGTTTGCCACTCTCTGCGCAAACTTCGGTATTGTTCAACAGACCTCTTGTCCCTACACCCCTCAACAAAACGGGGTCGCCGAACGCAAGAACCGTCACTTGCTCGATGTGGCTCGCTCTCTCATGCTTCACACATGCACGTTCCAAAGTCTTCTGGAACTTTGCGGTGTCCACAGCCTGTTCCTTATCAACCGTCTCCCCTCTCCCGTTCTCCAGAACGCTACCCCCTTCAACCTTCTTTTTCCCTCCACACCCGCCTTTCCCCTCACCCCCCGGGTTTTTGGATGTACATGCTTTGTCCATAACCTGGGCCCCACTCTTGACAAACTGGATCCCCGTGCGGCCAAACACATTTTTGTCGGCTACTCCCGTACCCAAAAGGGCTATGTTTGCTACTCTCCGGTCACCCGGAAGGTTTCTGTTTCGGCTGATGTTACTTTCCGAGAGGATCAACCCTTCTTCCCTCCTCCTTTGCCACCACTTCTACCACCACCTCCTACAACACCCTCCCTTCCCCGGCCGGTGATCCACGTCCACTCACCTCCCACCATCCCTCCGCCTCCTCCCACCGTTGACCCTCCTCGACCCCCGGTTATTCGGGTCTATGCTCGTCGCCCTCTTCCTCCCGTTGCTCCTCTGCAGTCGGCTTCGACCTCGGCTTCTCCGTGTTCTGCTGCTCCGGTGTCGGCCTCTACCGCTCATCCAATGGCGGATTATGTTTCTCTCCATCGCCTCTCTCCACCTCTTCAGGCCTTGGCTACTTCGCTCTCCTCGGTCTCTATTCCTACTTCTGTCCAGGACGCTCTTCAACATCCTGGGTGGCGTGCGGCCATGGAAGAAGAGATGGCTGCTCTTTGGGCCAACCAGACTTGGACCCTGGTGCCCCTTCCTCCCGGCCAGAAACCCGTTGGGTGCAAATGGGTTTTTGTCATTAAACATGCTCCTGATGGGACCATTGATCGCCTCAAAGCTCGGTTGGTTGCTCGTGGCTTCACCCAGCAACCGGGGCTGGACTATGACGAGACCTTCTCTCCGGTCGCTAAGCTCAACACGGTCCGCATTCTCCTCTCTGTGGTTGTCCATCGCCAGTGGCCCTTGTTTCAACTCGACGTCAAGAACGCTTTCCTGAACGGCGACATTCAGGAAACGGTTTACATGCAACAACCTCCCGGGTTTGAGACCACGGGGGAGTCACGGTTTGTCATCTTCTCAAATCTCTATATGGTCTCAAACAATCCCCTCGGGCATGGTTCGACAAGTTCAGCAAAGCTCTCCGGGACATTGGCTTCACTCGCAGCTCGGCTGACTTCTCATTGTTTACTCGTCACCAAGCCACTGGTACGGTTCTTCTGTTGGTATATGTCGACGACATCATTATTACTGGCAGTGACTTGGACGGCATACAAGCCGTTAAGCTACATCTGAGCTCCGTCTTCCAAACTAAAGATCTGGGTCCTCTTCGGTACTTCCTCGGTCTGGAAGTGGCCAGACGGTCAGATGAGTTGGTTCTCTCTCAGCGCAAATATTGTCTGGATCTTCTTCATGATGCAGGCTACTCTGGTTGCAAACCTATTAACACTCCCATGGATGCAAATCACAAAATATGTGCTCAGGGCTCAGATTCTGATTCGCTTCTACCAAATCCAGAATATTACCATCGTCCTAGTTGGGAAGCTTATCTACCTAACAGTTACAAGACCTGATATATCTTTCGCTGTGGGACTTGTGAGTCGCTATATGCACTCTCCTCGAAGCTCTCATCTCCAGGCTGTGGAATGCATTCTCAGATATCTTAAGACAACTCCTGGCCAAGGACTTGTATACAAAACCTCATCTTCCCATTCCTACACTAGTGGCATACTCTGAAGCCGACTACGCTGGCTCCCTGACAATCGACGATCTACTAGCGGGTTTTGCACTTATTTGGAGGACATCTGATTACTTGGCGAAGCAAGAAACAAGCGGTGGTTGCTCGATCCTCAGCAGAAGCAGAATATCGGGCAATGGCTGCTGTGGTCTCTGAACTCACATGGATTGAGAGTCTCTTTACACCGACCTTGGAGTTAAACTACCTTCACCAGCTCTCCTCCTTTGTGACAGTCAAGCTGCCATACATATTGCCAAAAACCCGGTCTTCCATGAAAGAACGAAGCATATTGAGGTAGATTGTCATTTCATCCGAGAGAAAGTCCACATGAAGAAGATCGAGCTCAAGCATGTTCCGGTACTGAACATGTTGCTGACATCCTCACCAAAGCTCTTCCTAGTACCCTCTTCTATCAGTGCCTATCCAAGCTTGGCGCATACGACTTGTACGCTCCAGCTTGCGGGGGAGTATAGAAAAGCCCATGTAAAAGGCCCATTTGATGGCTCATTTTTCCTCTCCTTCTTTAGTCCCACATCATGTATAGGATTTATTCTTCTCTCTCCTCTCCTATATATTTGTATTCTCTCCTTGTATTTACATACTGAAATAATACATACAAGCTTTTGGCTCTTCCAACAAAGGCAAAAAGTTGTTTTTCGATTGTCAAGAAGGTTTACCTCTCCAAATATCCTCAAAATCCTAAAAGGCAATTTAAACATATATTTATTTCGTCTAAATTTCAAGAATACTAATTCCTGGGGAAGGTAAAGAACATACCACTACTCTAATAGTGGAGGGTTAAGATTTCTGAAACAGAAACGACTATGTCTAATGTAAAATTGTTGTTTCCGCCGTGACTATACCTCAGAGATCCACTAATTAAGGTAGTACTTAATCAGGAGTTCTGAATGATATCTACATAAGAACTATAATTGAAATTTTCAAGGAGGCTAAATATACCTGAAAAGGGGACTCTGAAGGGAGGCGACCGTAACCGGAAATCTCGGCCACAACTAGGGATGCCGAAGAAGTGAAAGATCATTGACTTCTAAATCTAAGGAAGTGAGAAAAAAGATCTATGTTATCCACAATAGGTCGAATAGGGGAGGAGGAGAGGCAATCACGCAGGAAACATACACAAAAAAGCACCTAGAGGTTGCCTGGTCAAGCCGGAAAAAGAAGAAGAATGAGTGGCTAGAACCAAAGTTCTGAAACACTGATCGATGAGCCTCTACGAGCGTAAGGAGATGGCGCCGAGATTTTCTGGAGGAGTTGAAAGGATCGACAACTCCAGTCGATCAATCGAGGTGTTTGCGGAGGAGAGGAGTGTGATGGTTTCGTCGATTGACTGAGAAGATGAAATTGGATTACACTTTATTCTGAGTGAGAGGAAAGTGTGCGTGGTTGGGTTATAGAAACATGTTATTGTGGGGGGCGGGGGGGGGGGGGGGTGGGGCCGGGGGGGTTGAAGGGGGTATTAAGGAATTTTTTATAAATTTCTAATTCTACTGCCCACCATAATGTCTCCTAATAAAGTGTGTTAGTCCCCTTTTTAATTTCAAAGCGCGGTGAAATTTAATTGTGTAACCTTTTCACATTACGTAATACTAATTAAATTGTATATAGTTGTCCATGGGAAATCTAATAACCTCGGCGCCAAGACACTGCAATCAAAATTCACTCACGATTAGACCCTCCAATTTAACATTATTTTACAATTAAAATTCGGATGTTACATTATGTTTCTTATTCCAATGCTTCCCTTGATAATTGTTGTTGTAAGGATTCTGCGGTATAACGGCTCTGAGACCGCCGCTGTATTTTTGTATTCATTTAAAAGCAATGTGTTTAGACTTCACCGTTAGTGCAGTACAACATAGATCACATTGATTACCAAATATGTACATATCATATAAATTGTTTTTGCATTAAAAGTAATACATATGTAAAATTTTAATCTTGTTAAAATAAGCATTTAATTGTCATGTGTAGCCAAACTTTGAAATTTCTTTTTTAGTCATTCATTCTTTTACCTAAAAAAATAGACAACTAAAGGATTAGTCTCTAAAATTTTCATACATTTAGCTACGTAATAATGGAAGCAATATAAACATTTATCAATTATTTTGTCTACTAAGTATTTCATTTGCAAATGATTCATAATTCATTTGCATATAGGTCATCATATTCATTTTTTATATTTCTTTGGTATACCATAAAGCCAATTGTTCACTTTATTTCATTTGTTGAAGAAAATATGTAAATGCCCAAATTAAAGCCCACTTTAGCATTTAGTTTAGTCCCGCATCTTAAGATGGGGATCCTCTCTCTCTTTCTCTTCAAATATAAGTGTACAAATACATGTATTCATACAAATAGTGAAATTAATAAAAAAATATTTCTCTCTCCAGCGTGTCTACGTGATATCAGAGCCATCGATCCTAAAAATTTTAAAGTCGTGCTCTCTGGCGGTTAGAAAATTTCTAACTGCACCTCTCCCTTCTGCGGTTAAGCCTTTCTAGATGCAGCTTCTCCTGTTCTTCCACCTCCTTTTTTTTTCTTTCCCATTCCTCTGTTTTATAGCCATTTTCTCCCTTATCGCTGGGTCCCGCCTCACTGATTTTTTTCGTGGCCTCCTCTGCCTTGTTGCTGTTCATGCGGCCTCTGGGATTGTTTCCCCCTCTCGCGCGACTATTTATTTTTGTCTTTTGTCAGCTCGCCTTCTCTCTGGTGTTTCTTCTGTGGAGCATGCATCTAATCGCAGCTTTCTCTGTGATCTTCCTTGCCCAACTCATGCGGCTCGGGCCTTGCTCGTCTTCTCGCAGCTGTTATCTCCAGGCCACCATTTACTCTTTTAACCGCACATTGCCGTCATCTGCGTCTTCTAACCATTATTTGCTCTTCTAGCCGCTGGTTTTGATCGCCAGGCCACAAGTATTTATTCGATGGTGCTTGTCTTGCTCTTTCTAGCCGCACGTTGCGCGTGTTGCTGGTCTTGCTTCTCTTGTCGTTGGTTTTTGTCGCCTAGCCACCCACTCTGTCCGTCTAGTGTTTCTTTTTGGCAAGGTCTGCCCGTGTTTCGACTCGCAACTCGCAAGCACTGCTTGCCTAGCCCTCCTCCATCTATCTCTAGTCGCTGATCGCCAAACCGTATCTCCTTGCCACTACTCTTCTTGTCGTTGCTATTGATGCATGGCTTCGACGAATGCTTCTTCTCTTCCTACCCGGTCTGGGCTGCTACACCTCTCCTT